>VXBU01002810.1:33648-68648 GCA_013400315.1 Bombycilla garrulus | reverse complement strand
ATGGGTGGGTGTTCACTCTCCAAGTTAAGAAAGCCATTTGTACCTTTATTCCAGAAAAACACCCGAGCTCATGGGGAAAATCAGAGGCGCCTAAAGCTTTCGCTGAGGCAGTTTAAGCGGCCTGCAAATATTTCACCCTCTTTCCCTCTATCCAAGAGAGGGGTGAAGCCCAGTTTGATTTTTCTGAACAAACTGAAATAGCCTTTCCTAAAGGAAATCTCCGTGTCCTTACAGAGGAGTGGCACAGCTTTCAGTCCTGCTGCTCTAAATGCTGCAAGTTTGTGTGCAGACAAGGCCCAGGAGAGTTACGGTGGAGCTATTAGGAGGGGAAGCGATTTTTTCTTAGCATGATTAAAATTCTTTGGGCTTTCTGTTTGTTTGTTTTTAAACACCTATTTAGCTTTTAATTAACATTTAAGAGAAGGGAAGCTGGTTAAATATTCAATACCTCCTCCTTTTCAATTAAGGTAGAACAGTACACACCGCGTGATGAGGCCTCTGGGAAGTACGGAAAAATGGAGAAGAGCAGGCTCCTGATTATCATTTTCAGGGGGACAGGAAAGGTGAAACCCATCTGATTATTACGGCTGTTAACAATAATAATGTCGAGATTATTCTTTTTTTTTTTGCATCGGAAAGCAGTTTAGAAATGTAATTATTCTTTAAAACCATATATCCTGCCTTTGGCCTTTAAATTTTTCCACTTCCCATTCTTTACCTATTTCAGGTGCAAGCATGGAGGATTTTCTAATAGGCCTTTTCAGTAGCTTAGTAGGGAGGCTGCAGATGCTGGGGAAGTTATTCTTCATGCTGCATGTCCTTATCTTCATTTTGATGCAGTTCTTTCTGTCCCAGCGAGTCAGGAGCCTCAAACTGAACAGCCTTGGGAGCTCAGCTGAGCAAGTGAAAAAGAGCTGTATTGTCACCATACTCTAGTCTCTTCCCCCTTCCCTTCCTTCTCCTTGAAAAATCCAGTTACCTTCTGTCTGTGAGCCTTTTATCCCTCAAAATTGCACATAAAACACACAGAAAAGGGGGCCTCAATGGAAGAAATGAATTTGGGAATATGCTAGTATTTGTAATTCAACAAATTCACCTTTCATAAATTTAAATTGCTCCCTTTTGATTTAGTGTACCCTAATTTATCTGACAAAATATTTTGTTGTGCTGGCCACCCAGTTTAAAAAATAATTATACTAGCTTAAAAAAACCCCAACAAACCCATTTTAAATTGCAGAAACTCTTCAAACCATTGCCCAAAAGGTGATATATTTTTAAGCCTGCTGTGTCTTCTACTGTGGTGAGACAACTTACCTGCAGAAAATACTTTGTTTTCACCAAATACGCTGCAAAAATGACTTTTTTTTTTTTTTTTTACGTCACCACGTTACATAAAAAAGTTTTTAAAATGGAATTGCTGGCATCAGATACCAATTGTGTAAATGTATGTGCCTGAATGAGTGGGTGCTTTTCGGCTTTTCGGCTTTTTTTTAAGGAACGAAGAGAACAGAGATGCTCAAATGCAGAGCTATTGGACAGGTTTCATATGCTATAACTTCAAGGTTTACTGGATATAGGATTGCATCGATTTTTAAAAACAGAAACAAATGTTTTGCAAAAAGATTCCTGACTGCATCTATTACAAGACTTTCCAATTCAACTTTAAAATTAGCCTCTTGTGATGACACAATAATTTTTAAAGTGTTGTATGTTGTCTGATGACCTATTCAGTGCTATGGATTTTTGTTTAAAAAAAAAGCAAAACCAAACAAACCATCAAAACCCAAGATATTTTCTCCATTATTCTCTCTTCCAACTATGTAAACACATGAATATATTTATTTATATGTCTCTTGTGATTACTTATCAGTAGAGTTAATGATGTGTATTTACTAGCTGGACTAAAACAAGAATTAGTCCAATTAGTTCAATAATTGGTTATTTACCAAATATTTTCTTAATTATTGAGGGTCCATTTCTACTTCAGCTGTAAATAACTGAGAATCTCCCATAAATTTTAGCTAAAGTAGTATTTTATTCTTGTCAAAAAAGCTTTTCATAGCTTTTATAGAAGCAATTCTTAGAAGCAATTCTTAGAAGTCACAGGAAAAATTGTACAGTTGCAGAGGATAATGAAAGTAACATCTTTTGTCAGAAGGTTCAGTTTTTAAGTCAAACTGTCATTCAGGTGAACTTCACAACTTGTGGTATTTTTCTTATTTTTTTTTTTAATTTCATTTGTAGACAAGAAAAGGCTGAAGGGAGTAGCATGCGAGTGTCTGGAAATAGACAAATTCTGTTACACAGAAAATTCTGTACTATAATATGATTAAAAGTTGATGTGAGCACCCTAAGACAGGAGTCCCTCAATTGGCTGACCCCAGAGCTGTATCCTTTAGATGCAAATACCACCAACGTCAATTTTACCTCAGCTGGATATAAATTATATCCCGTTGCAGCACACCCATGCCATGGAGCTCTGGAAGATGATAAAGCTGAAGAGCTGATGAAGGCAAAAAGGCATTTTTCCTGTGGATTTTGGAACAGGGTCCTGCCCAGATGGAGAGCACGGGCTTCCCATTGAGAGGAGATGAGACTGTGGAGAAAGATCTTCCCTTTCCTCTGCCTGCTCCCAGTTATTCTCTGATAAGAGTGTCTTCAAGAGGGGATAGAAGGGAAGTAGAAATCAGCTCAGAAAGAAGAGTATCGGGGAGACATCAGCTATTGTCAGCAAGAGGCTGTGCTGTAGGCAAACACTTCGCTGAGCTAGAGAAAGGATGAATTCACGAGTATTTGTGTTATGCACCCAGAAATTTGTAGATAAAACTCAATATTACTCTTTCTTTATATTTTTGCCCCTTTTTTTTCCCTCTCCAGATTCTCTGAAGTGGATGTGTAGTAGGGACTACGCTGACAAAAAGCACTATCAGGAAATCAATAACTTTTTTTTCTTTCTCTTTTTTTTAAGGAGAACACACACAAGAAACCAATTCACCTCATTCTCTGAAGAAGGATGTGGAAAATATGGGGAAAGGTAAAATAAATAAGGGCCTCTTACATTATAAAACTGCTCTTTGTTTTAATAGAATATGAGGATAATAGGGGGCACTTTTGTTCTGCACCATATTTTAAGCTTGTCAAGTAACATATGAATAATATATGGACCTTTGGGTGGATATAATTGAGATTAATGCATATATATCAATCAATACATGACACTGTAATATAATACTTTAAAATAATATATTACATTGATTTATATTCATGGCTTTCTGCACAAAATCTATGGTAGGTCTATGCAACACTTTTTTTTTTTTTTAATAAGCTCTAAAATATTTTGTCTTAGAGTAATGAATTGCTCTGCAATCGTTCTTTCAAGAATTATTTATACAGATTATCAAAACCACTTTTTCTCTTTGTTAGAGGAACTCCAGAAGGTTCTCTTTGAGCAGATCGACCTACGGAGGAGGCTGGAACAGGAGTTCCAGGTGTTGAAAGGAAACGCATCGTTCCCAGTCTTCAGTAAGACACAAAATCCGTGGCTTTGGTGTTGTGTGTGCACGGGGTTGGTTGTTGCCAGGCTGATAAAATGAGAGAGGTTCTCAGTTGTGCTGCCATGATCTTGGGCTTAGTTCTGCTGAGGACAGGTTGGGCAGGCTGGGCAGGCTGGGATAGCGAGAGGTGTCCCCAGGGTCGGAATGAGATGATTTTTAAGGCCCCTTCCAACCCAAATCATTCAGTGATTCTATGCTGACTTCCATTTCTGCTGTGGCTTTGTAGCTGCCCAAGAAGGTGTTTTGTAGGGAAAACACAGAGCTGGGTGTTTGTTTTGGTGTGCATTCTGCTAGTTTTGATAGCATTGAGTAGACAAATGCATCTGGGCCCTTGAGGTGTGCGGTGGGGCTGGTGCTGAAGACAAGATACTCAATCTTCGTTTTCAGGAGGTTCTTAATACTCATTTTCAGGAGGTTCCAGCAGAAGCTGGAGAACTGATCTGGCCTTTTTAATGAGGAGAAATTCCTGTTTGGAATTTTCCCATTGAGAGAGGCCACTTGAGATGGCCCTTTCACCGCACTGCTGAGCGGGGTGCTGCCGCCAGGGAAATGGAGTGTGGGGGGCACCTCTCAAATAAAACCAAATGGGCACTTAGCAGGGTTTTTGTGAAGCTGCCAGAAGGCTGGGATGATTGCACAGGGATGTGGGAAAAGGCCCCTTGGCTTGGATCTCCCGAATGACACTGAAAAAATGGCAGAAAGATTCTTCCAGGAATCCCACCTAGATTAGGATGATCCCACCGGAAAAGGTGGGAACACAGACAGCATTTTCCTATTGCTCAAAGAAAACATGCTTGTCCCCTTTCTGTAGCACCAGATAGTTCAGGGAAGCAAGGATGTGTGAAGACTCTGGGAATGACTCCATCTTTAGCCCGAATATTGAAATATGTAAGACAGCTCCATAAATAAAGAAGAGTCACTTGACATGCTACAGATATTAATGAAAGGAGCATAACCTCATCCTTCAGAATAAATCCAGTCATTACTTGGGTTTGGGAGTGAGGTAATTTTCAAATAATTTGTGGAGATCAAAACACTGCTGTGTGGTATTGGCGAAATGGCATCTTGGACTTTTGCCATTCAAGTCTCTTATTTATCCTTTTGTTCTTCTACAGTAAAATTAATGCTCTGTCTTTGCCATGTAAATAAACACTGCAATTAAACCACATGAAATACAATTCAAATAAAAGAAAAGAACAAGTACGGCCAACCAAGGAAGTGGTGGCTGCTGTATGCCGGCTTGAAAAATATGTGGTTTCAATTTTACCACAAAGTAGTGGTCAATTTTCTTCAGGATTAAAATAGAAAACAGATAATGTGCTATAAACCATACCTACAAGTGACCGTAAAGCCTATTTACAGATTTAGATTTACCAAAAAAACCCACCCCTCCTCCACATGTAATAAAACAAGAAAAAAAGGGTCTTTGTGAAGCAAATTATTGTACATCCATGCTAAGGGTGTTTTGTCCTCTAGTGCAGCGCGTGTTCCAGCACAAGAGAGTGGGGCTGCTCCAGGGTCTTGGTGCTGGGCTGTTGCTTTAGGTTGAGCACTAGAATGGCATTGGTGTCTTGGGCAGGGAGAAGCCAGGGAGAGAAATCTTTGGAGGTCCAGCTCCAAGCAGAGTTGAGGTAAAATTTAGATTGTATTGAAAACTCATCCCTGTTTCAGCTGGGAGGCAACATGCGAGATGTGGAAGGCAATACAGTTTCTCTCTGGAAAATGCCTCTGTCAGGTTACCTGCAGTTAACTCTAGAGTCGCTTCTTTTGGGTCCTCCACTTGGAACTGAGCACATTTGGGGTGTTACACCTTCCTAGCATCAAGAGACTTCTCACAACAGGGCTGTGCAGTACATGGTGTTTGGTTTCAGAATTCTCCTCTCATTTAAATCACTGTTAAATGAAAACTGAGCTTTTTTGCAAGCTCTCTTAGCAGTGCTATGCNGTCAATTTGATATAAAATCAACTACTCTAGCATTGCTGAGAGGGTAAGAGCTGACAAGGTTTTTCTAAGAAAGTGATCTTGTAGAAGTGAGTTAATCCAATGGAATTTTAATTAAAAAAAAAAAAACCCAAAAAACAGATCACATGAAGAAAGTCTAAGTATTTGCTGTCCTGATAAAAACACAAACATCTCTGCATGGTGACAGTGTATTCTTCTGGAGCTCTGCTCTGGTTTGCACCCTCCGTGTCGGCTGCTCCGAGCTCTGTCCGTCTGCATTTTAAACAACGTGGCAATAAAATGGCGGAGACGCAGTCTGGGTACTTAAAGTATTTAATTTTGTGTTAAGAAAGCTATTTAAATATTCATATCTTTTCTCCTGGGTATTGCTTATGGCTTTGTCTGTGAGCGTTTGGACTAGGATAAATGCTGCCGGAAAAAAAAAAAAACAAAAAAAAACCAAAACGCTGTCTCTACCATTAACGCCCCATTTCCACGGCGAGCTTGGACATTTGCCGTGCGGGACTGAGCAGCATCCCTGAGCTGTTTCTTTGCAGAGGTGATGAGCCCATGAAGAGGCAGCTAGGAGGGAAGAGTTGAGTAAAAAAAAAGGAAAAATTCTCCTTAAAACCTACTCTGAGTGAAGCTGGAGGACCTCGGTTGTACTCTGAGCCTTGAGTGACCAGGACAAGAGGCAGTGACCTTTTTATTCTGCACGGTTTTTGGGGGGACTGGGAAAAGAGGAATTGTAAATCTGCCTTGTTTTTGTTGACTCGTTTTTCTGATCAAGTCAGAGTAGATGGAATAGGCTTGAAAGTTCTGTGGGAATTTACTGGAAATCTGAAGAACTTCATTGAGATAACGCCACCGCGACCTTTTCAAAGTGGCTGTGCTGAACTCCTGAGGGCTTCAGCTTGCCAAAATTTCTCACTCTTCCCCTGTTTCATTGCTTTTTTCCTGCCTCCTTTTCTTTTAAACAACAACTTCAGCTCATCATTCAGAGAGGACAAAGTTCTTTTTTGAGAGGGGGACAGAGCTCTGCCCCCTTGTTCTTTCTTCCAGGACAGGCTTGTAAGTTGAATCAAAATGATAGTGGTTGGGATGGGTTTTCTTTCCTCTTCCTGTTAACAGCCCATCCTTGCACCCTGACCTCCATCAGGCAGCTCTTGGAGTTATTTGGTTCTTTTCAATAATTCTGCCTATATTTCTCTTTTCCCCTCCCACCAATAGGAACGTTACGGAACACAGAGCATCGGTTAATCTTCTAACAAATGAAGTTTTGTCTGAAATGGTTATTTAGGAGGAAAATCAGGGGAGGAGGATCCACTGGAGCAGGAAGGCCGGCCTGTGCTCCAACCCAGCTCCCCAGGATCTCCCTTTCAATGACTTTTTTCAAATTCCACGTCGCTCTTTAGGAGCTTCAGTTTTGTTCAAAGCCGTCAGCACAATGCTACAGACCACAAATCAAACCCTGCATCCTTGAACGCTTTCTCCTCTCACACATTGGACATCGCTGTTGATGTCTACAGATTTATGCCGGAGCAGAGAAGAGCGGTTTTTGCTCTTCTCTTCAGGGCTTGCAAAAGTTTGACTAATGATTGCAGAGCCTTGCCCGTGCAGGAAAATAGCTGGGAATAAATACTAGCAACAGAAACTTAGCGTCCTACATTTTCTGATGCGGGAAGTAGTGAAATCTAATTTTATACGCCTTTTTTCCTGTTGTCAGTTGTGTCTCTTATGAGATATGTATTTGTTAGGCATATGTTTTAATTGAGTGAAGGACTTTTGTAATGCTTTGTGGTTCCAAAGTAGTGACTGGGTTTGATTTAGCTTGATTTATGTCAATTCTGTTTTAATTATTGCACCTACATTTTTTTCCCCTCTCCTACAGATAATTTCCAAGATCAGATGAAGCGGGAACTGGCGTACAGAGAAGAAATGGTGCAGCAGCTACAAATCGTAAGTTCACTTTCTCTGATAAAAATGTCTTGAGCTGCCGCTTTGTGTTTTTTAAGTGCGCACCTCAGATTTTTCCTTTGTGAGCCATGCATTACCGAGCTCCTATTGCCTTATATTTAGCAAGAGGCAAATGCGCAATTCTCAGCCAGTTTGGAGCCTAATTACCTGGAGATTTACTTTCATACAGTAACCAGATGGGTCTTCACGTTTCAACTAAACAAAATGTGTTGACTCAACACAGAGAGGCGCTTCTGCAGAGAGGAGCCAGGAGGGGTGAACCAGTAAACCTTAAGCAGTTAAATGCTCCTACCTCGTGTGAGTTGCCAAGAGGTGCATTTCAGCCCTCGGTAGGGAATCTGCTCAATCCCCGCTTCTCACCAGAAAATAAACCTTAGGATGTGTCTTTTTCTCATTTCAGACACTAGAAGAAGTGCTTAACTCAGCAGTAGAGGATCAAGTTGCCAAAACACAGTTCAGTGCAGGCACACGTTACTGCTGGGTCTCTTGCTTGTTATTTTAAAACCAAGAGGGATTTCTCCTGTGTTCTAGTGCAGCTCTAGATCATCACATTTGACCGTGTTGTTTTGAAAAGCTGATGTTCTTAATCCAGTGCAAGCAAATGGGATGGAGCACGGGAAGCTGCTCCACACTCACGCAGTCCTTAGTGTGGTTTCAAGAGCAGGGCATGGTGAGGCTGTCAGCTAATGCTTGCTTTGCTGGAGCTTTTTGTGTGATCACTCTGACATTGCTCATCAGGCTTTTGTTTTTGAGGTGAGTTTGGCAAACATCCCTGCTTTCCTGAATCAGCCCCGTGCTCCCCCATTGAAATTTTCCTTCTGCTTGTCACGGGGCCCTCGTGCAGAGAAGGCATTGCCCAGCCTCCTGGTACTGTCATTTTCTAATTGATGTGTTAGGACATAAAAAGTAAAGCTGAAGGCCAGGATTGTCAAACTGGTGCTCCGATGTTTAAAGGCATTTAGGACTGGCCTTATTTTTAGAGCTGCAGAGCATCCACGCGCCCCGTTCCTGCTGACTTCAGAGATTTCAATGAGAGATGGAGGGTATTTGAAAGAGGTTGTTTGTGAAGGAAACTCAAGTCCCGAACATCCCTGAGTGGTTTTTTTGCAGCTGGTCTCCACTCTTTTCCTTTAACATTCCCAGTTGTTATAGTGTCCCCCCTTGTGTCCTGACGCCAGGCAGGAAGTTTGACTTGACCTGTGAATTTTGTTGTCAGAAAATTCTGGTTAGGATGCAATCCTGAAAAGCACTTCCCCTGCTGCTTTGGACTTGAGGCAGGTGACCAGCTGGATTTCCTGCTGCAAAGCACTTCTAAGCACAAAGTTTTTGAGCCCACCCCAGTCTTTTATCTCTTGTGTCAGCTGAACTTGGAGCTAGCTAACTCTGCCTCCCAGGGAGAGAATAGATCACCTCTGCCATTCACCTTGCGGTCCAGTCGTGAAGTTGTTTCTAGAACTGGATATCCCAGACCTCCAGCAAGCCAGCTGTGGTGGTTTTCCTGATTTTCTTGGGCAGGAAAAGAAACATGATCAAGTAATTCACAGCCTTTTCTCTTACTGATGTGTGCTATGGGCAGACAAAGAGTCATTTAATCATTAAACAGAGCTGTCCAAATGTACTTTCAGAGAACAGTTTCAACATTTAATATGCTGCACCAACAACTCAGGACCTCTTCACTCACTACAGATGCCTGAGTTTAATTATTACTAATAGTAATGTCATCGAATCACCAGTAAGTCTTCATGCTCATGTTTCTGGGGCAGCTTGTGATCAGTGAGACTGATAAAAAAGATGTTTGTATGAAAAACTGGGAGACTGCTGCAAATAACGAGTGTGTTTGTGCAAGATGGGTGCAGAAATTTTCAGAGATGTCTTGGCTGATAACTGAAATGGAGTCAGCACTTTGGAGATGATAATCCCAGCAGTTGTTTAAATTCATTCCTAGGAATATATTTTGTATGTTTATATCTAGAATTAAGATTAATGAACTGAATGTGGTAATGATAGAACTGCTTCGGCCTTCCAGGGTTATTGCATGGATGAATTGGTGCAGAATACACAAAGAGCGTGGCTGCTTTTTATTTTTTGTATAATTGCTGTTGTTGTTTTGTTATAAACAGAACAACAAATTTTGTTTTAACTGGGACAGATAGGCTTTTATTTTGTACCTGAGATGCTGCACTACTACTTTAACTGGCCTTTAACCTAATTTTCTTGTTAGCATGGAATTACAAAGAGAAAAGCAGAAGTGTTTCATACATACTGAAATCATAGTTTTACTTAGACCTTCATAGGTGTATGCCTTTGTAGTACTAAACTCAAAATTTACTGGCGTAACTAGCCACAGAACTTGACTTAACTGCTTGTAAAAATTACTTTACAAACATTATAGATGCCTGGAATCAGGGGGGTTTTTGGCCCTTCTCACTGCTGAGTGGATACAACTTAAGTTAGTCCTTCCTGAATATCCCTGGAAAGATAGTTGCACTTGGGGACATGGGTTAGTGTGGGCTGGGTAGTGTAGGGAAAATGTTTGGATTCGGGTATCTTGGAGGGCTTTTCCAACCTACATGACTCTGTGACTCCCTAATCCCCTGTAGATGTGGATGTCAGAGGCAGGCTTTGTCAGAACGCTCGTTTCACTCACCCTGAACAGAGTAATCAGACTTTAAAATAAATTCACCCAGCGTGTTTGCTGCTTTGGAAACGTCCGGAGCACAACCGGAACGTATTCACGAAAAAGAATCAGCCTAATGTGATTGCATTCGAAAATTTGAATGCAATCAAAGCACCAACCCTGCGAATCCCGTGCCCCTTGCGCGGGCGGCATGGAGGGCTTGCCGTGACGCTTTTTGTCCCGTTTTTTGGGGAGATTCTTGCCCGTTTTGGGAGCGGTCCGCCGCAGCGCGGCCCGCGGGTGCCCTCTGCCGGCCACCGGCCGCCACTGCAGCCACCGCATCCACGGCCCCCCTGGCGCTGCTGCGGCCGCTCTGCCCCGCTGGAATTCAAAAATAACAATATTTCCCGGCTTCCCGAAAGCCAGGAGTAATGCTCAGCTCACTGGGAAAGCGGGGAGGGTCCTGTTCTCTTACGCCTTCACTGGTGGGTGTCTTTGCAGGCTTAGTAGGTCGCCGGAGCAGCGGGATGTTGTGTGGCCATTGGTTTGATGGCACTCACAGAATGAGTAAGGCTGCAAGTGGCCGCTGGAGGTCACCGAGTCCGAGCTCCACAGCCTCTCCATGCAGACTGTTCCACCAAGAAATTTCTTCCTGATGTACAGATGGAATTTCCTGTGTTTCAGTTTTCAGAGTGTCTGAAGCAGCTACCCGGAAGTTTTGCGGCCTGTTTGTGCCAGGTTCTCGGCCGAGTGTTAGGAAACAACCAGTCATCATAATTAACAAGAAAATGGATCTTAGACCCCTGAATGCATTTTCCCCTTCCTCCTCTTGCAAAGTGCTGTCTCCCAAACTGGCTGAGTAGAGGGCGTGTACGTGGAGATAATTTATAAAATACAGATTTTGCACGTGGATCTTGTTGAGCCAGTGGAGGTTTAAACTGGATATTAGGAAAAATTTCTTCACTGTCAGTCACTGAGGTCATCTGCTCACGGCAGAGGTGGAGTCCCCATCCCTGGAGGGGTTTAAAGGCCATGTGCACGTGGCACTTGGGGACATGGGTCAGTGGTGAGCTGGGCACTTGGTGGCCTGGGTTAGTGCTGGGGGAATTGTTGGCATCAATGATCTTAGGGAACTTGGTGAACCTAAAAGGTTCTGAGATTCTTGGGATCATCTGGCTTTTTTTACTGAATTGTACAGAAAGGGCCAGTGAGGAGTGGCTGCTGCCCAGCAGGAAGGGCAGTGTGTGACATGGCACACATGTACAGCCTTAGAAGGGCTCACCTGCCTTTAGAGTTTTTGGTTTCTATCCAATGAGACCAGAGCTCATCTGCTGGGAGAGCCCAGCACAGCAAGCAAGTATCAAGTCAGATCCTGACTGAGACTCTGCATCTGTCTGATATTGTCTTCTGAGCAACTGTGTTAGTGGAACAAATTTTAAAGCCATGAACTTTCTTCCTAGCTGCCTGGTGAAAGAAAAAGATCAGAAGCAGCATTGCCAGCATGATGGTCTTCATCCTTTAATGTTTTCGTGAACCGCTTTTAACATGGCCACAGGGAAGTAGAACACCAAGCAGGAAATTTAAGCCTCCTGAAAACTGTGGAGCTTTTCTTAATTTTCTCTCAGAGGTGCCTTACAAGCAGTTTGTGGGTTCTTAGGAAGTGTTGACCTCAGTGGTGACCTGACATCAGGAAAAGCTTGGGTGGTTTTCATTGCCTGTTGTAGTTTAGATCATCAGGTGATGATCAATCCCACTAATTTTACATTGGGGTAAAAGATGACAGGTTTTTGAGTGTGTGAAACACTCAGGCAGGCCTTTGTCTTTCCAGATTGTGTGAAAAATGATGGCTTGGTTTTGTTTGGGATATTTTAATTAGGTTATACTCCCGTGAACTGACTTCCACCTTACCAGCCTCACTCCGGGCTGATAATAATGTTCAGAGCTCAGAACTGGATCCATCTGGAACTCTTCTGTGTTTTATGGCTTTCAGTTCTCAGTGCTCCTTTAAATCAACTCTGTTCTTCAGAGTCAGGCAATAAAATAAATCAGGAGCTATCTCTCTGCAAAACTGATTTCCATCTCTGCATCATCTTTCACCCTGATCCTTAAAAGATTGACAAGGAACGTTTAAAAGTAGGAAATGTTTAAAAGTAGGGGAAAAAAAACCAACTACCCTGTGGTTAATGCTGATAAATCTTGAGAGGCATGAGAGCCTGTTCCTCTGGGTCACTCTGTAATTGAGAAGAGCGCCAGTAGTTTTAATTCCTAGCTTACATTGTTTGTGGAAAGCTGGTGCTTTTATACAGCTAATGCACTCATTATCCAAACAAGAAGGGCCCACATTTCTGCGTGCAGAGATCTCGGTCTCCGTGTGCCTCTCTTCGTTCTCAAAGGCAGGAAATGGGAAATAGGAATGCTTCAGTGCCATTTGTGATTTCTGTGCTCCGCCCGAAGTGGTGCAGCTCAGATGACTGACCTTGGTGAGAGAGCAAACAGCTGTTCAGCAGAGTGGCTCTCAGATTTCTTGAGTGGCATCTTGTGCTGAAGTGCCTGCTCACAGGCCCACACATAATTACAGGTAAAAGAACATTACAGGAACGCTGTGTCCTGTGTCCTCAAAAGGCTCATCTCTGATTGTGTACAGGAAAGTGAGCTGTTGTCACCAGAATTTTATTTTCAGCTGTTGATTTTTTTTTTTTCCAGGACAGATGAGCAAAACTTGTTTCTAGATAACACATGTGGATATGCCTTGGGTTGATAGGATGGAGCTGGACCTCTTTCTCCAGTAAATTCAGATGTTAAAGGAAAGGATTCCTGGTAGAAATTCAAGCAGAAATCTTCCTTTCCTTTAGAATCTGCAGAAATTCTGATCAAAAAAAATTGATGGGGATGTACAGGGAGCCACAAGCCAGCCTCTCCAACTTCATGAGTGCAAAATATTTTTTCTAGGCAAGAGCAGGCAGGGTGATGTATCATCGTGTGCCTCACCAGAGATGGGATGCAGAGGTGAAGCCTCTGAGAGAGGATGGTGTGCTGAAGCTTCTTTTATATCCGAGTGTGTGTCACAGGGATCAGACAGGAACATCAGAAATTACTTCCCAGTCCTACTTGTGATTTGGTTTGAGTTGTGGAGCAGGCTCTGGGCTTGCTGAGTGGGTTCCTTCCAGGTGGAATAAACAGGGATGTGTTCCAGGAATGCACAAGGGATTGTGCTCCAGTTCCTAATGGGTACGAGGACTGGACTGGAGTCAGCCTGTAGGAAAAAGGACTCAGTGTCCATATTGCATTTTTCTTGGAGCTTCTCTTCAGATCTGCTCTCACTGTGTTTCCCACTAATTTGGACTTGGTCATGAGAAGCTGTTTTTCTGCTGCTTAAAATCAAACTGCCTGCACTTTTGTTATTTCTGTACACCCTTTGGAAAGGGCCTCCTTTTGCATGTCTCTGCCCTTTTGAGCACTGATCCTGCCCTCATCACAGCAGCCCCCATGGATGCAGGGAGAGGGACTGTTTTTCCATGAAAAGCCCTAAATTCTAGTCCACCACAGCATCAGAGTTACCAGAAGCTCTGACAACGACAGAAATAGAAGATGACATGGTAGGTGATTTAACTCATGGAGAAAGTAGTCATTTCCCTGTTGAACACCTGCCTCTCCCGCTGTCATCTGTTACCAGGAGATCAGGTGAAACAACACACGTTAGAAAGGCGCTGGTGTGCCAAATATAGCGGAGAAGTGGATTGAGAACAGTTAATTTCTGACAGAACGTACCCCAATGCATTATCTAGGTCAGTACAGCTTGGGAGATGTCCTACATAATTTGTGGCCATGCAAACCCAAGCTGGCCTTCGTGAGTGGGAGAGAGGCTGGAATCAGCTGGTGAGGCAGCCCCGGTCCCAGCTGGAGCGTGCTGATTTTTCTCGTGCAGTTTGTTTGTGACTTCTTTTCACATCCAAACCAGGTGGCCACGGGTGAACAGGGGAGCAGCTTCTCTGCACCCCTCTCTCTGCTGCAGCTTGGGAGGGAGTTTTGCAGCCTTTGCAAGCAACTTGTGTGTTTGGGGACATGGTGGAGGGGACAGCTCTGTTTCTTGGGGGGCATCTGGCCACAAGCTTTAATAACACAAGCTAATACCTATTATCTTCTCTCAAGGGAAGGGATTATAGGAGTAGTCAGACAAAACACCTGGAATCTTGGTCTTTTCTGGTCATCATTTCCACTTTCCCAGGGCTGTGCAGCGTGCCTCTGTGAAAGGCTTCTGCTTTCATTCAGCCACAGACACCGCTCCTTCCTTGTGCTGCTGCTTCCAGTCAGACTGACCTCCTTTCCCAAGAAATGAAAGGGTTAGCTCCTGAGCTCTAAAAGCCTCGCTCTTTCCTCTCATCCCCATCCTTCCCTCCTCTTTTCCTTATTCAGGTAGGCAGGGGTGGATAAGTCTCTCAATGTCGTTGCAGACATGTTCTTTACCCCAGCCCAGAGGCATGCAGGGCACAATTCACATAAACAATTCACAATTTGCCTTTGTGGGCATAATGTACGTAAAACCCAAACAGGGATGTACAGGAATGTGCGGGGTCAATGGATACAGATGCAAATTCACTGTGTCTAGGTGTGTAGGGCAGGTTGCTTGAGCCCTCTGCATTTTCCCATCTGCTCCTTCTGCTGTTTGTGCAGGGAAAGCCTTGATCCTGACTTCAGCTGACATAACTGTCAGCTTGCAGTAACATATTTTACATTATTTGTGGGCATTATCTGGAGTTCCTGGCGGCAGAAGCAGGTCATCTTGGCATCCAGCAGCACCTAGGAGTGCCAGGGACACAGAATTTTTTGATCTCCCAGCCTGAATTCCTCCAGCGGTTCCTCCAAAAGTCATCATCAAAGAATCTGTAGCCACTTGGATTCCCAGCCACAGGGAAATCTCAGAGCAATTTAGTTTTGTTGCATTCTGAAAGGCCCAGCACTGAAGAAGAGCAGCCCTGTAATGTATTCCCAGTGGCCAACGAGCACATCATCCCACTTTGTTTCTAAATATAACTGTGTTCTCTAATATGCCCATGTTCTCTGTTTTTCTTTAATTATTTGTTCCACTTCAGTGGCTTCCCTTCAGATTGGTGCAAGTTGGAAATAACTATTATGAACTTCCTAATTACGGGGATATAAATACACGAAGTCTCACGCTCCCAACCTGCTGTATTTTGGCTGTGCAGGGATCAGTGTGCATTGCCTGATCTGTCACAGACAGCTGATTTTTTATGATCTCACAGGTGGCTTTACCCTTTGTCAGCCTCTGATGCAAGCAAGGCACCAGAATGCATCTTTTTGCACTGAATTTTAAGATTATATCTGTTGTTTTAATTCTGACCATTTTTATTTTCTTTCTGCTTCAACCTCCCTGAAGTTTCTTAAAGAGTTGAACCCTTGTGTTGCTTCCTGCAATTCCTCCCCATTTTCAAAAAGGAAAACAAAACCTTTCATTTGCAGGGGTTTCCAGGTGTCTTGTTTTTTTTTTTGGGGGGGTGTCTCATTAGCCAAACCTTGGCTTGAGCAATGTCTCTTGTTTCTGTGTCATTCCAGATTCCCTATGCAGCAAGCTTGATCAGGAAAGAAAAGCTCGGTGCACACCTCAGCAAAAGCTAAAGGTGAGCTTGTGAGAAACAGACTTCATTCCACTTGGCCTGGCTGCCTGGGCTCCTTTGCAGCCTGTGCAAGAATTAGGAGGATCATTCTGCAGTCTGATGTGGCTGGTTCTGGTCCCAAAGCCCTCTCTGTGCAGGTGCTGTGCTGCAGTCTAAAGCTGATAAATCACATGTGGCGCGAATTATGAGGCTTCACTGGGGAGGGATGCAGTGTTGGGGGCTGACCCATGGGTCCTGCAGTCGCAGGACAAGGAGCAGCAGCTTCAAAGTGAAAAAGTGGCTTTAAAATAAATATTAGGAAGAAATTATTTCCTCTGAGGGTGGGCAGGCTCTGGCCCAGGGTGCCCAGAGCAGCTGGGGCTGCCCCTGGATCCCTGGCAGTGTCCCAGGCCAGGCTGGACACTGGGGCTGGGAGCACCTGGGACACTGGGAGGTGTCCCTGCCCGTGGCAGGTGTAGGGTGAGGGGATCTTTAATGTTCTTTTCAACCCAAACCATTTCATGACTCTAACTGCCAGAGCATGTGCTGTTCCTGACACTGAAAAGTGTCATCAAGGTACACCTTCAGTGGAAAGTGAGAAATATCTTGGTGTTCAGAATGCAAAAAAAAATGTCCACACTCCAGGCAGACAGGAGTTTGTCTGCCCTTAATGGAACTCCTTTAGCTCCAGGAAAATAAGCAGTGTATCAGCGTATTTTGGGAGTCTCACAGAACCCCACCAACTGTGGTTCTGCGGTTCAGTGTCCTACAGAAGGAAATTATCCTGCTGCTCATGTGCAGGATCTTCCTAAACCTGACACTACATTTTTCAGGACTGTGTATTAGAAGAGTTCATTCTGTAGAAACACCACCTCCATCATCAGTGGCCTGGGAGATTCCAGTTTTGGGTGCTGAAGTTTTAAATTTAAATTACATTCTCTTGGCTTTTTTTTCCTGGTAAAATGACAGGATTAGGGATTGGAGACAGATGCCAAAAGCCGGTGACCCTGCTACTGTGTTATGCCACAAAATCTGGCTTGTGGATTCGCTAAATAAATAAAATAATCCCTGAGGAGAAGTAGGAGGTTAGGAAAAGAACTACACATACACAGAGATCTCAGTAATGCACAAAATAGAGGTTTTCAAGAGAGTGTGGGACGTCTGAGAAGGATGGAGGTTTGCTTGGGCTGTAGAAGAAACAGAATCTTAAAAATAAAAAGAGTAGGAGTAAGTACAGAGTGACCAGGTAGCCACTGCCCGTGGCCCCGAGCTCTGCCCGCTGAGATAAGGAGATTATTCTGAGCACCGAGCTGGTCTCTTTTGCCCTCTTGTGCACACCTTCTTACTGATCGCCGGCATCTTCCGCTCGAGTCTCCACCAACCTGAGCGCTGCTTTGAAACAAATTCAGCGGCATTAAACACCCTGAAACAAAAACAGCGCGTCTCCCCGGGCGAGGAGCAGCCGGTCCTGCCCCCAGCGCCTCGCTGCAGCGCTCGCTGCCCGATGGAAGCCTGCCTGAGGATGGCAGCAGCGGAGGGCAGGAGCGGCGTGCTCCCATCACGGGGCTTCCATCGGCTCCCAGCCCCTGCCAGGACGGCGCTGGCATCCCGGCGGCCGGCATTCCCAGCCCGTTTGGCGAGGGATGGGATGCGCTCCCCACGCTGCTTCAGCTCTCAGCGGCGCGCCCGCCCCGCGGACAGCGGGGGTGGCTCCGGGCAGCCCCGGGTCTTTGGAAAGATTAGTTGTTACTCAGGGATTAGTGGTTATTTGGAGATTAGTTGTTACTTAGCTGCTAAACTGAGGCGGAGAACCGCGGCTCTGCTGTCCTGTGGGAAGCTCTCAGAAGCTGTTTGGAAGCAGAGCTCAGAATGCAAGAAAACACGCAAGAAAACAGCTTTGTAAGGACGGGGAATAATGAGGATGTGTTTTTGAGCTGTGTGTGTAGAGATAGGCCTTAAAAATTATGGCGAGCAAGGTAATTGAAAAATATAGATTAATAATGAAGCTTTATCAATTGTTTTTCAGCATATCAAGCAAATACTATTAGAAATGAAAAGTATGTGAAGCTCTAATTATTAGCTTAAGTAAATGCTTATAAGATTTTAACATTATCCTATTGGTTAAAAGTTTTTTAAAAGGCCTTATAACCAAGAAAATTTTGGCCACTGTTGTTATGGCGTGAGCTCTCAACATCTTTTGTGTCTCACGTTGTAATGAGACTGATGGCGAAATAAAAGCTCAAGGACTGCCTTTCGACAGTCCTGTCTCATTATTATTGTACACAGCAATCCAACAGAAAATGATGCCCCGTGTTTCATTTCAAAAAACAAACTATCAACCTGCATGAATGAAGCAGTTTCATTTCCCTGAGATGCCAAAAAGCAACAGTCTCCTCAGGAGGAAACGTGTTCACACATCCCTGTCCACTCAGAGCTCCCAGGAGCTGGAGACTCTCTTTTTTTTTTCTGTTTTCCAGAGCAACCCCCCAGTTCCTGCCCTGAGCCCCTCACAGGGCCCTGTGCTCCTTCCTGCAGCAGATCTGGCTGTGTTTAATCACACTGCACTCAGTTAAAGTTTGCACTTCATCTTTATTGCGAATATTTCCAGAGATCCTCACTATCAAAGTCCCAGGGGATGCTGGTAGAGCAGGTTATTGATGTGTGTCCCCTTCTGAAGGGTTATAAATAAATGTCATAGTTCTGTGAATGTCTCAAACTTTGGCTTAATGTTGATAACACTTTCTCCCTCTCTTTTTCTCCCTCTCTTTTTCCTATTTTTTTTTTTCATTCCCAGAAGCACAGGAGCTTTTGCAGCTGTTACCTTATAAGTTATAACCCAGTCAGAAACCTGACTTGTATATAGACTGTGAAATGGAAGTGTTTGGGGATCTAATAAAAAAAAATCAGGTTCCTCTGAACCTAAGGACAAGTGACCTCATAGTATCATGGACAACCATGTCAAATAGAATGTAGCAGCCATTTATTAGTAAACACAAAACAACAAAAAAAAATGCCTGTCCTTGATATTTTTTTTTTTTTGGTGGTACCAAAGTTTAAGTCTTTGTGTTTTTAGAAGGACTATTGAGCTCGATAGAAAAAAAAAAATGCTTTTGAATCGTGCAGATAAGCTGTGAAAGGAAGTGCTGGTCCTTTCAATGCCACAGACACTGACAACATCTGCCAGTTCACTTTTTGCTTTGGAATAGTGATTGTTTTATGGGAGGAAATGAACGTCTCACCAGATGGGCCAGAACCACGTTTGGATGGACAGGTGGACAGATGGATGGATGGACGGATAGAGCAGCGTTAGCCATACACAGTGCTTTTTAAAAGCAGTCTGGAGATTCTCACACCCCTCTCCCTCATCCCTTTCCCCCCTCTGGTATTTTGCCTGCTGTATGAATTACGATTGTACTCCTCTGGAAATATTTTACAATTTAATATTGAGTGTAATTAAGAATATAATCACTGTTATCAAAAAAGGTATTTAACTCTGTTGTAGTTTCTTTATCATTCATGTGGATAAAAAGTCTATAATAAAAAAAAAAAAGAAAAGTATGAGATAATAGTTGAGCTTCCCTGTAATTTAATGCCATGCTTAGTCCACTGAAGAAAACAACTGGGAAATTTATCTCCAAGAACAGCCTATTAGAAGTATTTTAATTCACAAATAATATGCTGAAGAGTTTCATGGTGGAAATTTCTGCCTCTGGTTATTTTGAAAACGCTCAGTAGAAGTAGATTTAGTGCAATTTCAGAACGTGCCTTGTAGAGCCACAGGAATAAAGGCAGCCAGTGGATTTTGAAGACCACAGCTGATTTTGAAGACTGCATTCCCCCAGGTCTTTCCCCGGTGACCTGCAGCACCCTGACTGTCGGGGCTTTCCCCAGTGAATCCATCTCCTTGTTAAAGGTCTCAGCCCCAAAAAAAAGGATCTCCCACACCACTACAGCACCACCAGCACCCAAAAATGGGCTTAGCCATGCCCAGCAGAGGTGCTCTCTCGATATTCTCCTCATGCCCAGCAAATTCCTGTGAGATTGAACCACCTGGCTCTACAGCTCCTTGGTGCAGCTGGCACAGCTGGGAGCCAGGGGAGGAAGGGCACAGCCTATTTTCGTGCCCTACCCTGCACAGTTTGCTTTGGTGTCAGGTGAGCCGACAAGACTCACACAACCAGCAGAATTAAGGCTTTTGTGGTGTGGAGAAAAAAAAAGAAATGAAAAGCAGCAAAACCACCCGAAAAGCTGGGCCAAGTCAGACCAAATTTCACCTGTACCAGTAGCCTGTTCCCAGTAACAGAAGAAATCAGACACCCTGTGAAAGCACACCAGCAATTAGAGATATGCTCCCAGAATATTGTTTTAGCTACAAATGATTTACTGTTTATGGGTTTTCTGACCTAGACACGATGTTGTGCTTTTAATAACCCTCAATGGATTTTTTCCTTCCATGAACACAACCGGTGACTTTTTAAGGCCTGGCTACACTTTTAGCAGATTACAGCATCTTGTGGCAATAAACTCCACAGCTTAAATACATCTTGTGAGGAAAAAACAGAAAACCAGCTTCTGATAACTGGAGCTGAAAAATTTAGTCTCATTTTATGCCCTGGGCTTCTTGTACTGGATGAGACAAAGTGCCTGCTGACTACTGGCCATCCCTGGCAACTTTCTCCAGGCCTGACATGATTTCATGGGCATCTTTCAAGCCTTTCTGGCTGTCATTTTTCCAGATTAAGTTGTAGTCATCTCTCCAACATGAGCAGCCCCATAGCTCTGTAGGTTTCATGTACCTTTTCCCAACCGGGTGTATCCTTTATGAAATGCAGAACAAGCTGCACGGAACACTCAGGATATAGGACACTCCATGAATTATTGCACAGAGTGACCCTGTGCTGCTTTCTGTGATGAATGAACCCGGCTGCAGGGTGGTGGTGAAATCTCTTACCACTGTAGATCAAAAATTCTGCCCAGACATAAAGCAGTGCCGTTGCTCAGTAAGAAATTACCGCCCTAATGGCTTCTGAGTGCCAGAGCTCCTGGATGTGGTCAGGCACGCAGAGCAGCCCTCGTTGTCCCTCACCACTCGAGAGCCAGCCTGTTCAGGGGCAGACACAAAGCAGCTCAAGCAGATTTATTTGTTTTCTGCTCCCAGCTCAGCAGCGTTCAGACCGTCATGTTCCCCGGGGAGTTTCCAGAGCACAGCTGGGTGTGCTGGTGGAGCTGTGGAACCCTGCCTCAAGTGCACAGTAATAAATACACTTCAAACCGAACGCTCAGACTCGAAATGTCCCATTTCCACTTGGTTATCCATGCCCACTGAGGAAGTGGAAGCACCATTTGCCTGGTTGGTAGCTGATTGACAGACCACAGTGGCAAAGGCTGTGATGGAACATACATCTCAGAACTGAGCGTGAATGAGGTGTTTTGAATTAAAAAGTAATTCCTCGTGCTGATAAAGGTCAAGAACATGATTCTACAAAACAAATAAAGGAGGTCTCCACCTAAACAAATCACTTGGATAAATAGCCAGGGAAGCTTTCTTATCACCAGTTGCTTTTTGTTTGCTTTCCTCTTGTGCCAAAGCTTGTACACACAGAAGTGAAAATGATCCCATCAAACACTGTTGTGTTTCACCAGCTCAACCTTCCCACCAGCTGGCATCACAAATAAAAGTCAAAATAAAGGATACTGCAAGATTTTCCCGGTAGCTGGTGTGGTTCTATCTGCAGCACACATACCTTGTGCGTGCACAAATTGACTTGAACTCGGATAATTCATTGGCAGGGTTGTGTTTGAGCCCTCTGGGGAGCACTTCCCTGCGTGGCTGGGGAGTCACCCCAGGCCTGCAGCCTCTCCTGAGGGCAGTTTGGACGTGGCCACCCTGAGCTGGAAGGTGACAGTACCCACAGTGTGGCTGCAGCTCCCCACTGCCATGTGGGAATGGTCCCAGTTAATTTGCTCGCACAGAACAGCCCTTACTGCTGCCCTTAGCACAAAATGAATGACATGTTGGTGTGGAAAATAAACACCAGCTTTTCTAACTTCTGACGTGCAGCTTGTCAGCACCTTGAAGAAACCTGCGTAAGTGACCAAATATCGCCTCTACAGCTGTTATCACAGGAGAGGCAAAGGGTAATAGCATCCCCAAAGGCCTCAGTTTTAACCTTCTGGACACCAAAACCCCCCAAGAATGGCAAAACCCACAGCGCAGGCTACACACTGAGCTGTGATATGAATTTCCAGGTGGACTGACAGTATTGCCTTTTGCCCCACAGAGCTGTGTTTCCATGAGCTGCCCACAGCACCTCGCAGGTGGGCTCTGTCCTTGAGACGTGGTGTTGCTTCTCCACAACTTAGGGCTTGCACTGTTTGCTGCTGAGATGCTTTAGCACAGCAGCTTGTGTCGGTGAAGAAGCGTGCCAAGAAAAAGAACGAAGATCTGTGCTTTCCCTTATTCCAGGAAACGAACCAAAATTTTACGTGCCTTCAAGCCCATCTCCCTCAAAGACCCTTTCCACCTTTTGCTGACCTTGCCCTAGAGTGGAAGGTGCAATCCACACAATTCTGGAGTAGTTTGGGTTGGAAGGGATCTTAAAGCTCGTCCAGTTCTGCCCCCTGCCAGGGGAAAGGACATTTTCCACCAGCTCAGGTTGCTCCAAGCCCTGTCCAACCTGGCCTTGTGAGTCACGGCCAAGTTATTTGAAGAAGACAGCATATCTGAGCATTTACTGCTTTTGAGATTGATCACACTGATGGATAAATTCCTTGGAATAAATGCCTTGATGATTATAAAAAAGGTATCTCTGCCAGAATAGGTTTCTTCAAGGTGCTACAGCAAAGATCAAGAAGTTTTGTCCGAGCTTGGTATGACAAGCAGGATAAAGCCCTGCTTATTAATAGCAAAAAAAAAAAAAAAGAAAATTGTTACATCTTTTTTTTTTATTTCTGATCAAGTAAATTCCTGCACCTTTTAGAGTTCAGAGTTCCTTGGGGTTATTTTTCCTATTCCATAGTTTTTATGTAGTGCAAAAAACTTGAGGCAACTGTGCCAAAGAATAACTTTTGCAGTGTACAAAAAATAACTCCTCAGAAAACCTGCATTTTTCAGACTGTATCACTGAGGAATTAGCAAAAACACAATGAGGTGTGTTCTCTGACCTGCTTTGATAAATATTTTCACCCTGCTGGCTTTAAAAGCAGAAACACTCAGCTAAAAAAGAAGCTGTTGGGAGAGATCCTGCAGGACATACCACGATTTTCTTTTCATCTCCTGTAGCTTTTCTTTCCTCCAGGACATTTGTCCACGGAGTTTATGCCCAGATCATCATGGCAAGGGGTTGCGACAAGATGGTCTTTAAGGTCCCTTCCAACCCATTTGAATCTGTGATTCTATGATTCTAAATGCATTTTGACACTGTTTTACCCAACTGCCTTGGATTATTCACTGCAATTTTGAGAGGGATTTTTAATTTTTTTCATTATAGTAATATTATCTTTGATACAGTGATGCTGAGAAACTCTATCCTTGCAAACAGCTCACATCCCTGCGACCTGTGGTGTGTGCCTCTGGCCTTATGCACACCTGGCTGCCTGCCCTGGTCTCACTGGGATTGCTGTTATCTGTGCTGGCAGTTTTCAGTGGTGGAACTGCACCCAGGCCACGTGAGATAAGGTGTTTCTGCAGGAAAAGGCTGCCTCCTCCTCCTCCTCCTCCAGGTCCCTCCACACTGTGATCTCACCCTTCTCCACAAAACTGAGTTTGGGGTGAGGTGGCACTAGGATGAAAAAAAAAAGAAAAAGAAAAGAATATTTATTCATGTATTAAATTTTTAAAGACTATGACTATTCACCTCCAGGAATACTGAGAGCATCAATTGCTTTTTTTTCCCTTGCTGTCCCTGAAAGTTCAATAAAAGCAAATTTCCATTCACAAGAGAAGAACACATTGCTTCCACCACATCTTCACACTGGGCATGCGCAAGACCTGTATATCCACAAGACCGTGTAGGTGATCAGTGGCTTTCAAGAGTGAGGTCTGCTGTGTATTTAGCAGGTTTTTCTTTAGAAACACAGTCTGGATACTGGAGAAGTCAGCAGAGATTCCCAGTAAGTGTGGTGACCTTTGGATCAGACGCAAAAATCACAAATGGGTTCCACAAGGCAATCTCAGCTTTGATTTGAGCTTTCCCTTTGTTTGATATAGAAGGAAAGCACTGGCACTTGCCTGAATACAAAGTCCTCCCTCGTCAGGAACTCTCTTGTGGCTTGTTCAGGCTTAAAAACAAACACAACTCCAGCAATTCCCTGCAGGAGTGAGAGAAGGTTCATATAAACCAAGTGTCCTCCTCTATGGACGACACAAAAGGAAGAGTGGATGTGTGGCTTAAATAGAAAAAATTCCTGTGCATGTCTGCAGGCCTGCTCTTTGCTGTTCATCTCTCTGTAAAATCTATTTAATGTAGTTAATTCACTGTTTCCTCTGAGACACAGAGGAAAATTCACAGTTGTGTTCATTCTCTGGACTCTGGATGCCTGAAACCCTTCCAAACAATCTCCAGGGGGACTCGAAGAGGTGCTTGAGTCCTGTTTGTTGCTGTGACGTGAGAGGAGCTGCAATTGTTGTGCACCTGTTTGTCTAGGCACAGCAGAGAAACCTGCCAATCTCTATTGTTTTGAAATACCTGCCAACCTGGACTTTATTAATGTTTTCTTTGTGCCCGCATTAACAAAGAGAGGGTCTCCACCCTGCGGCACCACTCCTTCTCTGACCACAGAGCGCAGGCAGCCGCAGCCTCTCATGAGATAACCCGGGGCAGCTGCCAGCCCGGCCCCAGCCTGGCAGAGAGAACAGGGCCTTCTGCAGAGCAGAGCGAGGTCCAGAGCTGTGCAGATGTCACCTCCCTAACAAAGGCGTGGGCAGGGGCAGGTGCTTTGGAGGGAAAGCCGTGTTGTTCTCCTGCCGGTGGGGCAGTGAAGCCAGGCTGCAAGAAACACCAAAATGAAGCGCTTTTGAGGCCCTGAAGTGGCCGTCTCCATTTGACAGCTCTACAGCAGCTCCTTAAACTTCCTTTCGGTGCAGAGAGCCAGGCCAGGCCGTGCAACACCCAGACAGCAAGGACAGAGCTCAGACGTGTCGCAGCTGGTGAGCCTTGCCTGGAGAGCGCCCAA
Source organism: Bombycilla garrulus (assembly GCA_013400315.1). NCBI lineage: Eukaryota > Metazoa > Chordata > Aves > Passeriformes > Bombycillidae > Bombycilla > Bombycilla garrulus. The sequence continues at coordinate 43,772 of VXBU01002810.1, read as the reverse complement.
ACCTGCCCTCTCCGCCCAGCCCTCTGGAGAAGACCCCAGGGCACCCCTCCTGGGACACAGCCTGGTTCTGCAGCAAGTCCTGGGCACCAGCTACAGAGACAGTTTTCCAGGAGGAGTTCATGCACATCAGAAGGGGTCTCGTGCCCTGTGAGAGCCCGGTCAGGCTCCAGGGTGGAGTCCTGCTGTGCCTCCTGCTCCACCAGAAACACTGTGAAAATAATTGCTTATCCAAAGGATGGTGAGTAAAGCCTCTGTTTGATCCACCTCCACACTTTATTGATTGTCTACACACGGAAGAGATTACCCTGCCCTATAAAAACCACGGAGAGAAGGAAGCAATCAACAGAGGCAAATGAAGTGAGCAATTAGTCTGAAACCCTTTAGACCAGCTTTACTTTCAGGCAAGGTTTGAGCAGGGGCATGCCGACACAAGGATCTCCAGCAACCATGAGGTAATCCACAAATTTGTAATCTAATTATGCTTTATATTTTAATTTCCATGGAGTATCCTCTTGACTTATTTTTAAGCGCAAAGTTGACACGGGTTTTCCTTAGGACATCTTACAGATGGGACAAAAAGATTTGGTGTCTTGACGGGGTTGGGGGACTGTCTAGTGAGCAATTTGATTTTCCATTCTCAGTAACACTCAGCTCAGCTCTCCTTGGGGAGAGGGAGACTTTCTCCAGGGGAAATTTCACATGACATCCTGGAGCAGATTCTGGGCTGACATTTCACTTTATTCACATGCACTGATGGACAAGAGGCAAAGCCTGGACAGTTTACTTAGCTACCACTTCTGGAGGCAGTAAAAGAAAAGGCTCTGTGTCCTGAGGCAAATTGGCCAGGATTAGATAACAGTATCTGCTAGATATGTCAGAGTGTGTTGTCGCTGCTTTGGGGTTGTTTGTCCATGCCAAAATTCCATCCCTGGAAGTGTCCAGGTTGGATGGGGCTTGGAATAACCTGGTCTAGTGGAAGATGTCCCTGCCCATGGCTGGGGGTGGGACTGGATGGGCTTTACAGTCCCTTCCAGCACAAACCATTCTGGGATTCTGTGATTCTATAAAGATTTTATAAAGATTATATAAAGATTTATAAAGATTCTATAAAGATGCCATGAATAAACCTGAAGTCAAAGACAGTAGGAGCTCACTGCCTTAGTAGAAGCATTCAGATTTTTTATGTTGGATTAACTTCTGTCTGTCCCTTAACACATCTTGCTTTAACCTCCAGTTAAAGATAACTCACATTAGAGGTAGTGAAATACTCAGGTGTAAAAAGGAATCTGAACTAAATGTGGTGGTTTTGAACATTAAGCTGTGATCTGATTGTCCCTTTGCTCAACTTTTCAGGATGGCCTCTGCTGGTGGTGAAGATTTGTACAACTCTTTGGTTTTCCAGGAAGAAGGTGTTTCTACTCTCCTGTTTGTTTCCATCAGCATTTTAAAAAAGTTTTGCAGTGTTTATTTGTGTGGTGACACTGCAGAGCATGTTACCACATCTGTCAGGTTATAGATAACAGGTTGTTGAGTGGGCTCAAAAGGTGAATCAGACAAGGTAGACGTGCTTCTGTTGGGGTTTAGGGTGGAGAGAACAGGGAACTAAAAGGAGGGGTTGCAGCAGAAAAGAGTGGGGTGGGACCTTTGGAGGCAGAGATGTAACCCAGTCTTCCTTTAAGTTTGGAATTACATATGAGTAAAAAATGATGGAAACAGATTGAAAAGTGTGGAAGTGGATGGAAAGCTCTGGCTAGACATGCAGTAAGATTCAGGTTCCTCCTTTACTACAAGTAGGTGGATAATATGTGAAATTACTCTGTGGTCTAACAGTGCAGGACAGACCCTCCCACTGCGAGATCCACAGGGCTGAACTTCAGTCTCAGTCCTGAAAAGCAGTTTTGCTTTGTTCTCTGGTAGATAAAGACACACGAGTTATTTAACTGAGCTGCGAGATTTTTGAGGAAAAAATCGTTCCAGTAACACCCTTCTGATACAGAGCTGGTCACCCTCCTCACTCACATTTTGAGCAGAAGGACTGCCAGTATTCACAGCCTGTAATTTCACAAGAGGCTGTGTTTCCTGAAGCTGTTTGTTGGCAAAACTCACTGCGACTTCTCTTCAAGGTTCCCTGCATTCCACCTATGCCATTGTCATGGTGTCTCTCAGTGGGAGCCTCCTGCTGCTGGTTGCCATCAGCATGGCAATAAGTGTTCTCCGGAGGTGAGTGTCGGGGGAGAAGAGAGAAACCAGGGTTGCCATGGGGATGTGTGCAGGGATGAATTCCTGCTCCAGCCAGGAGGGATCAGGCAGCCCACGGGAATGGCCTGGCAAGCCCTGGTGGGGCCCCCTGGGGTCTTCCCGGGCTCCTCCTTTGGCCTAGAGCCGGATGGGATAACAGTGGCTGGAGAATCACTGGGGTGGGTGGCTGGGTAATAGCAATTTAGGGCAGTGACATTTGGGTTTGGTTTATATCTGCTCCAAATTCTTCTCCCCACCTCCAGATTTTTGATATATCTATATCTATCTATATCTATACCTATATCTATCATCTATATAATTTATATCATCTATATCATATATATTATCTATATTATCTATATCATCTATATCATCTATATCTATATCTATATCTATATTTATACCTATATCCATATCTGTATCCGTATTTAAAGAAATATAGATTTACAGATAAAATGATATAAATATGTATTTAAATTTTATAGAGGAAAATTGAGACACCCAAGCCCCCAGTTCCTCAATAGTGCCAGTGTTGTCATTGTTCTCAATGACCTGAAGTCACAAAAAGAGGGATTTTCCTTGTGGTGTCTGTTTCTATAAAGAGAGGGTAAATTATATGTTTTGAGGATATGTTTTTGCTTCTTCAAGCAAAAAATATTGAGTTTTAGTTCGAATGCAACTAGCCAAATGGAGCAGGGTGACGAGGTCATAGGATGTTTTTTTTCTAAAGGCCAGAAGACTAAGGGAAAAAGGAATATGTCACCTCCATAATTAATTAAATCACCTCTATCCCAGCTATCTGTTCTGTACTGCCATAAATTACATTCTGTTGTTAATTGACTTGCCTACAAGATACCAACAGCTCCTCATGCTGATCAAACACACAGTTATTTGTTTCTCTCCACTGCTGTCATGCCAGGCGTTGCACATCAAATTACTCCTCCAAAGACCTCAGAACACCTGTGGTGGTGGAAAAAGTCACAGTGGCACACTGCAGCTCTGACAAGATTTCGACAGTGGATTTGACTGGCCCGATGTGCATAAATTACATTTCTTACCAGCAAAATGTGTGCCCAGCCAGAGTTTGCCATCTCTGAAGGGACAGTTTCCATTTCTGATGCTTCTCCGTTGACAACACCCCCCTAGTTCAGCGCCAGAGCAATGACAGCCCACAGCTTCTTCCATTTGCAGCTTTCTTCTGGAGAGGAAAGGGGATAAAGGACTCAGGGGATGTGTGCTAGCGAGTGGATGGACTGACACGTTGCACTTCATTTTCTCCACCAAAGTGCTGGACTGTGAACTCATACCAGAAAAGTATTAGAAAGTGCAGGAAAATTGAGTTTTTTAATGGAAGTGGAGAAAAAGCACAGATATATGTACCTTTTCCCTGTGACGTGTTGTGTTAAAAATTTACTGCAGAGATTTACGTCTTTTTCATATTGCCTCTTTTCTGTGGGGGTGAGTCATGGGAAAAAAATACAGGAGGGGGAATTCTGGTTATTTTTACAAAGATTTCCCAATCCCTCTGACTCACTGAGAATCCCAGACCTTAAGCTGAGACCTAACCTTCCGCACACGGTTTCCTATTATCTGCATGACTCCAACCTGATAATGCTAAAATTACTGGACAGGCTGCAGCCTGCAGAGCCACCAGGCCTGTGATTTGTTTTTTTTACCCACCCACTTTTACAGCCTGGAGAAAGAGACCATCTATTAATCTTTAAACCGATTGCTGTGACTGATGACCTCTGGTGTGACACCAGCTTGCCTGGCCGTCCTTCTCATCCAGGTTGTGGCTCCAGGGATCAGGCTGGGCTGGGATCTGGCTCCAAGAGGGATCAATGTGATCCCTGGATCTGGCCAGGCTGTTTCAGCTTGATGCCCTTTGTTAATTGCTGCTGGGGATCCCTAGGTTGCAGCCTGTGAATTTCCTCCCTCTCCAGGCTGAGAAGGGGCCACCGTCCCCTGGGGGAGCTGCTGATGGGAGGCCTGGCCCCACCAGGACACACCAGGACACCAAAACACTCGTGTCACCTCCTCTGTAAGACACCTATCAAAAGAGAGACTTGGGGCAGGTGCAGGAAGTGAGGCTGCCCCACACACACCCGCATTTCACAGCCCCAAGACAAAATCTGTGCCACAAAGGCAGCTGGACTTTGTTCGCCACTGCAGCTCCTCCTGTTTGTCCCCAGAAGTGGAAAAACTTTTTTTGAGTGACTTTTCTGTTAGGAGAGGTGGAAGCCAGACCTGATCCCAAAGCTGTGTGGGCACATGCCAGCCATCCTTGGTCCTTTGACGTTAGCTGTATTCCTACTCAGAAAATTTTACCGGCATCATCTGTGCGAATCCATGGTGGCGAACACCAACTCTGTGCCTGTAGGAATTTGTGTCCCTTGGGTCTCCCTCCCTGTCTGTAGCTGCTCCTGCCTGTACTCTGCTGTAGCACCAGCCTCAGACACCCTTCACTTCACACTCCTTAATACCCCTGCCTTTTCTTCATGCTGCTCACTGCGCAGAGACTAAATCCCACACCTTTCAAAATTCATGGAGTCGTTTCCCCATCCTCTAAATCCCTCCCTAAGACTCTCTGCTGCCTCCATGCCTGAAAATCCTGCCCGTCTGTCAGCAGTGAGGCAGAGCTGAGCAGAGACTTATAATTCCCTGAAAAAATCCATTTGTTTCCTTGTTGCCCCCCTCCCCACGCTGGCCTGCTTTTGATATCCACTGTCTTCCAGCTGAGACATGGATTGGAAAATCCCTACGCCTGCCCCTGAAAGATATCTGCATGGCACTGAGCACAACAGGATTTGGTTCTGGACTGGTTCATCCAGTGCAAACGCGACACAAACAGTGCCAATAACGATAGAACAACGTCGTGTCACAGAAATTATCTTTAATCTCCCTTCCAGCTCAAACCATTCCCTGATTCTATGACAATTCTGTGCTCTTGGAGGTAGCAAGATGAGCAGCAGCATGTGTGTGTCGGTGTCTGTTTCTATGTCTGTGAAAGAGAGAGAACCAGGCAACAAACGACATTTCAAGGCTGTTATGGTTACGGAGTCAAGTAACTTAGGAAAACAGCATCAACAAATTTAGGTGTAAATCCAAAATTGTGCATGGCTTTTCGTTTTGTTCCTCAACCCTCCAGGCAGTCTTTTTGGGTATGAAGCCCTATTAATGTCCTCTCAAATCCCAGGAATGCTGTCAGGCTGTGTTTTTTAAGGGATGGCTGTTTCTCAAATAAGCAAGGTGACCCATGAGTCACGGATAAGGCAAGCGTCTTTTCTGTACGCAGGTAAGGACCAGACATGCATTCTCCCAAATGGACAAAATCTTATTACATTCGCAGCTTTGATGGTTTAAAAAAACCCGAAAAAAACCATCTGGACATTAAACCAATCACTCAATTTGTGCTTACCAGGGATGTGTTACATCAGTTGGATGCATCGTTAACTTTACAGCTCTTCGACAGTGCTATAGGTGTGATGAGTAAGGGATGACAAAGGTTTTAGTCTAACAGTGAAATTTAGCTATTGGGTTTGTTTATTTATAGCACCTGACTGAGACACAGAACCTAATTTTTTTTTCACATTCACAAAGTTTTTCAGTTAATGAGGTTACTTATGGTAGAGAGTCGTTAAAAATCTGCCACCAACAAAATGCATTTCTTCACTTCCAGCTTGGGATCACTGAGCCCAATTCCAGACTTTTCTGTGTCCCTAAAATTTTCTCACTGATAAGAAAAGCAGTTTTTCTCACTGTGTATATCTGGGTATGTACAGTGCCTAAAGAAGGAAATGGTTAAAGCTAGTTCAGAAAATAAAGTGAGAAGATGGTGGTGGCAAGCAAGGTGAAGGGTATAGGGGCTGAAGTCATAAAGCTCTTCCTTTCTCCTGATATTTTTTCATCAGGATTCAACTCAGTTAACCCCAAAATCTCCCATGCAACAAGCTTGGTTCTCATTAAGTGTAGGGGACAGTGAGACCCAGGGAGCTGTGCTCTGAAAATACCTTTCTGAATTTCTGAATGAGAAACTGAGTGTAAAAAAAGCACCAGTGCCTTCACAATACTTCACCAGCCTGAAGTTTAATCCTTTGACAGCTGTAAGGTGGTTTAAAACTCTCCTTCAATGGTGATTGACTGCACCCTGCAGATGACACCACGGGAATTTACTGTACTGAAACACAACACCTTAATGAAGGGAAAAAAAGGCCCCTTTCCTTTTAATGCAAGCAACTTTATCTGGTTTTCCCTTCAGCCACTTAAAGTGATTCACAGATAAGACTCCTGCGGTTGCTAAGTTGCCATGATGGATTTCACTAAGGGGAAAATCATGTCAAGTTTATGTCAGCTTGATGGCAGCTGCTCTTTGGAAATACATCTTAATTATGGGTAAAAATACTAAGCCATAACTTGTATACTTATTGCAAAAAACCTTGGGTTTGTTTTTTGTTGTTTTTTTTTTTTTTTCTCCAGGGCCATAACTCTAAGCACTAGCTCTTCACTGAGGTTAGCACTTGTTTATTTATAGGTTGGACACTGTAAGGAGGTAGCCCAGGAAATGCTACTTGATAATGGTGGTTATGAGATAACTATGTTGGTGACCCCCATATTCATCTGTATTTAATTATAGAATCACGGCCAGAACACCCTAAGTTATGTCTGAAGACAAAAGACAGCTCTGTTTGTGAGACCATCATGTGTCACCACTCAGAACTTCTTAAACATTAGTTGTGACCTTTGGGATGAAAATTTTCCGGCCAATATTGACTTTGTCTGCCTGTATGGAGTTTAGTAAACTCAAGAAAAGCCTTTTTTATTGTTGTTGTAGTTATTTACAGATGAAAAAAAGATTATTTGAATTATAAACCTCCCGCCCCCCAAATTTTGGAGAGGGGAGGGGCCTGTGCAACTAGAAGTGTCTCCATTTTAAAATGTTAAAATGGTGGGGTTTAGGAGTTTTTCAGCCATAGCAAATTTAAAAACCTGGATGAGAAATAAAGAAGCTGTATGGGAACTCCTGAGCCTGCAAGTGTGTGCTCATGTGTGCCACTACACTCAAGTGTTCCCACTAACTGCTGACTTACGAAGGTAATCATACACATAAGAGTTTTCAGAACCAAAGCCGGCATTTGGGACAAACAATGAGTTTTAATGTAAGTAAACACTTCAGTACAGGCTTCACAGGAACAGCAATAGATGTTTTAGTCACTACCCTGAATTGAGACTGTATTTCTTTTTGAGGCTGAAATGACAAATGCTTTTGACCAGATGACAGAACTCTGATGAATGAACACTTGAGTCTCTATCTCCCTTGTATAGGAGCAGTAATTTTGGGAGTAAATTACAAAGAAATTATGCTGTGGTTCTGATTGTGGGGTGCTTTACCTTTAATCCAGCATTAACACGTAATGTTGTTTAGGAGTGATGATTATGAAGATGCACAATATTGTGACACTGACTGTACCAAAGTGGGTGGTTGGGAAAGGAAAGATGAACACCAGAAGAAGCTGAGGTGTGGGTTTCTTCACAGCTCATTCACATGGTGTCTCAGTGCCCATTGGTTACTCACTCCTGAAACCTAATTAATCGAAGTATCAGATCATCACTTGCTGCTGAGGGGATCTTCACACAGAGCTTGGGGACACAATATTGACAGGAGGTGGTGAATAATTTGCCCAGATTGTGTCAGAAGTGACAGTGATCGAAACGGGGTCTCTCCAGTCCACCACCCTGAGCACAAAGTTATCGCCTCTGTTGCAGCAGACGGGTCTAATGGCCATCGCCACACAGTGATTATGCAAATCATTGTGCCCTGACTGAGAAATAAAAGCTAACAACCATCCGGAGTCAAGGGCCTTGTGCACTGTGTGGTCACTGGGAAATAAAACCGGGGGGATCATGTGAATCACCCCCTTCAGCCAATCGGACTGGAAAAAGGCAAAGGAAAAGAGATGTCGGTCTGTGCATCAATAACTATGCTGGGATAACTGTGTAACTACAACACGGGGATAACTATATAACTATAGCAGTTATAACAGGGATACAGTGTCCCGGAGCTCCAGTTCTGACTATTCTGTTATTCGACTTCAGAACTGCACAGGAGCCCTGATCAATCCAGTACAAAAGGTAGTTGCTTCCTTTTGGATTCTGCTTTGGATTCTGCAGCATTATGCGTTGGACAAATAGCACCTGGGATCTGGGCTGACTTCCTGCTAGAAGCCTCAGTTAGGACAGGAGGAAAACCAGTGTTTTGAGAAAACACACGGGAAAGCCCCGCTGTCCATGAGACTAAATATAAGTATAAACTCCCGTATTTTGCGTATGCAGTGTTTATGGTTTTTTATTAATTCTACTGTGTTGCTGATGACGGATGGCCACGGGGGCTGCCCCACGCCGGGCGGGGTCTCACTGCCGGGTCCCGCCACCGGGAGACGCCCCGTTACCACGCTACTGACGGAGGAGGATGAGGATGAGTCTTACTCCCGCTCCAAAGGCCACTTGCTAGAAGGCGAGCGGAGCTTCCCACGTCACAGCCTACGCTGTGGGGTCCACGGGGCTCCGAGAGATCCACGGACCTGAGAAATCCACGGGGCTCCGAAGGACCCACGGACCTGAGAAAACCACGGGGCTCCGAGGGATCCATGGACCCGAGGGATCCACGGATCCAATGGACCCAAGGGGCTCCTATGAACCCACTGGGATCCGAGGGATCCATGGACCCGAGGGATCCACAGGGTTCCACGGGTTCCATGGGCACGAGGGATCCATGGAGCCAGTGAACCCAAGAGGCTCTGACGGATCAGGGGACCCAAGGGATCCAAAGGTCTCTGAACGACCAGCGGACCCGAGGGTTCCACGGGGTTCCAAGAGATCCACGGACCGAAAGGATTCACGGATCCGACGGACCCAACGGTTTCAGGTGGAACCACGGGGCTCTGAGGGATCCAAGAACCCGAGGGATCCACGGTCCCGACAGACCCAAGGAACTCCGAGGCACCCACGGGGTTCTGAGGGACCCACGGAGTCGAGGGCGGCGCGGGGCTCCAAAGGATCCAGGGGTGCGAGGGATCCACAGATGCGATGGACCCGAGGGGCTCCGCGGGACCCACGGGGCTCCGAGGGACCCACGCAGCCGAGGGATCCACAGTCATCCAAGTGATCCATTGACCAGAGGGATCCATAGATCCAGCGGACCCAAGAGGCTCCAAGACCTCCCGGGGGCACCGAGGGATCCACGGGGCTCTGCGAGATCCGCGGGGTTCCGCCGGACCCGAGGGGCTCCGAGCGATTCGGGGTCCCGAGGGATCCGCGGGCGAACCCAGACTCGGTCCGGGCTGCCGAGAGTCGGGGCCACGCCCCCTTCGGGCCACGCCCCCACAGAGCCACGCTCCCACATAGCCACGCCCCATTGGGCTGTGAACATTGGACACGCCCCCTGCCTGCTCCGCCCCGTCAAACCACGCCCCCTCCTCGCGGAAGCAGAGGCGAGGAGGCCACGCCCCCATCGAACCACGCCCCCTGCTCCTGCAGAGGCCCCGCCCCCTGGCGGCCCGTGAGGGGAGGCCCCGCCCCCGGCCCCGCCACGTCTCTCTCTGGCGCTGCTGCCGCTCCCGCTGCCGGTGCCGCTCCCGGTCCCGCCCCGCTCCGCCCCGCCGGGCCATGGCGTTCACGCTCTACGCGCTGCTGCAGGCCTCGCTTCTCTTCGTCAATGCCGTGGCCGTGCTGCACGAGGAGCGCTTCCTCCGCCAAGGTGAGCTGGGAGGGCCGCCTGGCCTCAGGGGGAGGGGGTTGGACGCCGTGGCCGCGGCCCCTGCCGGTGGGAGCAGCGGGGAAGGGGTTTGGGATTCGGGGTGGGTTTGGGCTTTGGGGATGAATTCCCAGCC
>VXBU01002810.1:13627-33633 GCA_013400315.1 Bombycilla garrulus | reverse complement strand
GGGAATGGCCAGTGATTCACGGTTTCCCAGTTCATTGGTGTGGAGAATCCTGACTTCTCCACGTCAGGCTGAGCCAGGATTTTTGGCAGGAGTGCAGAAGGGCAGTCCTTTCTCCTGCTCCCCGGTTGGATTTGCTTCAAGGGATCTGCTCAGTTTGGGTTTGGGCTTTTCTTTTGCTCTCCTGATGAGCAGCTGGAATTAAAAAAAGGGAGATGTGGGGACTAGTGGGGTGGGTGAAGCCACTTGTCAGCCTCATGAGACTTGGGAATATAGCTCCAGGCTCATCCCAGTGGGAAGCAGCAGCTGGCATGGCTGGTGAGGGAGAGAACTCGCCCACCACCCTCAGTTTGCTGCCACAGAGAAGAGGAGAACAAAAATCACTCAAAAGTAGTTTCTGGAGAAAGAAACACACAGCTTAGGCAGTGGAGCTTGGGGTATTGAGAGCTGCTCCTTGCCCCGCTCCTCCCCACAAGACCCCAGCAGGTCTTGGAAATCCCTGGACCCATCCCTGGTCCCATCATGCTATGTCTGGGCCTTGTAAAACTTCAGGACTTCTGTTATGCTCGGAAAAGTTCCCAATTTTTTTCCCCCAAAGGTTCTAATTTTTTTGTTGTTGTTTTTAACAGCAGTAGCAAAAATCATCGCCCCAGTTTTGGAATTTGTGGTGGCCGTTTTTCTCTCGCATGGGCCCCTTTCTCAGTGCTGAAGCATCATCACTTCACACCCAGCAATTATTTGCTGTTTTATTTTCAGGAAAGGCTAACTGGGCTGTCTGTCTGTGCCAGCGTAAACTACATTCAGGATAGATTGCTCGCTAAAATTGCAGCATTTGTCGTGTGGTTTTGGGTTGTTTTTTTTTTTCCCCTAATGTGTGTGTCTGTTTTTATGTGACCCAGTTGGCTGGGGAAATGATCAGGGGATTGGAGGATTTGGAGAGGAACCAGGAATTAAAGCGCAGCTGACAAACCTCATTCGATCGATACGAACCGTTATGAGAGGTAAGGGCACAATGTTTTCTGTTATTATGATGATTATTATCATCACAGTAGGTAATGTCTTGTTTCTCTGCACTGATCTGTACTTCCCCTGGGCCTGGGCTCTTTCTAAGAGGGTGCAGACCTCAGCTAAAGTGCCCTAATTCTGGTAAAAGTGCAAAAAACATTCCCTGGCTCGGGCTGGTGTTTCCCCTGCTGAGCTTCTGCCTTGGTGATGAACCGGAGTGTGCAGTTAGTGTCAATCACCTTGTCTAAATTCAGATTTGTGGGAAGTACCTGTGAAGGAAATATAACTCCTGAAAGGCAACCAGGCTTATGTGCCTCAGAAGATGGGGAGAAAACTACACTCAATTTGTGAGTTGCTGATAGTTCTTAGTTATGAAGGACACCAAAAATTCATTTTTTAGATAATGGTGATAGAGAGAGTAACAATTCTTAACCTGTCTTGCCTACCACTTAAGTAAAACCCAAAACATTTATTCTAAAGCACAGTAAAGCCAAGGACAGAAACTGAGTTTTAGATTTGGAGAAATGTTTCTCATTTGGAGAAAGAGTTATCTGTGTTAAAGCTACAACAGAACTAAAGGCTCTGGGTTAAAGTTAAAACAGGCTGTGGACAATTATTTCTGCTGTTGCTTTCTATTAATGTCTGGTATTGTAGGATTTGAGCCTGGCTCCTTCCACTGGTCCCACCTCTACACAGGGAAATTAAGTGTATTTCTAAAATTTTGACTGGTCCTGCTCCTTCTCCCAAGGTTTTATGAAGCTCTGCCATTTTGTGATGTGGAAAGGAGAATTTTCGTTGTCATTTCTCTTTTTTTTTTCCCTCTGCAGTGCCATTAATAGCCCTGAACTCCATCACAATCATTCTCCTCCTGTTGTTTGGCTGAAGACACCCAACACAAATCCTCTGGGCATCCAAAGAAGCCAGTTGCTGACCACCTCTGCTCCGAGTTCCCTGGGATCCAGCACAGTTTTGCTGTCAATCTGACATTCAACTTAAAAACAATTAAAGGACACTGTTTCTATTTATCCCATCTCCTAATGTTCCCCTTTGCAGTTTCATTAAGCAGGATCACGGGATCAATGCAACAATGCTGCAAACACGTTGGACTGTGACCAGTTCTGTTGCTGCCTGTTCATAGTGCTGATTAATTATTAGAGTAAATGTCATAGGATGTTTTCAGTGACTGGTAATGGGATGCAGCTTTTAAATGCCTCGTTACTCAGGGATGAATTTCCTTCAGTACGCTCTCCAGTTTGTTTTTAAATTGAGGAAAAACGACAACGTGCTTGTTTTCATTTCAGTTACCACCATGGAACTGTTTAGGAGGATATGAATTAGGCTCTGAAAACATGTTATAAAGAAAAGTTGTTATAAAGGATTGAAGTCCAGCTGTGATATGGAGGGAGATAAAACCAGCTGGGTAAAGTCCTGATTCAGGTTAACATTGAAAGCTGAATTTTCCTGCTTTGATTGGGGATTTTTTTGTCTTCAAATCAGTATTTCATACTGATGGTAAAGGCAGTTGAAAATGGGTGCAATTGCAGTGCAAAATTAAAACAAAATTAATAATAATAAAAGCTGTACCTAAAGCTGGGCAACTCTGTGTTAACTTTGGGGATATTAGTGATTAGTATTTGTTACTCTTCTGTCAAGAATTGTTATTATACTTTTTAAAATATGTATTAAACTTCTGCGTGGTGATTACTGTGGTCCAAGTGCGGGAGCCATTTGTATTCTGAGCTTCCTGGGAAAAGTGGCAGGGGAACGCCAAGGGAGGGTTGAATACCCTGCGCTTTTCAAAATGCATTTCTTTGTGAAAAACCCGCGAGTTTGCAGCCTCTTCTGTTACTGCTCCTTCCCTCCTCCTGCCCTCCATCATCATCATCATCACCATTCGTTGAATTAACTGCTTCTGAAGTGCCGCTCCTAATTGCTGCCCTACGGGGGGAAAAAAACTGGCTTTCCCACTTGTCTCTGTTAAGACTACTGAGTTAGGGGTGAATTGGGAAAGGTGATTGTCATGTGCCTTTTTAGAGAAGTTAGAACTCTTTGTTCCTCTGCTGAAGTGTTTCACCTTACTTTTAAAGAGGGGAACCTGGCAGTTTCAGTATTTGAAAGCAGCTTAGTCAATCATCTCCACAGTCTTGATGATTAAAGCATATACTGCTGCATATGAAGAATCTGTCAAACATGTAAATGCATTTAATGATTTGCAGTCACAGTATTTTTGCAGAGTAAAGCACATCCAGGAGGAGAGTTTTCTGTGGTTCCCTTTCTTCTTAGTGATTTTGGTAAATAAACCCTGAATTTCCAAGTTAAGCACTCTCTTTCCTAACTGTGTATGTGTACAGTGGGGATATCTCGAGACTCCAGATACCAGAGTCACTGCTCTTAGATGAAATAGGTGATGTTTTCCTGATGCCTGTGGCATATTATATATATATACCATATACAGGGTATAATATATCCATATATGGATAACATTTTGTATATAACATTTATATAAATGTCTAAATAGATATAAAACCATAATACCAATATATGGATACATTATTATATATAATATCCACACAGGGCATGATATATCCGTAATATACACATTATTCATATATTATTGATAAATGGTTTATGGATATCCATACCGTATGGCTATGGATATAAACACGTCCACATAGGATACAAGCGATATAATTTACGTGATTTATGATCATATCCACACAGGATACGATTATAAATTACATCTATAGGATAAGGAGATTGTAACAGGTATAATAATGGGGGTAAAAGGGATAGAAGAGTTGTAATTTATACCATTTATAACCATACCCCTGTCATGGTGCGGCCCGTGCCCTCAGGGCCCTGAGGGCTGCCCCCCGCGCTGCCTGTCGCGACTGCCGGAAGCCGAGCGGCGACAGGTCCGCTGAGGAATTAAGTCGGTATTTATTTATGACGGTAATCATTACATTTTATTTTTTATGTATTTTTTATTGCCCGGCGCAAGGCCGGGCGGGCGCGGCTCCGCCAGGACCCCGCGGGCGGCGGGCAGAGCGCGGCGGCGGGAACGGGTCAGTGCCGGGGGGAGCCGCGCTGGCAGCTCCCCCCTCTCCTCCCTGTGGGCGCGTCTGCCGCCTTCGGCCACGAACGGGTGGGCGGAACCATGCGAGTCCGGGAAAGGGGAGCTCGCTGCGGTCCGGACTACCCCGGTAGGGAATGGGCTAACCCGTGTGCTCGTTGTGAGCTGGCGGGAAGGGGCGGTACCATCCGCGCGAGACGGGGGTTTTTTGGGACGGTAGGGCACGCACCTGTGCCATCAGGATCCTTCCATCCAGGGACATACATAACCATATCGATTTTTATAGAATATATCCCTCTTTCCCTTAGGTTGTATCTTGTTGTGTTCCTCGTGTCCTTGTCCCAGAGACCGGGGCTGGGGGGTCCCTTTGTCCTGACAAGGTGAGTTTTCGTTGGGATGTGATTGTGAAAACTGAGATTCTGGAGGCCTTTTAGGATTTCCTTGGCAGTCCATGGGCTTTTTCCTTAAAATTAGCCTGTGCTGGAAACTGGCTCTGCAGATAACGTCCATATTTCTCAGATAGATACACTGCAAACGGGAGAATAGATTGAAATGTAGGGTAAAAAATAAAATAACAGTAACAGTAGTAGTAGTAGTAATAATAATAATAATAATAATAATAATAGCAATTTCCATTGGAACTGATGAAGCTCCTTTAGGAGTCCTATTTTCAGCTGTTTTTTACATTAATGTTTAACTTTGGCTTTCGTATCAACAGCCGTACAGTAAAAGAAGCATTTTTATTTATTTTCTTACTGCAGAGAACCAGCAGAAATAATGGTAGTGGAACATCAAAGTTTCCTGTTGTGCATGTGTGTGTGTGTGGTGTACCTGAGACGCTGGGCTCCCATGACCATTTATAAAACTGTCTGCAAAGATAAAACTAACAGAAACTTACTGGGGCAGGTTCCAGTCATGATGTTGACTACTCTGTGTGCTTTTTTAAATTACAAATGTGCTACATGTTGTCTGGGACCAAACTGAATACAAAATTGTGGTCACTTGTAGATGGGGCAAATCCCAGAGTGGTTTGGGTTGAAAAGGACTTTAAACACCTTCCACTATCCCAGGGTGTCCAGCCTGGCCTGGGACACTGCCAGGGATCCAGGGGCAGCCCCAGCTGCTCTGGGCACCCTGGGCCAGGGCCTGCCCACCCTCCCAGCCAGCAATTCCTTCCCAATGTCCCAGCTGTCCCTGCCCTCTGGCCCTGGGAAGCCATTGCCTGTGTCCGGTCCCTCCATCGCCTGGAAATTGTCTCTCTCTGCCTTTCCTGTCAGCTCCCTCAGGTACTGGAAAGCCAAAATCAGATCACCCCAAAGCTTCTCTTCTATAATCCCAATTCTCTCAGCCTTTTCGGATGGCTGTTGTCTAATGAGCAGGAGAAAACCTTGCTGCATTGGAGCTGTATTGGGCATTTTCTGAGCTACAGCTCCTCAGACTTGTTAGCTGAGCAAAATGCAGGGCTTGCAGCACACATGATGGGAAGTGTTTGTTTCTGGAGACAGATCTTTAGCCAGCTGACACAAACATCACCTCTCTGTTCCTTCCTTGGTGCCTTTACCCCTCAAATGCTGGCTTTTTTTTTGGGTGGAGTCCACGGAACCAGAAAAACTGTCTGGCTGTCCCTTTTGCAAGAGCATAGAATGACCCTTTGAGCTGCTGGATGTGCATGAGCCTTGAGAGCTTCCAGGCTAAAAACCCGCCAAAGAAGGCTAAAATCTGACTCTCACCATCAAACAGCCTCAAAGAGGCTGTGGTGTGGGCAGCATCACCCTGGGTCTGTCTTACAACATTAAAATCAACAATATCCACTTTGTCAGAGCATTTTGAGCTTTACAGCCAGAGCACTGTATCTTTATTTTCACTGCTGGTGTGGTGGGACTTGCTGAAGTATCCCTGCTGAGGCCTTGAGCCAGCAACCCCAGACCTAATCACCCTCTCCCCAGCACCCTTGATTCATTCAGAGAACTTTATTTTATTCTGTTTTGATGCACTTAAAGAACAAACAGCACCTGCTTTCCACAGACTCGGGGGGAGGGGGGGGGGCAAAAAGCACCACCCCATCAATTATGTGGGGTTTTTCTAAAATCCTTCTTTTTATCCCCTGATCCAGAGGGGCCTGTTTCGTACTGTGAGGAGTGTTGTGAGCCGTGGGGTGCCCCTGGAGCCCCTGGGTGCTGTCCCTGCCGTGTGCTCAGCAGCCTGAGGTTCCCTCTGCCCGTGCCAGGGCGCGATGTCGGCGCGGCGCGCGCTGAAGGCCGTGCTGGTGGATCTCAGTGGCACCCTCCACGTCGAGGACTCGGCCGTGCCAGGCGCCCAGGAGGCCCTCAGAAGGCAAGTTTCCCCTCTTTTCTTTTTTTAGGTTACCTCTGGGAGGTTGTGTCAGTGCTGTTTGCACAAAGGGGTCAAATCCTTTACCCTGTGTTGATGCCAGGAGAGCTCAGCAAAGGGTGGAGACACTGGTGTCACCTGAGCACCTGCTGCTCTCCTCAGTGGCTCCTCCTGTGTTTTCCAAGCCTTTTCTAGGCATACAACCCCCAATATTCAAGGTGTCTCCACTGATTCACACGTGAAACAGCCACGGCCAAAGTTAAGTTGGGGTGAATCATCCCAAAATCAGTTCAGCTGAGCTGTTCCTCCGCTTTGTTTAACTACAGGAACCTGATTGTCTGACAAATCTTTTAGATCTGTGCTGAGATAAAGTGGGATAACAGAAAAGTTTGGTCTAGGGAGCAAGGCAACCTCTGCAGGGTTCTCGTTTCATTCAGACAGGCTTTTCTCGGTTATTACTGGTTTTAAAGTTCCTTTTTGTTAGGTAGAAATAATTAGTCTTTTCTTTTGTAGGAATTTCAAAATATTAATAAACAGGACAATTCAGTTTACTCTTTCTCTTGTGGTGAAAGGGTGCCTAAAGGCTCTGAGGCACACCAAATTATTTATTCCCGCCAAGTCAGTGGTGAAATAGGACACACAATCCCAGGAATATTTGTGGTGTTTTCCTGGAGAAGACATCTTGCAATGGACAAGGAAAAATCCAAAACTGATAGGTGATATTGTGGTGATTGAAGGAGGACACTTTAAGATTCTGAGGCACCAAAGATTAATCAGGATATAGGAGCAGAACTGAACTCTCTAATGGAGCTGAATGGGCTGCTAAGGGTTTTATACAGCTGGACTGGTGCTCACAGGAAAAGTTCACGGAGGGATTAGGAAGCTGCATTTCCCACAGGTAATTCTGTGGAAATTATTATGTCCTTAAGATGTAAAATTGCAAGGAAGTAAAAGCTGCTGAAACACTGGGTACTCACTTGTTGCCCTTTCACTCACTGCACTGTGTTTCCTGCTGCAGGGAGAACTTGTGCCAGGTGAGAGTAAATGTTCTTGAAAATCCATATATGTGCTGTCACAGGAATGGAGAGCAGGTGCCAGAGAACAGCCAGGTCTTTTGGCTCAGAGGTTTGGAAAAAATTATTATCCCACTCTCTTTTCTGCCAGTCCAAGGCAGAATCCTTCCCAGAGAGAAGCTGGGAGGAATGGCATACAGCTTGCTTAGGGAACAAACAGACAGATGCCTTTTTTAGGGTTACTATGTTCATAGCTCCCTTTTGAGGTCCAGAGGGAAAACTCATACTAATTTTTATTTTATTATCAACCATGGGACTTTTTTACCAGCTCATACCCTTGAAGGGTCAGTGTAAAGCAAGAGATAAACAGGAGGAGGAAGTGGCAGGTGCAAGCAAGTCTCCAACTTTATTCTGATGTTCTCCACACAGTCCTGATGCCTGTGTTTGTTCCTATAGCAACAGAGAAAGTGATGGCGGGGGAATAATTAGAGGGAATGCTGTTGAAACTGTCACTTAAAATTATTTGATTGTTTGGTAGCATTTACTGTCAGCACAGGGCAATAACGTGGTTTTATGTGATACTGGTGTTCCTCAGGAAAGGGGGAAATGGCTGCAGAAGCTGACATAAAACCACCACCAAGGTAACACAGGCTCCTGGAGCACCCTGAACGAGCCACAGCTGCTGGGAAATTCCCCCAGCAGTGGAGTCCAATATATTAATTCAGAAACAAGCTGCTTTTTTTTTTTTTTTTGCTTATTTTGATTAAGGAGCGGGACTGGCTCTTTTATTGTGTAGTCTGAATAAAAAAGCTTTTCAAATGAGTTATCATAGATGTGCTGGTTGATGGCGTGAAGAGGGAGTTGGAATCAGTGTTTTCCCTCAGGAATTTTTGTGGGAGAGGAGGGGAGGATGACTTGCCTTGGTCTGGGGGGCATAATTCTCACCGTCTGTTCCACACCACAGAGTTTTTTTTGGCACAGCACCATCTCCCGCGTGGTGTTTTCACCTGCAGCCTTTAGGGCCTGCTTTTAGCCCCAGGAATGTGAGAGCAGGAGGAGCCTGTGTCCACTTTCTCCCTGTGTCCTCCCCGCAGGCTGCGCAGCGCCCCGGTGACCGTCCGGTTTGTCACCAACACCACCAAGGAGAGCAAGAGGGACCTGCTGGCCCGGCTGACAGGGCTGGGCTTCGACATCGCCGAGCACGAGATCTTCACCTCCCTGACGGCAGCCAGGAACCTTCTGGAGCAGCAGCACGTGCGGCCCCTGCTCCTGGTGGACGATAAGGCCCTGCCAGATTTCACAGGTGAGGCGCTCAGGGGATGGCTAATTAACGAGCAGCAGTTAATGAGCAGCTAAGGGAGCGTTGCTCCCACACCGTAGGCCACCAGCCGTGGTGGGGCAGGGATGTGGGGTTTTGCAGGCTCAGAAAGGTCCTTTCTTCATTTTAAATCAAACGTTGAACAGCCCGAGGTTGTGCCTTCTTGAGGAGCGGTGGAAATGGCAGCCAAGCCTTCAAATAGTCAGGAATTCAGGTAAAACTCCCCATTAATTTCCAGTGTAAAACATAAAGTAATAGTCTTCACCAGGAAGACTCAGCAGTCTGTTTCTCTGTTAATAGGCTATTATTAATTGCAAAATCTCCAGGCAATTATTGCTTATCTTATATTGAATATTTCACTCCATGTTAATTGGATACTTTCACTGGTGACAGAAGGTTCATGGCCCTGACTCCTCTAAATTGTGATCCTTAAAGACTTGGTTAAAACCCGCTTTGCTTTCAGATGCTCCCATTTCCCTCCCTCAGCAGTAAGGGGAGCAGAAAATGATGTGTTCTCACTTGGACATCAAGAGTAGCAAAGATACCCATGTTTTTTAACATACTCAGAGTTGAAAATTGTATGCTGTACACTCAAAACTTTTTATTTAAAGTCAAGGCAACAGAAGTATGGATGGCTTGCCCTGCCCTTGCCTTACAAACTGAAATCTTTTGGCTGTGTAATTTAATCTCACCAGGATCTAGGATTTTCCTGTTAAATTTTGGTGCTGTAGTCTGGTCAGAAATCTTCAGAGAGGTCAATGTTCAGGGGAGAAGCCTCTGTGAGAGCAGTGAAACCTGGTAATCTGTTTTACCTAACATCATATCCAGAGAAATGAGCCCCCAGCAATATTCTGTGTGTGTGCAGCCAGGAAGGCTTTCCTGGGTGAGAAACAGCAGAGGCAGCAGCTCTTTCACTGGCAGCTGTTAAATCAGCTGAGTCCCCATGGTTTTGGGATCTTTCTGTCAGTTTTTCAGGAGCAGAGACTAATTTTGTGATAGATGGCACAGAGGTATCATGGGGGCACGTAGTGCATCATCTGCACTGCTTGGGTCTGAAGGGGGTTGTTTGGTTTGTTTTTGCTACAAAGGCTTTGGTTCACATTTCCTCAGTGCTGCTCTTGGAACATTTAAGTACAGTGGAGAGTGCTTTACATTCCTGTTAATGGCTGCTATTGAGCTGTTCCTGGCTAATCTCTCTATTAAAGCTGGTCACAGGAGGATGAAGAAATCCTTTCCTGGCGTAAGGACTCAGATGCTTCTGGGAGTGTCACAAATCCACCTTGGCACCTCCGAGTGGGATGTTTTGCTGGCTGAGGCATCTGAGGGGCAAGCAGCAGGAGACCAGAGCCAGCCAGGAGCTCTGGTTGTCCTGGCAAAGGTGCAGAGGTGGAACAAAATCCTCAGAGAGCGCAGGATGCAGTGATAACAAGTCATTAGTGAAGCCCTCCTGCTGGTGCTAACTCGGCTTCCACTGCTGGTTCTGTCTGGGGGTGGGGCTGCAGTGGAGCTGTCCCCAAGGGCACTAATCCACCTTGAAAAAAGACCTTCCAGAAAAGCCCAAATTAATCCAGGGTAACAACTTCTGGGCCGTGCTGCAGTAGCGTCTTTATTGTCAGAATCAGGCAGATGCTTGGAACAACGGTCAGTGGAGTTTCCTGTGACCAGAGGGAACAGAAAAACTGCATGGCATTCACTTGAATTCCTGCTTTACTGTCTTACAAAGCACATAAATGTTTGTGGAGGGGGGTTCTCAGATGGCAAGCAGTCATTCAATTAAAAGAGAAATTTTTGTGTCCTGCTGCATTTCAGTGGGAGCACAGCTGCTGTTAGGACTGTCCAGCTCCTGGAGGATGGAACATTCTGGATTAACCAGCACCTTTTCCACAGATGCTCTCTTCATCTATAAAAGATAGAAAAGCAGTCTCTGTGATATGTCTGTGTTGGAAAATGCTTGTTTTTGCCTTAAAGTGATTAAATGGACTTTGCTGACTGTGGGCTGCTGAGTGTGAAGTAAATCCTGTCTGCTCAGAGTCCTGTTCTGTTTTCCCAGGGATTGGCACAGATAACCCCAATGCCGTGGTGGTGGGACTGGCTCCTGAGCACTTCCACTACGAGATGATGAACAGAGCCTTTCGGTAAGGCAGCCCCTGGCAGGGGGTGGAGAGGGGGCTCTCTTGTGCAGGGCCCTCTTCCCTTTCTGGGAAGAAGAGGGTCGTAGGAATATCACACATTATGCACTGTGTGAGGGAGCCACTAATCTCAGTGAGTTTGGGTTCTTCACCAGGACCTTCAGGCAGTCCAGACCTCATTTTTACAACTTTCAGTACAGAAAAACTGCAGAAGTACAGTCACAGCTCTCACTGAGGGGAAAAAGCAGCAAATCATCAAGGGGAAATACACAAAAACATGGATGTGGGGAAGCATTCTCAGTTATTTGGGTTGAAAAAGACCTCCAAGCCCACTGAGTCCAACCTGTGAGCAATCCCCAGCACTGAGTGCCGCATCCAGGCGTTCCTTGGACACCTCCAGGGATGGGGACTTCCCTGGGCAGCCCCTGCTGAGGCCTGACCACCCTTTCCATGGGGAAATGCCTCCTGATGTCCAACCTGAGCCTCCCCTGACCCAGCCTGAGGCCTCTTCTCCAAGAGGAGAGGCAGACTCTTTGTTCAAAGCCAGCCTTCAGAACCTGTGTGCTTTAGGGAAGGAAATCCAGTATTTAGGGCCAGTTATTCCTTAGTTACCATGTAGGATATCCAGCAGCATCTTCTGCTCAGGAGTGGCCAGCACAACCTGTCAGGCCAGTGGACTACGGAGCTGGTCTCGAGTGTTTTATTTTTAATGCTCTTTTTGCCTCTAGGCTAAGGGGTAAATCAGATAGACTCCACCTGTGACCACCTCTGGGCCAGGCTGCTGCAGTGTGTGCAGAGCCATGTGTCCTTTTCTCTGGTTCTGGCTTGACTCCACACTCTTGATTTTAACTTGAAAAGCCTTCAGCTTTCAGCCCCTGGATGTGAGCCTGTAGCTGAGCCCTGGTGATGTGTGTGTCTACCACACAGTTTAGCACCTTGAAGTCCAGTGAAAACCCTGATGTCAAACACCTTAACCTGTCTTTATAACCATGAAATTCGAAGAGTATCAATTAATGCCCACCAATGTCTTAGGGAGGGTTCTTAGAGTAGGAGGTCAGTGCTGTCCTCATCTGCTGCCAATTCTATGTCACATCAACAGACGTGGACCCAAACTGACCCCTCGTTAGTGAACCTTGTCAAAGGCATTGATTTTGGAGTTTTGCTTTGGGTCATGAGTGGACTCAATTTCACAACTGCCTGACCTTAACCTACTGAGTATCCCAGTGCTTAGATCATTTTGTTGATTCATGTTTCTGTCCTGAATATATTAGTTTTTGAATAATATCCATTGTTTGCTTCAGGCTGAAGACCAAGACACTTAAAAAAACCCAGGATGGGCTCTGTCTGACCTGTAACACCTCACTGCTTTGTTCTGGCTGTTTCCCCCAGCCCTCTGTAGGGGACAAACTTTTGCTGGTGTCAGTTCTGTTAGGCCTGATGGAAACACTGACCACTGACACATTATCTTTTTGTTGAGCCCTGCCCCATTCCTTCTCCTGCGCTGCTCAGATAAATTAAGTCACTTGGGATTTGCACTGACAATGGAATTGCATCGGGATTGCAAAACTCTGAGGTGAATCTGATTAAATGCAGGTATCTCAGTGCAGGTTCCTGTGTCTGTGCTGGTGATCTGGGCTCTGGGGGGGGAAAGGAGGCACTTCAGGGTATTTTTTTAACCTAACAATGCTTAAAATAGGAACGTTGAACTGTGCCCTAGGAATGCCTTTTCCTCTGCACCAACTGTGAGGAGCCCAGGCTGACTAATTATGTGGTAGGCAACAATTCCATTGACACCCAACATTAACTTAGGTAAATCTAACCCAACATGAGTCCCAAAACGAGATACACAGAGTCTGGCCATTCTCCAGGCACCACTTGAAATGACTGAGACTAAATTTCTCCTGCTGTATAAGTGGGATTTTGATGCCATGTTTAAAAGAATTCTCTCAGGTGAGATCTCTCCTGCAAACTGCTGAACGTAGTGGTTGTGGTGATGCTGTCAAATTAAATTTTTCTGTGTCCTAGAGGCATCCTCCCATCGTGAACATGTCTGGCTGCTCACAGAAACACAACCCAGCTCTCTTCTTGTTCAGCTTGCTTTGGAATTCATTGATTCCATAGGAGTGTTTCGTGATAATTAGGTGAAATGAAGTACCATTTATGTCCTGCTCAGAGCTTCCAGGCTGCTGTGCAGACACCCTCCAAGGAGAATCCAGCTCACCTCAGTCAGCCTCTTACAACAAGGGCAAAGCAAGACTTTGTTTTCTTAAAGGCTTTTGTTTTGTTTTTTGTTTTGTTTTGTTTTGTAAATCAGGGGTTAAGGGGAAAATGGATCCTCCTTTCTGCCCTGAGAGTAACAGCCAGTGTTTTACACTTGTGATAAAAGACTGGAATGGTCTGGAGAAACTGTAAAATCAAAGGGAAAATGTTTGGCAGTCCAGATGCTGTCTGGTGGGCTCTTGTTGCGCTGAAACTTGGGAGGGGAAGGCTGCAGTAATATTGCTGTGCTTGGCGGACCAGGAGCGCTTATTCCTCTAGTGCAGCACCTGCACAGCTTCCCTGTGCTGCAGGATTGGGGGATGCAGTGTCTGCTGTGAGGAAGATCTGCAGGGCACATAACAGGAATGTGAGGATCAACAATGAGGTGCAGGTTCTGTGGAAGCAAGCCTGCTCGAACTCCCAGGGCTGACAGGGAAATTCAGAGAGACCTGAATGCTGAAATGGCCTTGACGTTTTTTTAATGTAACTTATTGCTCTAACTCCTTCAGTGCTAAAATATAAGTTAAGGTCCAATGATTCATCCTGTACCTGTAAGAAATCCTTCACTGTGAGGGTGGGCAGGCCCTGGCCCAGGGTGCCCAGAGCAGCTGGGGCTGCCCCTGGATCCCTGGCAGTGTCCCAGGCCAGGCTGGACACTGGGGCTGGGAGCACCTGGGACAGCGGGAGGTGTCCCTGCCCGTGGCAGGGGTAGGACTGGATGGGCTTTAGGGTTCCTTCCAGCCCAGACCATCCTGGGATTGTGTGAAAGCCACTTGAGGCCTCCAGCTGTAAATATAATTCCTTTAACATAATTTCTGTTCTCTCTTCTTCATTCATTCTTTAGGTTGATTTTGGATGGGGCGCCTCTCATAGCGATCCATAAAGCCAGGTACTTCAAGAAGAAGGACGGCCTGTGTCTGGGACCTGGACCTTTTGTGACAGGGCTGGAGTATGCGACGGACACCAAAGCCACCGTGGTGGGGAAGCCAGAGAAGACCTTCTTCCTGGAGGCTCTGCGGGGCACGGGCTGTGCCCCCGAGGAGGCCGTCATGATTGGAGATGTACGTGGGCACACACCGCTCCTCGCTGCCCTCGCTGCCTCCGTGGTGTGCAGCGCTGCAAAGGGGCGTTCCAGGGGAGGGAACTGTCATTTCTAGAGAGAAAATGGAACTAGGGAAGGGGCTGGAGCCGCAGAAGAGGCTGAGGGAGCTGGGAAGGGGCTCAGGCTGGAGAAAAGGAGGCTCAGGGGGGACCTTGTGGCTCTGCACAACTCCCTGCCAGGAGGGGACAGCCGGGGGGGTCGGGCTGTGCTGCCAGGGAACAGGGACAGGAGGAGAGGGAATGGCCCCAGGCTGGGCCAGGGGAGGTTTAGATGGGTTATTAGAGAAAAATTCTTCATGAAATAGGATTTTGAGAACTGGCACAGGCTGCCTAGGGCATTGGTAGAGTCCCCATCCCTGGAAGGATTTAAAAGCCGTGTGGATGTGGCACTTGGGGACATGGGGCAGTGGTGACCTGAGCAATGCTGGGGGAATGGTTGGATTTAATGTTCTTAGAGGGGCTTTCCAACTTAATTCCATGAAGGTTCACAGGATTTAATGCGTAATCCACGGGGCTTTCTCTCTTGCTTGAGTCACTATTTGATCAGGCAGAGAGCACAGAAAACCACTCCTGTGGCAGTGTGACCGACGGGGTAGCTGAAAGTTCTGACCCTGTGTCGCTGCTTTTAAGTGATGTGCAAAGCAGAAAAGGTTATGGAAGTGCCTGTGCCCACTAACCCACTGCTCTCCTGCTGTGTCCCAGGACTGCAGGGATGATGTTGGCGGTGCCCAGCAGGCAGGCATGCGTGGGATTTTGGTGAGGACGGGTAAGTACTCGGTCAGTGCAGGAGACAGTGGTGCCTTCAGTGATCTCACCCTGTGCCCAGAGGTCTCAGTCTGAGCCCTGGGGTAGCCCCAGTGCTGTGGGACAGTGCAGGGATCTCCTTAAACCCAGGAGACCCCGCAATATGTAGAAAAGTCCAGGTTTCTGGCCCGTGCTGTTGAAGGAGTCTGGATTCGTTTGTTGGTGTTCTCAAGGCAGTTTATTAAGTGCTTATCAAAGAGAGATTTCTCTGCCCTGCCAGGGTTGACACAGAACGCGTCCAGAGACACACTGTGCCCGCCCCGGGTGAGCTGTAATCTTTTATACTAAAAACTACGGATTAAATGTTTACAATTAAGTACCAATCTATGCCACTCACATCACCATGTCCAGATCTGTGTCAAACCAATCCAAAAGTGCCAGCATCACCAAGAAGATGGAGGTTATAAAGAAGAACATAAGATAACATGCCACGTGTAAAAATCCTCCATCTTGTGTCTCAGACTCCCCTGTACAGATCTCCAACCCCCCTGTACAGGGCCCTAAACCCCCCTGTACATACATTCAAATTATCTTCTTTTTACTTATAACTACTACTATTTTTCTATCTAAGATTTTGTGACCTGAAATTCCTCATACAAAGCTGACAACCTGTTCCATGGGTTAGAATCAGAGTTACAGGTATTTTTAGTATCATTCCAGGGTCTCTGACACCTCTGGCAAGGCTGAAAAGCCTCCTGACCAGGTTTTGGGTCGGCCAAAGGCATCATAGGAACCCCCTGGGTTCCAACAAGACAGCCCACCTTCCACAGCCCTGCTGGGGTGGTGCAGAGGCAGCCTGTCAAGCAGAATGTTGTGACAGCAGGGGTGGAGCACAGCACAGACCCCCAGCTGGTGGCAGGGTGACCAAAGTCATAGATGGAGACAGTTGTTCCTGTAGGTGTGAATTCTCGCTCTGACCCAAAAATCCAGAGCAGCAATCACAGAACAGAGAAATTTCTGCCACACCTTAGATTGCCTAAATCAGTAACAGCAATGTAATCTCTGATTGTACAGGAGCTCTGGTGACATTCCTCAGTAATTACACGGGTGCTTATAAATGTAATTTTGCTTTGTATAGAAGTGGAGGAATTGACAGGTATTGTTTGTGTTGATGGACCCATGGACTGGGTAAAGTCTCTTTGAGGTGGCAGCTGCTCATGCCACACTGTCATATGTTGAAAATGAAGGGAAGTCATGGAGGAGTCTTCAGAAAGGCACTCCTCATCAGGAACTCTAGTGATAGTAAAAGGGAACATTGGGTTCAAAATGAAAGACATGAAATTTAGGTTACAGGTTTTAGGAATATATTCTTTCCTGGGAGGGTGGGCAGGCCCTGGCACAGGGTGCCCAGAGAAGCTGTGGCTGCCCCTGGATCGCTGAAGTGTCCAAGGTGAGGCTGGATGGGGCTTGGAGCAACCTGGGACAGTGGGGGCTGTCCCTGCCCACGTAGGGACTGGGACTGGATAGGCTTTAAGGTCTCTTGCAACCCAAACCATTCTGGGATTCTATGATTATTGTCGTTGTTATTATTAGTAGTATTAGTATTATTATTTTAAGACAATGTGGACATTTGCCAGTAGAGCAGAGTGAACCAGTGCAATTAACACTAGTTTTGATCCAGAGCTGCCCCTAGAGGGATCTCCAGTAGGGCTCAGCATTTGTTTAGAGAAGCCTTGTGGGATGTTTTTTGCCCAGATGTGCATTTTCCTGGTTGGTACTGCTATGACAAGGAAGAAAGAAAAAAAAAGGTACTCAGAGGAGTCTGGTGGAGGGAACTTTGTGTTAATCTGTTACAGGTAAATACCGTCCAGCAGATGAAGACAAAATCAACCCAGCTCCCTACTTGACCTGTGATAGCTTCCCAGAGGCAGTGGAACATATCCTGAAGCAGATGCTGTGAGAAAGGGAACAGCCAGCTTGAAGAAGCATCTGTTTCACATCATTTCCTTCCTTCTTGCTTCAAAAATCAAGGTCCCAAGATCAGAGCATGCATGGCACCCATCAGAAACCACCGTGGGCTGTGAGGGGCAGGGGATCCATGTGGGCCCCACACAGTCACACACACAGAGGGTGTGGCAGTGTTCTCTTATTTTCACTTTTCAAGGAATACCTGATGAAAAGCCCTGTCTGGAAAACGTCACCTTCTGCAGAATAAGTTAAACTGAAAATATGCACTGAAAACACTCAAGTAAAGCTCAAACACCAGCAGAGCCCCAGTGGACCTGCAATGATTTCACTGATGTCTCTGCTCTGCTCTGACTTAAAGGTAGAGATTATGCACGTTTAGAAGTGACTCTTAAATGAAAATATCACCATTGCTTAATAATAACTACTGTGGCTGTCTTTCATTAGAGCAGATCCTGTTATTTGCTTTTCAAATTTTACATAAAATTAAAAACTGTCAGCATTTTACAGATGTTTTAATTAGATGGTGTTATTAAAAAGAATGATACAGAAACAAAACTCTGGTATTAAATGCCTTAGAGACTGTGACTTCTTAAAATTAGGCTTCAGCAGGGTCCTATTAATGCTACAGTTGCAAAATTTCACTGTTGTTGGGGATTTTTTTGTTTCTTTTTAATGTTATGGAAAGAATCCTTCACGAGCCATGGGGACAGATTCCAGTTTTTTACAGTTGGTTAGCAGAGCTGTAAAATGAAATTTAATTCTGTAGCGTGCAATGCTTTTCCTATGCACTACATCCCCCAATATGAACCAACTTTGTAATGATGGTAAATGGCTTTTCTGGTCCATTTGCAAACTCTAATAATCAAAGTCCTTTACAGTTGTTTTACAGTGCTCCTGTGTGTTAAATTATTAGATTGTAATTATGCATTACTGGAGTATTAACCTTACTGAAAATACAGTTTTGTGTTAATGAGCCATGCTTGTTCTTGTTAAACAAAACCGTGGTGATGAATGAATTCCTCACATGTGACAGTGTCTCTCTGCAGTGTCTCCCTTGGTGGGTGCTTGCTACATTCAGATTTAGTCTCTGTCAGGAACAGAATGGTTGGGAGGAGGAGATTTTGCAGTAGAAACACAAGAATAAACCAGAGAATCACACAATCATTTAGGCTGGAAAACTTTTCTAAGATCATCAAGTCCAACCATTCCCCCAGCACTGCCCAGGCCACCACTGCCCCATGTCCCCAGGTGCCACAACCACACAGCTTCTAAACCCTCCAGGGATGGGGACTGCACCACTGCCCTGGGCAGCTCTGCCAGGGCTGGACAATCTTTCCCGGGAAGAAATAATTCAAAATATCCCACCTTGAACCTCCCCTGGTGCAACTTGTTTCCTCTCATCCTGTCACTTTCTGCCTGGGAGAAGAGATCTCTGAGGAACAGGAGCCATCTTTAGATCGTGTCTGTGGGCCCTTGCGCTGCCAGCTTCAGTTTTGCATAAATTCACACATCTGGGTTTTGTGCCAGCAATTCTGAACCTGTTGGCTTCAGTGTGGAAGGATGGAAGGGAGGTCTGTGGCCTGGGGCCAGAGTCAGATGCAGGAGGTGGGAGATGTTATTGGCAAAATCCTGTGGAGACATTTCCCTTGGAGACTTCCAGTAGTGTGTGGCTGATGCAGGAATTAGGAGGGACTGTCAGTGCTTCAGAGGCCCTGGAATCTGCTGGAAACCATGCACAGCCCTGGTGCTTGGAATGCACACACACACCAGCCCAAGGGAAACAGAACAGCATGGAGGGGAAGTGTGTCACTGAGCAAGGAGGAGGGTGAGAGAGGGCAGTGACACACCTGGAGCCTCAAAAAATTGTGTCATTTCTGATGAGAAGAGTGCAGTGGCACTGCTGGCTGCTGACCTGGCCATGAGTGTGAGCAGGACAGTTCAGGGTTGGGCACTGCCCTGCACAGCTCCCTGCAGCATCCACGGGGCAGGGGACGGTGACACACCTGAGGAAAGGACTGGAGCATCTGCCTTAGGGGGACAGGCTGAGGGAGCTGGGGCTGTTCAGGGCTGTGACAGGCGCCTCAGCCCTGGCTGTCCCTGTGTGCAGAGCAGGCCCCAGGCTCTGCTCCAGGCCCAACCATGGCATCAGAGCCACGGGCAGAGACTGATCACAGCAATTCCCCTCACAGGAGCCACAACTGCTGCCCTGGGCAGTGCCCAGCCCTGAACACAGACCAGAGAGGGCTGGAGTCTCCCTCCCACAGGATAATCCAGACCTTTCTGGACGTGATCCTGTGCCCTGGGCTGTGGGATGGCCCTGCTGGAGCAGGGAGGTGGGACCAGATGTGATCCCCCTCTGGTCCCTTCCAACCTGACCCATTCTGGGATTCTCTTTTATGGCTGGCTGCAAACTAGTGGGTAGCCACCAATATAGTTTGTGGGTAATTATCCTAAATTTGCTGATTTTCTGCAGTTTTTCTCTAATTCCTTGCCTTTTTCACCTTGGAAATACCCCAAACCAACAGGAAAATAACATACTTCAAGGCTTTGAACTCAGCTGAAAATAGTGACAAACTAGCCAAATTTACATACTCTGCTACAGTCATGAATTTCAGTGAAAACTCTTATTTTGTGTTTCATTAAGAAGAGTACAAGTCTCTGCTGGGAAAGCTACACTGACTGTGATGCTCTACTGAGTGTCAGAAATGGAGAATTACACTAATTGTCAATCTGCTTTTAAACTTTTCTCCAGTTCTACCCAAAATCTGTCATGAATAAAAGACAGAGAATCAATCAATCTTTTAAGTCTTTATACATAAAATTAAGGCTGGAGGCTTTGTTGCATAGAAGCTGCCATCACATTAATTCCAAGAAGAACTTTTTTGAACAAAGAATAACCACCAGCCCTTCACCCACCCTTGCATTTTGAAAGTAAAGATTTCCCTCTGACACTTGTTACCGCATTTTGTTCCTTGAAATAACTGCACTTCCTTCCCCCTCACCATTTGATCCTTTGGAGGCCACTCTGGATGGCAAATGGTTTTTGATTTTGAGGTTAGCTTGGTTTT
>VXBU01002810.1:0-13591 GCA_013400315.1 Bombycilla garrulus | reverse complement strand
AGCCGCGTACTTCTGGCTTAGATTCTTTGCTGATGGCTTGGTGTGGGTGATCACCTCCAGGAAATCGTCTGTTGTGATTGTGTCCAGCTGGATCATGGGCAAGTTACTGGTACCTAAAGACAAGAGAATTTAATAAATCCTGTTACTATTACCAAAAGACATTCTTTTATGTCCATGCCTAGTCCAACACTTAATGTAGGAAAACAACAGACTAAATGTAGTGAGATAAATAAAAAGTTGTATTTATGCTGAGAGCACAGATAATGACAGCTTTAAAGGAAGCCCCGATTTTTAGAAATTTAGAGGTTTTGGAACTGTAGAGTTTAAAACTTTTCCAGGCAGATATCAGAGCTCCACCTGCTGGAGTTAAAATGTTTGTTCCAAGAGTTACACAACAAGAAGTCAGCATTTCCCAGATTCTCTGCTCAGAGCTGAGGTACCTGGTTGATGATTTTCAAGAGCATCGAAGATTTTCCTCACTGGTCTCATGGCTGCCTCCCTGCACACGAGTTTTATGTCTGAGCCAGAGTATCCATTTGTTTCCTGTGATGGGATCAAAATGATACATTACAACTCACAAATCAGACAGAAAGGAAATTTACAGGCATATATACGGTGTAGTATTTACATAAATATACATGAAGTCTATTATTGTCTAAAACATACATTTATATACACACAGAAACACACACAAATTTTTTTTTTTTTTGGTACCATCCCCTCAAAATTATGTAGCTTGTTATTCTTTGAATGCCTACAATACCTCATAGGACCAAAAAAAAATACTGGGCATTCTCTTACTAAATGCCAGTTTTCTGTAGGGCAAATAAAACCCACCTTTCTGAGTCCATCCCCAGCTTTCCTGCTAATAAAATAAATGTATTTCCTGATAAACCTAGAACTAAGCAGTATTGTCTCTGTAAACAGATGTCAGAATCTCAGCTGGGTACACTAAAATATTTAAGGGCTGGGACCTTGAGCAACCTGGTTAACTGAAGGGGCTCCTGCTTAAGGATGGAGGTTGGAACGAGATGATCTCTGAAGTCACTTGCCAAGCCAAGCCATTCTAGGATTCTGTTTCCAAAGCATCCAGGATGTGACAAAGGGCTTTATGAAGGACTCTGGAGTATCTGGTGAATCTCTTTGCTGTCAAATGCTCTTTTCTACCGCAGCAGCGGAGCTGTGACAAACCTTCCCTACACAATTAACGGCTCAATACCCTTATGAATTGGAAGCGCTCCCAAGCTTGGTGAGAACAGTGACAAAAATCTGCTGCTGCTGGAAGTCTCCCCGTATTTAAGGCTGCAAAGCTGGCCCAGCAGAGAGGACCAGTGTGCACCACTTTACAGACAGAGCTGCGTGAGGTGCCCCAGGTGGGCTGACACGAGCCGGGCTCCGTGTGAGGCAGTCCCAGCCCTCGGTCCCGCCGTGGCCCGGGGGCAGCTGCAGCAGAGCCCACCTGGCTCAGCAGGCTGTAATCCAGCTCTGTCCTCAGCTTCAGCCCACCGCTGCTGCTCAGGGGGGGCAGCCAGTTCTGGATCATCACCCGCCGTGCCTCCGCGCTTGGCAGATCCACCAGGATCCTCTTCTCCAGCCGCCGCAGCATGGCAGAGTCCAGCTCCCTGCAGGCACAGGAGGAGAGGCAGTGTCTCAGCTCGTCTCGCTCTGGAGACGTGGCTTTGACAGAAAGATCCTTTGCCTGTAGCTGTGCCAAAAAAATTAAATTAACAAAAGGGTTAATTATCCAGTGCTTTCCTGTTTAGTGATACTCTGTCTGTGACACTGATGCTAACAATAACCATCACAAGTTGCACTTTCCATCCTTTGCNTTATTTTATTTTATTTTATTTTATTTTATTTTATTTTATTTTATTTTATTTTATTTTATTTTATTTTCTTTTATTTTATTTTATTTTATTATAAATAAACAGCCCAAAAGGACATCATTATTTTTTTCTGTAAATAAGCCTCCAACAGAAGTCTCTGCCCAGCTCTGCCACAGCTGCTCTGTGGTTGCCCCACACCTCAAGTGATCAAAANCAGGGGGGGCAGCCAGTTCTGGATCATCACCCGCCGTGCCTCCGCGCTTGGCAGATCCACCAGGATCCTCTTCTCCAGCCGCCGCAGCATGGCAGAGTCCAGCTCCCTGCAGGCACAGGAGGAGAGGCAGTGTCTCAGCTCGTCTCGCTCTGGAGACGTGGCTTTGACAGAAAGATCCTTTGCCTGTAGCTGTGCCAAAAAAATTAAATTAACAAAAGGGTTAATTATCCAGTGCTTTCCTGTTTAGTGATACTCTGTCTGTGACACTGATGCTAACAATAACCATCACAAGTTGCACTTTCCATCCTTTGCCCTGGTACTCATCTGCAGCGTGTCTCATCAGCAACAACCTGTCCCTTTACCCCTCTGATATTAAGGAGTCACTACAAATTGCCTGTCTGGGGCACTCTCAGGACTAATTAATTGCTGCTTAGTAAGGGATGCTCAGTAGGTATAAAATACAGACAGAAGGTCTTGGATGCCAGGTTCTGTACTACAGCAGAACAGGAGGCCAAACNTTATTTTATTTTATTATAAATAAACAGCCCAAAAGGACATCATTATTTTTTTCTGTAAATAAGCCTCCAACAGAAGTCTCTGCCCAGCTCTGCCACAGCTGCTCTGTGGTTGCCCCACACCTCAAGTGATCAAAACAACCTGGTCTAGTGAAAGACATCCCTGCCCACGGCAGGAGAGTGGAACTAGATGTGCTCTCTAGTCCCTGCCAACCCAAACCGTTCTGTGGTGCTGTGATTCTATGTTTCTATTTATGCAGAAGGTTACAGTGACCTGTTGGCTAAAGAGGGAAATAAAGAAACAATGTTTTTGTTATCTCGAGTGTTTAGGTTGTTGCTGAATTGTTTTGTCAGCAATCAAATGAAAGGTTAAGTGACATTAACCAGAGCAGAATACAAAGCACTGAGCCAACCTAAACACTCTCTGAAACAACAGCCAATGACAGCACTCAGAGATGCTCATGAAAAGATAAACAAAGCTCTACAGATCCATAAGATGGATGGCTTTCTGCAATTAACATTAGGAGGCATCACAGATTCACAGAAAGGCTTGAGTTGGAAAGTAAGAATCTATGGGCACACACCACAACTTCACCCATCCCGAGGGTAAGGATGAGAAGAAAACAGCACTGCAATGAAAACTGAATTAAATGTGCTGATGCATTAGGAAACCATGTGATTAAGGATCTCTTTATTCCTTCACTAACAAGGTCTTTATTTTATTTACTTACATTCAGCCATTTCAACAAGTAGTTTGTCAACAGAAACACCTTGCAGATGAGCAGCAGAAAGCAGGGCTGGGCAGCAAGCACAGGCTGAAGAGGAAGATCAATTAGCTGCAGTGCAGCTTAGGACAGTGTAAAGAGCTTTGTTTAGGCTTCTTTTCATTCTTCTAAAAGCAGCTTGGTACTAATTTTTTTTTTTCCCTGATCAATAAATATCCATGTTAAACAAATCTCTTGAAATCCAGCTTAACAACAAATGTTTGTGAGAGCACAGGGCTGTGCTGTGGAGCCACAACTTAAGTAGCAACTTAGGTATTTTGAAATTTTGTAATGAAATTTTTTATTGGAGATGAAATCTCGGTCTGACAGTGGGCTAAATGTCATTTAATATTAATAAAAATAATCTGTAAATATATAGTTGAGATCCTAAAAGATCTTCTGACCTCTCTGGAGGCAGATAATTCCAAATTCCTTGAGACTGGAGAACCCCAGTGACATGAAAACTCAGGCTCTCACCACACTTTCTATCCCCCTCAAACCCATTTCTAAGCATTTGCCCAGCCACTTCTTAAAGCTTTTTCTCTCTGGTAGGCACATTTCCACCAGACAAGAGAGGAAGTCCAAAAGGAAGTTCTAAAGTCTCAGGTATAAAACTTTCAAAAGTGAAAACCTCAGCAGCCAATCTCATCCCAACACAGACTGACAGCTTTCTTTCAGGGCAGATCCCTCAAAACAGAAACCTTGTTATTTTGTCTCAACCTTAAAAAAAAGACTGTCATTTTGCAGAAATGAGAACTTCAGTATTATAAAATGATCAAAAATCAAATACGCAAAATGCTCAAAATGGAATTCTGTGTATTTTACACAACTTTCCAGAAAGCTTATTGCCTGTGTAAGGCAGATACAGAGTAACAAACTACATGCAGAAATCTCTCTCACAGGATAGTTTAAGAGACCACAGAAAGATATAATGGACTGCTCAGAGCTTTTTCTAAAAGGGCAACAATGCTGCAACAATGTAAACATTTATAGTGCATCACTAACAAAGAGACAAATGTTTTAATACTGTATGAATTCTCTTTCAAACTTAAGTGTCTGCACAGAGACCAGTTATTTTTTTCAGCATTTTCTTACACATCTGGTACACAATTAAATAAAATTCAGCTCAGTTCCTTTTATACAGATACAAAATAGGGTGGATTTTGCACTGATTTAAATTAGTGAAATAAAAGACATAAATCCCTGAAACCAACACATAGACTTCGCTATTANAAAAAAAGCCCATGGTGGCTCTGTACTCACACTTCTCACACTTTGGGGCTGGGGTAGGGACCAGGCTAACTTGGTACAGCTAACTTCGATGCAAATTTTAGGTGCTCACACAGCCATTCTCTCATTTAAAGAGCCTGAAAACCCTGGACAAGACAAGCTAGGCTTACCTGCCACATGGACTGATTGAAAATATTACTATTGAGCCTCAATTCTTATTAAAAAACTCCACTGCTGTTGTTTGATTCTATCTGCCTGTTCTGCCTGGACCTTTTTCAGCCAGGCCTGACAAAAAAAGGAGAGCAGCTAACAAGAGGAATAAAATATTACCACAGACTTTGTGAGAGAACATTTGGTGCTATGCACATCCAAAATGTGCATTTTGATGTTCAAAATCATATATGCTCTAGGACTTTGGATTTTTTTATAAATACTTAGAAGGAAGCAGCTGCGATTACACACTCAGCGACGTTCAGACTCAAGACAATCCCAACAGTCAGCTGATCACAACCCAAAGCTCTCCAGTCCTGTTCTGACCCCAAGCCTGTGCCTTTCTCCATGGGAGAGGGGAATAGAGCACTTAGGGACAAGGGTTTCCAGAAAGATCTCAGTGCTGTGAGGATCAGCAGCTCCTCTCCTGAGCATCCACAGCAATTGTTACCTCCCTTCCTCATCCTCTCCAGCCTGTCTTTCTCCCACTACACACCCTGCCCAGTTTAAGAACCAACATGATGAAATTCCACAGTTCCAACCTTAAACTGTTTTTTCTTCTATACTAAATTTTGTTGAAGAAACTGAAGAATTTTGTCGCTCAACTTTTCAAAGCGACATTTGATACCAATAAAATCCAACATTCCTATTTATGGAGTATCCTTCTAAGCACCAGATGTTTTAAGCACCTTACAGTTCCAGGCTGAAAACCCTTCTTAGCTTAAACATAGTAAATAACTTGCATATAAAGACAAATACTCCATTTTAAATATTAACAGCTGGTACAACCAGCATATGTTGACTTTATTATGGATTATTCTCATGTGACACAAATAGCAAGAACTGAAGAGTTTAAAAGTAAAAGCTCCAAATTAATCTTTAAATGCTTTAACCAAATATCAAGGCTTTTTCTGCAGAAGTCTAAATAAAATCTTTATCTGTGCTTAGAAGCTCATGAAAAGGTATTCAAAATGTACTCTCTGGATCTCTTACCATGGCAGATTGGAAGCTGCTAAAACAAATACAAGATCATCAGATCGGGCCAAGCCATCCATCTGCACCAGTAATTCTGTTTTCATCCGCCGACTTCCTTCATGTTCACCACTACCAAGATTCAGAGAAATATTATTTGCTCAGTGCATTAATCATCTTTATTTATACAATGTCATTCACAGCAACTGAGCCCTTGTCACAGTTTTGCCCCAGTTCAAAGCATGATTAAGCTCCATTAGCTAAAATCTAAGTACTAACATCAAGCTTTCTAATGATTACTTAAATGGACTCTTTCCAGTGCATTAAAGTGAGGAGAATTCACTATTACTGAATCCAAATAAAACATTTATTTTTATTTTTTTCTTTATGTTAATCTCCATGCAAGACCAACATTTACTGCAAAGCAGCTAGGTCTACAGCTGACTGATTGATTGATTGATCTATAGCAGGAAATTCTCATAATGTGATAGCTGCCATTAAATAACTGGTACACCTTACCTCTACAGGGTAGCATTTTTCTGTGCATGAATGTGAAGTGGCCACAAGATAAACCTACTACTGAACTCGACATTTTGCAAAATGTTCTATCAAAATAAAACAGGAAAATATGCCATTCATACTGATAAGAATTTAGAAATGGGGCAGAGACCACACAGAAAGGATCCTTATTCAAAAAAGGAGAACTTAAGCAAAGTGCTGGGAATTCTGGCCCCAATACAGGTAATCTGTTTTGCAGAAATCCAGCTGGAACTCTTGGTTCCAGATGCGAAGCTCTTGGAAACTCCTGGATTGAACCCAGGGAAAACATCGGGGCCTTAGATGGTAAGGGCTGCATTTCAGGTTTAATGACTTATTTCTGCAAACATCCATGCCAAGTCAGTATTTAATAACTGCATGTAAAAATAAGCACAACATCTAGGATAAAAGTCCTTATTAGAATACATAACCAGTGATGTTAGTGAGAGCTTTTAAATGTACATATGAAGGACAAATTTGGCTCATAATTTGCATCCATGAAGTGAGAATGACTACAGGTAGCATCTTTAAAATAGGGCAAATTCTATTTACAAATAGTAAGTATACAATATAGATATACAATATAACGTGATCATGTAATTCACTGTACATAAAACTCCCTGTAATGGGTTCCTAATAGTTGTAACAATATTTTTATATTTCTCTGTGTTCTTTCCCATCCCTAACCTTTTTAATGTGTTTTTAACTATAAATAATCTACATCTGGGATTCAAGTAACAACATACTCCCACTCCTGCAAGTCCTGACAATGCCACCAAAATCTGTCACTAATGGAAATGCCATTCCACTGTGTACACTCTGCTATGCCTATGTTCAAAGTGTCACAAAATAAGCTGCTTCTTACTTACCTACAACAATTCACCTGTTGTTTCCCTCACCACTGCCCTTTATTTCCATTTCAAACCCCTTTAAAGTACAGCACAACTGGCTCTACAGCCCTGCACCTCCCTCCCCCTGCGAATCCTCATACAACCTGTCTTGCCTCTCTGCTGTGACTGACACAACCACTGCACCTCTCTCTTTTAATCCCCAAATTGGCCCAACAGTTACCCAGGAGCAGTTCCTCTCTGACTCATAACCGACTCCAGCTCATCCAAGAAAATTGTGGAAGGAGCGTGGTACCGGGCGAGCTCGAACAGCACCTGTCAGAGAGAAGAGTAATGTGAGAGAAACTAACGCCAGAAGGCACTAAAGTGAACTGGGATGGAAGATAAATTAACAGCACCCATGTCCCAAGGGATATCTTCTGGCAAAAGCTCAGGGCAGGCTGAGGGTCCCTGAATCCTCTCAAAATCTGAGAAGTTTGTAAAGGAGATATAAAGAACACAGCCTTATAATCCTGTCTTTATGTGTAAATCTTTCTGTCTAAATCCTATCAGAGTACCCTGGGAATAATGGGATAGAAGAAAATTATCCATTAGAGGATTCTGGGAACTTCTAAATTGTTATCGAGATTAAACATGTGCCTTTTGTTGTTGCTCCATTTATACCTTTTTTTTTTTTTTTTTAATAAGGATTTGAGGAAAAAAATAGCAGGTCAGCTGAAGCATAATGAAAGAAAATGCACTGATTCTTTTGATAAGAATCAAGCATTCATTTTTTTTCCTGATCAGAACAAACATTAATTGCTTGAACAACCATGATTTAAAAAATGGACTATTAAGCTGCATCAAAAAATGTGGATCTGCTCTTTGGAGGAGGAAGTTTCATCTAATTTTCTACAAACATGGAAAGGCCTGTGTTAGGAGTAAGAAAACACTGTCAGGTCTTGAGTAAAGTGTTTTTTGAGCTTTTAGGTAAGTATCACTAACAACATATATTAGTCCAGCACTTTTCAATCTGAACACTTAAAAAAATCAAAATTTAAAAGATACATATTATTTTTATCACTTTGAGAATGGAACACAGGCTTTAAGTTATTTGCCTGGAGTAAAAAGTAGACCATGACCAGTATACAATTTTACTAGAAATATAATATGTAATACATAAAATATATAAAATCACAGAAATGTGGTGTAGAACTGAGCAAAACAGGATGGGAGAATATGCCCCCAAATGACCACAAATCCCATATATACTTCCCCTTCACCAGCCTCATGTGATTTTAAGATATAAATTCACACAATATTTTTCTTAGAGCTTTCCCAGTCCACAATCTTACTTCATTTTTTGATTCTGCCATAAGTTTAACTAAGGGTAAAATGCCACAAATCCAGTATCAATGCATGTGCTGCAGCATGTTCACAAAAGCCTTCTGGATGATGGTAGCAGAATGTCCCTACCATACTCCTGCCAGAAAACAAAATTCCAGGAAGCTACTGAGACAAATGTCAAGAGGATCAGTAATAGAGAAAGGGAATGTCAGAAGAAAAATATACCATGTTAAAAGACAAAGGAGGCAGGATGAGTAAATGTGCTGCAGCCATTACCTGCATTTCAAGAGAGAGTAACAATGCCATTTGCAGAGAACAATTTGCTGTGGTTATTTGTTTCCAAGAACTCTGCATTTACCTGAAGTACAGCCTGGGGGATGAGGGTAAGGCAGGTTAAAGGCTTGTGGATTTCCACTGAGCTGGTGGTTGTTATGGAGAGATTCAGATAGGCAAGGATGCTACACCTGAACCCCTGAATTTTTTTGTACCACAGCTGAGCCATGCACACTCCTTGCTAGCTTACACACAAAAATGCATTTACCATTTGCCAACAAACTAACTTCCTTGAAACAACATTACATTTGCATTTGACTGGAAAGTCTTTGTGACAAATGAGTTCTTTGCCCATTTCAAGCCATGAAGAACAATTAGGAATTTGACAATCTAAATTACATTTTGCATGGTGTCAACCTCTGCAAAATGGATGTGAAGAGGTCACTAAGCTCACACTAGTTTGGAACTCAGGTTGTCTGACTCCTTATCAGGCAGTGAGAGACCTTTGCTGCCTTCAGAACATCTGCTCCATCTTACATTACAGAACTGAAGTCACACAGCAAGAATCCATTATGAGATTTCTGCAGAAGTAATGTTATTGTTGCTTTCAGAATGAGGTATAATCAAAGTCCTGGTTTGTCTAAATCAGGAAAGATGATGAGTATCCAAAGAACACTTGTTTCCAGTTCTGTGCTGAACCCCAGATTTTCCCCAAGGGGAACATGGTGTTGGTTAAAGTATAAAGAACAAGAGAGTAACTCTTACCCGGACAAGTTTTTCTGAATCACCCCTCCACTTGCTGACAATGGTGGATGCTGATATGTTGAAAAAGGTTGTATTGCATTCTGTGGCAACAGCCTTAGCAAGCAAAGTTTTTCCAGTACCTACAAACAACAGTGTTTGAGAAATTCACTCTCCAAAGTAAAAAAATGCAAATGCTTTACTAAATTCCTCTCATTCTACTACCAGTCAGGTAAGAACAGCAAAAAACTCACAAAACGGTTGGGGTTGAAAGGGACCTTTAAATGCCATTGAGTCCAACACCCTGCAAGGACCAGAGACACCTCCCAGTGTCCCAGGCTGCTCCAAACCCAGTGTCCAGCCTGGCCTGGGACACTGCCAGGGATCCAGGGGCAGCCCCAGCTGCTCTGGGCACCCTGGGCCAGGGCCTGCCCACCCTCCCAGCCAGCAATTCCTTCCCAATGTCCCAGCTGTCCCTGCCCTCTGGCCCTGGGAAGCCATTGCCTGTGTGCTGGCCCTGCAGGCCTTGTCCCCAGTCCCTGGGCAGCTCTCCTGGAGCCCCTTCAGGCCCTGCCAGGGGCTCGCAGCTCTCCCTGGAGCCTTCTGTGCTGCAGCTGAGCAGCCCCAGCTGTGCCAGCCTGGCTCCAGAGCACAGGGGCTCCAGCCCTCAGAATATTTTGTGTCCCTTTCAGGACTGTTTGGAGAAACTCAGGCAATACAGAATGGCAAGTGCATTCCCCAAATCCTGAAGCAGTGCATGCTGCAATGGTCAGATGCCTTCTGTGGCAGGAACATCTAAACATTCACAAGAACAAATGGAGTTCATTGCCGAGACAGGTTTTGCAGCCTGACTCAGGTGGTTCTTCTGCCCTCTGCCCCCTTCCAGCCACATCCTTGTGTCAAAGTGGGGCAGAGAGAGCAGGGAAGCTGCACCAACAAGGAAAACACCCAGCTGGAAGAAGGCAAAGCTTCTACCCCACTGCCAAAACAATGACTAAAAGCAGAGAAAAGGAAGGACATTTTTCACTATGGAGGTAAGTCCATGGCAGATTTATTGACATATCACAGGATCATGCCAAACTTAATTAAAAGGGTTCAAGCTGAGTAAAAATAGACATATGAGTTTTCATTCCCCTGAATTGTTAGTGTAGGGACTGTCTCTGGAAGATTCAGGTATAAAAACAGCCAAGGCTCATAAGAAAGGCCAGGTCTGAGTGTCAGAGATAGACATAACCATCCAACATTCTCTCCTTTTAATTTATGTACAGAACATGTTCTTTTTTTAACAATCTGACCTAACTAATGATCTGATTTATCCACGAGACAATACGAGAAGCAGTGACAACACAAAGATGTGCTAAAAAGCTCTCCTTACCTGGTGGTCCATACAGCAATAATCCTTTCCAAGGGGACAGAATGCCAGTAAACAGCTCTGGATACTGTAGAAGCAGAAAAGTATTTCAGGATTAAAAATGTATCATCTAAAACAAACTACAAGGGATGGCAGTCCCCACCTTCACTGCTGCTAGCACATTCAAGAAACATAAGAAATTTTAAGAGAGGCATAAAACCACACCAAAACAATGTGACATGTATGATCCGAGTACTGACAAAAATGCTGTATTTATTATTTAAAATCTGTTTTAAGAGGGGTTTTGAATTGGACCTAACTCTTACAATTTTAATACAGAAAGGTAGTTTTCCTTTAAAAGAATGCAGTTCTGGCACAAAACAGGAACACCAACACAGATCTAACAGGAGTGGCCTACAAAAGCACAGAAATATTGAGAACTCTTAAAATACTACTGTAATTGCAAGGAAACAAGCCTAACAAGCCCAACACTGGTTTTCTGAGAACTCTTTAGCATCTTACCTTTATGGGGTAAACAACTGCTTCCTTGACCAGCCTTTTAGCTGCATCCAGTCCTATAATATCATCCCACTTCACGTTGGGCTTATGGAGATAAATGTCCTGCAACACACATCACATCTCGTTAGCAAAACTCCTTCTGCAGTCGGATAATGACCTCTGGCAAAGTAAAAGGATTGACTCAGTGATAAAATAACAGTGCTGTAAAGTGATACAGGCTGTATTATTTAACCCCAGGTACAAGGGACCTCTCAGGAAGGAAGCATACACAGCAATCACTTCTCTTCCACTTCCCCTCTAGGTCCCAGTTTCCCTAATGTATTCCTGCCAAATGTAGATGCTGAGCAGATCTTCCTCAGATCTGTTTTCTGTTAGTTCAACTTAGGAACCAACCAACATATCAAGAGCTATTGTGATATGAAGATTCACCAACACTAATATTTTGTCTCTATTGCTGCAAGTACTGGATGTTTAAAAAAAGAAGTAAAAGCAATCATAGTGACACATTAGTTCAAGTTTATACTCACTCATGGACTTCAGTAATTCAAATTACAACTGAATCTTTGAGCTGAACCACCTTTTGACATTCATTTCTCAGTAAATTTTTCTTCCCTCTTTTAAACATGTTTATTGGTAGTCACAAGTTCCACAGCTCACTCATGTGCAATGTGAAAAGACTTCGGGATTTTTTTTTTTAATTTGATGCTCAGTACCTTTATGTCTTTATTACTTACCTTATTACCTATCATAATGTTAATACCTATTACTTATTTTATTACTCTTGTTGTAAGTAACAGTGAAAAATTTCTATTTACTCCACAAGATTTTACATGCTGCAAGAAAAGCTGTGAGAAACTCTGCAACAGAAAGAAATTTTTCCCCTAAGCATTTATCAAAAGATAGACAGTAATTAGTCTGTGCCCTGAAGCACTCACTAAATTAATTTCATTGAATTCATCAAACTTTCCAAATCTTCTATGAGTCTTTCCATTTGCCCTCATAATATTTTGTGGCTTTGTGTTCCAGGGGCTAATTGTTCTGCAAAAATATCATATCCTCAGTACAAATAATCAGGATAAATTCTGCTCTCCAACAAAAACAGTCCACACAGACTGAAGAAAAATTATGTGGCTGTATCCAAAGGGAAAAGCTGATTTAATACAATTAGAAAAAATTATTTATATAGAGTAGATTACACTTTCCCTTTCTATTAACAGTGAATTAAGATGAATCAGATTTCTGCTATTAAGTAGAGTCTTCCATAACTGCTTCCAAATTAAATTAGATTGTGTTATGAAATAGATATAACATGCTATTTATTTTTATTGATTTATACAGTGTTGATTACCATAGCAACTAGGAACATATCATAACGTAGCACAATTCAAAAAACACACCATAACAAAGGGAAAGCAATGTCTTATTGCTTTTTTTTTTGGTTAATTTAGCAGCAAGAACAACATTATTTTAAAGGTCTACCATAAATAAAAGATCAGACAGGAATTGAAACAAATGAGAATTTTCCTACTTAAAGGTTGGAAATTTCCTGAGACATTTCTTAAGTTCTACTAAACATCAAATACAAAACTTCTGGACTAACTAATACTAACAAATAATTAAAGAACTAAACTTATCAACTATAATCATACTTGAGGACCAAATATACAAAAAGCATAATTAGATATATATAGAATCAAAGTTATGAAAAGAATGGACACCTCCAAGAGTTACAAAAGAGATCATCAAAATAGAGTATCAAATAATTAATAGGACTACTTACAAAAAAACGCAAAAATCTGTATTTCAACTGCTATATAGAGAAAATACATAGTCATCTAAATAAATTAAACTATTAGCATAATTTTACTCTAACACAAACTATTACAATAATGTGTCTTTAGAGCCAAAATACTGTAAGACTCAAATTTAAAATAAATACAGCCCCTACAA
This sequence comes from Bombycilla garrulus, assembly GCA_013400315.1. Classification (NCBI taxonomy): domain Eukaryota; kingdom Metazoa; phylum Chordata; class Aves; order Passeriformes; family Bombycillidae; genus Bombycilla; species Bombycilla garrulus. The sequence continues at coordinate 315 of VXBU01002810.1, read as the reverse complement.
CAACTAAGTCCATTACAACAACTAAAATAACTATAAGCTCTCAAGCTCAAACCACATCACCCAAACTAGAACCTAAAATCTNGTTAGGAATTAACCAATGGCAGATTTCAAAGATATTACCAAAATGGGAAAAAGCAGAGAACCAAGACCACAAATTAATAATAGATATGCTTCATGTAGCTCAAAATAAAGTATCTAAAGTATCTAAAGTATCTTTAGCTCTCAACTATATACAAACACAACTACAGATACAATCAATAACTACTCTGTTCATAAGGGAAAGGAATAAAGATGCTTTTCCAATTGAAATTCAAC
>VXBU01002809.1:1013356-1051617 GCA_013400315.1 Bombycilla garrulus | reverse complement strand
GAAAGTGATTTTTCCTTGGTATTAATCAAAATCCTATTTAATTTAATTTTATTTTACCTGGAAAATTAGAGCAAAGTGTAGTTAGTAGAGCTAAATAAAGGCAGCAAAAGGGGGACATATGGACTTGAATCTCATGAGCTGCTGCTTTTGATATTAAAGAGGCAAGTGTGGGTCTAGACTGACAGCTGAAAGAATGCAAAGGCTGAAGATTTGCATCTTGGTCACCAAACAACTTGCAATGACTTTCTGGCTGGATTTTGCAGAAGAGCAAGAAGGTATGCATGTGGGAAGGAAAGAAGAGATTCATAGCACTCTATCAGAGTTCATGACAGAACTGAGCTAACTCTAGAATATCAGCTAAAAGGAGGAGCAGAGAGGATATATCAGTAAACTTTTTAAAACTTAAATTTTTGTTCTTTTTCAACTGTTAGGATCCTTTCTAGAAGCCAACAGAATTTATCAGAATTTTGAAAGTTTTTTTTGTTTGTTTTCTGCAGGGAGGTTCTGTTTCAAAACCTTCACATAGGGCCGTAAGTTTTAGGATTTAGAACAAATTAATTTCAGTTAATAGATGCTTCACAGAGTTCCAGTCTTTATTTGGAATCCATTGATTTCATGATAAGGAACAGGTATGTCAGTATTTTATTTCTTTAAAATGTTCCTTAAAAGACCAACTTGTTCAAATTTAGATTCACTGGAAAACAGTAAGGCAAGAGAAACCTCCATCTCGTTTCCTTCCATAGGGTCACAGATATAGAACTTAATTCAATTTGAGAAACAAAAGTGAATAAATAGAGAAGTAAAAATCCCAGAGCTGCAGAAAATTCCTCAGAAATGTGGAGATCTCTAAGGTATTCCCTAGTTAAAGAAAATGTAGGAGGAATCAATAAATGAAGATGCCACTTATTTGATTTCTGGGAATACTGCTTATCCCAGCAGAAAGATAGCTCTTGTCATGTCACTTTAAGGAAGACTTAGGAATCAATTAATATTTTGAATCAAAAAAGATAGAAACACATGGAAAGGTCAAATATACATGAAAATGGCAGGGATTTTTCTAAGGAAAATAGCCAGTGCCCTGGATCAGTAGATGAGAGTTTCTAGACTTGCCTGTGGGAGGGGCAGTAAAGAAAGTGACAGCTAAAGCTTTTCAGCTTTTCATTGCAAATGTCTTTCATATATTCTTACTTTTTTCAGATAATTGACTTCCCACAGAGTCCTTCCAATTTTGACATAATTTGGAATAGAAGTTTAATAGTTAGACGTTGGCCCACTAGCAACTGGGCTTCAGTAACCACTGTGTATCACACAGACTCTTAGCTACCTGCCAGGCAAAGATAAAGGTCCACAATGTCAGAAATGACTGCAGAGGTGAAAATTTTAGGTGTCTGATTTTGGTTTTTTACTCAGAAAATCTTAAACTTATCTTCAGTTTCTGCAATTATGTTTCTTGGTGGCTCAGCATGTCTTCAAAAACTGAAGGATTCATGCCAGACCTTTGACCTGAAGACCCTAACAACAACTGAAATTTCAGCTCCCAGTCCTGTTACCAGGTGGCAATATTATATTTCAGTCAGTTATAATACAAGAATGAATAACATTTAGAAGGGCAAAGACATGGAAGTAAGCAAAAGGTGCTCTCCACCTTTCCACAACTTTGTAGCATTTTCATTTGTTATCTAGAATAACTGAAGTTATGTGAAGCATCTTTACTGAGAACCTATTAGTACTATTAGTGGGTTTTGAGAAACATTGATGCTAATCTCATATCATAGGAATGATATACAAGAATTCATTTCTTCAAAAACTTACTATATAAATAGACAAGGCCAACAAGGAGTAGAGAAGAAACAAAACATGTGGAAGGGTCAGATGACTTACAGAATGGGAGCAGTAACTTTATCATCTCCACATCCATATCTATTACTACTCCCTAAATAGGTCACAGAAGCATTCATATTGGGAGTGAGAGGTGATAATAGGTGAGACAATTACAAGGTGCAACTGTTTACCTTGGCTATCTAACTGCTAACCCCCTATAATTAAGCAGCCACTTTAGTGCTCTATGACAGCTTGGTTAATGTAAATAATTTCAGCTGGTTGTTAACAGCCCTTACTCTGCAGAAATTGAGCTGCTGCTGACTCAGAAAGTTTCATGGCGACTGGTGAGACAAAAGGAGATCACGATTTACTAGGAAGTTTGAGAAATACTACATTAAACTGCACCTTTTCTCAAATATTCTAGTCGTCTTCTGATTTTACTTCACAAAGCTTGACATTTGTGGTTTGCTTTTACAGATCATAGGGTCTGTTCATACATTAACTCTGCCTATAATTAGGTGAGTGGAGATAGCAAGCACTGCAAGAAATTCAGCTTTCTTCTCTGTGGCTGAAATTCAGTCACAGTAATGTTTCCTGCATGGTAGCTCAGGTATTCACTGTTCGGTGGTTCAACAGCTTTATTTTTAATTTGGTCCTTAAAATCTGATTTTATCTCTCCTATTACTTATAAAAGTCTATGACTGAATACTGGAGATAAGTCTTATCCTTCTATTCTTTATGAAGAATTTATCCTTTTCTGATTATCTCTCATGGTTTAACCCCAGCTGGCAACTAAGTTGCACACAGCTGCTTGCTCACTGCCCCACTCCGATGTATGGGGTGGAGAAGCAGGGGAAAAATATGAAACATGTGGGTTGAGGTCAGAACACTTTAATAATCAAAACAAAGTAAAACAAAACCAACCAAACAAAAGTGTAACAACAACAACTGTAACAAAAAGGAGGGAGAACTAAAGCCCAATGAAAACAGTACAACTGCTCACCACCTGCCATCCAATGCCCAGCCCTTCCCCAGGCAGTGATTGGCCCTCATGGGCAACTTTGTCCAGTCTACATACTCAGCAGGATGTTCTATGCTATGGAATATTCCTTTGCCAGTTTGGGAACAGCTGTCCTGGCCATGTTCCCAACTAGCATTTTGTGCAGCTCCTCATTGGCAAAGCCTGAGAGACTGCAACAACTAAAACATTGGTGTGTTACCAGCATTATTCTCATACTTCATCCAGTACACATCCCTGTATCAGCTACTAAGAAGAAAATGAACTCTCTCCCAGTTGAGACCAGATGCAGCCTCTTGGGCTCAATTTCTCTGAGCTAGCTAATCAAGGAATAGCTTTGATATGTAGTTAGAAAAGTATTGTTAGGAGGGAATCTTTTAGTGCTGTATCAGTACATCTCCCCCATAGTCCCCTCCCTGGTTCTCTGCATTATAAGTTTTTCTAGAAGATTTTGGCTTGACTCACTGTCTATGATTTTGTAAGATCTCCTGATGTGGAATACAAGTGAATGTTTTCTCCTCTGATGTGTTGGTATATAACCTCTAGGGAGCAAAAAGACTGCAGTTTAGTTGAGCCTCTATAGCAGTTGGCTCTCTTGTTCTCTGTAGGGAACTCTAGAATGGAAAAGGCAGCCACCCATGCATGCTATAATTTACATCTGATTGATGAAAGGTTTAGATTCACAGGAACAATTTGCACTGGGGCTCCTGTGGGCATAAAACTGAAATACTTTGCTGCTGCTATCCAGCATTACGTTTTCTCTTGATCAGTCTCATATCCTTCTGTGTCAAGTTCATTCTTAGAATTAACGCTTGAAGTTATATGTTTAGATGATGTAGTATTTTTTCCTGTATTCAGCAAACTGAGTAATTTAAGTTGTAGCTGAAAACACTGCCTAATAAACTAACTGCATTTTCATGGGAAAAAGCACATCATACAGTATTTGTTATGCTTTCAACCTCACTTTAACTTCATTTGGATAATAACCAATATCTGCACTAAGATTTTCAGAAAAAACACAGTCTCCAAGCAAAATCCCAGCATCAAATAAAAGCTTTTGGAAATTTCAAAAACTACAGTAAATTAGTACTTTTTTATGAAATATAATCAAGCCAATGAGGTATTATCAGTAAGTTCTCAAACACACTAAATTAAATACCATCAAACTTACTATTATGTAAAAACTACAGTATTACTATCGTAACCCAAATATAGCTCCTGTTGTCCAAGTAATAACTGCAACTACCACCAGGAAGATTTTGTTCTGGCCTGGCATGGACCACACTGAAGCTACACCACCAGAAAATCCTTGAAACTGAACAATTAAGGACAGTTGAGTTTGTTTGTTCTTTTCCTGAACTTTAGCATTTTTTAAATGTTAGGACACAGTGAGGGGAGGAAATAAATGAACCTATGCAATGAAAGAATAATCAAATAGTGTTGGTTTCAAAGTCATAAAAGATTTTTTCACTAAAATGTGCCTTCAAAATTAAACACAAGAAATTTCTCATTCTTTATGTGCATGTCCAAACTAGCTAAACACGTAAATATAAAAATTTGCTGTAAAACTTATTAATGGGCATTTGTTTACATATTTTTATCTCAATTATCAATGCCCATTGGACCCATGCAATCAATTTTTCACTAAGTAGTTTTCAAAATATAATTACTCTTATGGGTAGGTCTATGAACAACAGTGTCATTTACACTATCGTTCACTAATTGCACTTCTAAGCCATTATAATGAATTATACTTGTACATTCTTTATGAAGATCAGTTAATGCTAATCATTTCTATCACATATATCACTTAGAAGACATCCATCTATAACAGCCTTTTCATTTACAGCCTCTTTCCCTTTTAATTTTCTTGCATTGTAAGAAAAGGCAGTAAATTAACGGTGTGTGTTCATATTTACTGTTAGCCTTGTAAACTGAGCAATAAAAGTTGAGATTTGAAATTTAGAAGATGTGTATTTCTATTTTTTTTTGAAAAATCTAAGATGAAAATAATTAGGTTTGTGGTTATTAAATGTGCAGTTCTGGGACACCAATTCAGGAATTACTTGCTGTGTTAGTAACAGAAATGAGAAGTACTAGTATGAAACTTGATGTATTTATGAATGGACTGAATAGAACAGGTTTCTTTTAATATTGGGTGACCAGATTGATCAACCCAGGTACTTTTCGAACCCTATTTTTTTGTGCTTTAACAGGAGAGTGCAGGAGAGAGCAGCTACAAAGCAAGGAGCTGAGTGCTTTTGTGTAACTATTCTACCGACTGCATTCCTACATGCAGGCAGCAAAAAGATCCCTTTGCAGGATGAGAGATGCTAAAATAATTACCTTGTACTTGCATGAAATCCTTCTGACTAGTTTGACAAGGAAAGTGTAATTTCTTAAGATGTGGGAAACTTTGCTGGGGATTTAGGTACAAGAAGCCTGGAGTCCTTGAGTGTGAAAAGAAGAGCTGCCACCTCTTCTCTCCCTATTATCATCACAGAATATTAAGACAATGTTTTACTATTGCTTTACTGGAATTTCTAAGAATTTGTGGCAACACCTATAGCAAGGATCTTGAAAACTCAATATGCATGAAAAATGAACTCTTGTTGGCATGTGTATCTAGTATAAGCAATAAGCAGTAACTGTTATCATAATTTTTGTGGTTGGAATCCTCATAAAATTACCATGGTACCTAAACTACTGGTGTCTTTCTCACATTTGAGTTTCTAAGGGATAATAGTGAAATGAAACTATGTATGAAAATATCAGAAATATAAAAAAAAACCAGTCTCTTTTATTAGGTTTTAAATGTGAAGGAAAACACTGAAAAATAAAAAATTGGTTTTTCAACATCAAAAGTGCAGCTTACTATGAAAGAAAAGTTAATGATTAACGAAAAAGACCTAGGGTTTAAAAACATGTTTTGAAAGGGTGTGGAAAATTATTTGAGAAAAAAAAGTACAATATAAGTAAATGGAATACAATGGAGTTTTATAGTGTCTGAGTAGTATACCTTCCTCAAGAGGAGTCACACTCCTCTCAAGCTCAGTAACTGAACCATCTTTTTTACAGATGGAGTCAAAACGGACAATAGTATTTAAAACATCTTTTGTTTTGTATGTGCTTAATACCTCTAGTGGGTGGTTCCTCACAGACATTCCAAAGACAAGTTTTGAATGGTGCAGTTTCATTAACCAGTTTACCAAATCAATTTCACCTATAGTTGTTGACATGCATTCAGTAGATTTTGGCATCTTAATGTTTGACTTTTGGAGTCTATTGAGTAAAGCTAGGGAATCCTCATGCTGGCAAGCCCACATTCTCTCCCGTTCATGTGGACAAGTATAAGAGATTAATTATTAGAAAAGTCTGATAAACGGTGAATTTCCTCACCATAACTAAAAGATAAAGTGACAAAGAGAAAATGAGCAAGCTACCTTTGCACAATAAGGGAGGAAGTAGCTATGTAAATGGACTGTAAACTACACCTGAGAGATGAAGTAAAGAAGCTCTACAGCAGACTGATTGCTGAAGGGAACCTAGTTGAAAGAGGTACTGCAAATCTTTTCCAAAATCAGGAACAGTCATATTCTTGCATTTGAAGTCTGCTCGTCAACAAGAATACAGTGCCCCGGAAAAAAAAAATCCTAAGGAAGAGCTTTTCTATGAACTATCTGCCAGCTGCCAAACTATGAAATGTGGATCTTATTGTATATTATAAATCAATTTTATAGGAGCAAGGAAAAAAATCCACCATCATTTTTTATATCAGGAGAAATCTATAAAGCATCTAATTCTTAGAATGTATACTTCAGTTTTGTCCTTGTACATATGTTTTCCTTTTTTTTAGATATTAGGTATAGAAATTTTCCTCAATATTAACATCTTGAAACAAATATTCTGATAGAGATATCTCAGCCAAACTATTCCAGTGTTTTGCAACTTTAAACTGTATGGGACTGCATTCCTCTGGAATGGGTGCCAGAACATTCTGTCATATGTACACTGCATTTCCCTTTGTTTCTCTACCCCAGAATTTGTAGCCACAAAATATGGAGCACTATCAGAATTGTTAAAAAAAATATATGGAACATGCTGGGGGTCCTTTGGCATCTGAACCCAGCACACGAGTCCAAAACAAAGTTTTATTCTAAAGTTAGGTCATTGACTAAGTAGCTGAAAGTAAGGAGAGAGTGAAGAGATGATAGACAATGCTTTAGCTACAGACATGCATTTCCATGGAATCTGTTTTTTCTTCTCCTCTAGAGCCCTGCACTATTTGGTTTAGATCCATGCCTGTGAAAGGTCCTCTCCTACGCCCATCCCTCATCCACTTCTGTTATCCATTGATAATCTGTACCAAGCCTCTGAAAGATTTACTGTCAGAGCAGCCAGCATACACCACATTAGTTTCAGACTATACTTTCACTGTGTGAAGGTAGACAATTTTATCCAGTGGAGCAACCCCAAAAGCAGTCTTACTAAATAGTTCCAGTCATTGACACAGAGTTTCAGTACTGTAACTTTTATTTTCTCTTAGTTCATTGGTCTAGTTAACAGCAAATAATCCCAAGAATGGCAAAATATGTTGTATCAAAAATATATCTAGTACAGCACCTTGTCTATTACACAGATTGGTAGTGGATACTTAAGGAAGACAATAAGAACATACAGGATTGCTTTCACCCCAGCATTTTCAGCAATCAGTGCTTTAGGGCTTACAAAAGTGAGAGGTTGTAGTTGGATTGCTGTGTTTAATAACTGCTGATGTACCTATTCTCTGTCAACTAGTCTAGTCTTTCTCAGAAGTCATTTATGCTGCTAGAGAATCAGAAAGAAAATCCGTAGCTCCACAGCATATTATGTGCTGTAAAAAGCAGTACTTTTTTTTTTTTTGAAGAAATCTATTGTTTGATGATGTCAGTGAGTGTTTATAATTTTAGTTCTGTGAGACATAATGACTTACTCCAACCTCCTCTTTTTCCCTCTGGATTTCTATTATGTGGCCACTCAGTCATGCTGTCTGTTTCAGGTCCTATCTGCTAAGCTTTTTTCTCTTTTAAACCACTAGCATGCTTCTGACTATTGTTGCCATCTTCTACTTTTCTACTGCTATTTTCTTTTTTATTTTCTTAGGAAAGGCAGATAAGAGTTACATGCTGTATTGATTAAGTAGAGATATTTCTTAAATAGTGCACAGTGATGTCTTCTGTCTTACCATAAATTTCTTTTATTTTTCTACTTTCTCTATGACCACTGCCGATCTGCTCATGTCACTGACTGACTAGCTTAGTGGATGAAGGGAGAACAATTTATGTTTATCTTTAGTAAGGCTTTTGGAATAGTCTCTAATAGACAAGTTGTCAAAGTGTGGGTCAGATTAGTTCAGAGGCGCAGAGAATTGTGATCAGTGGCAGAAAGTCCATCTGGGAGTCACTAATTATGTACCTTGTGGTGTGCAGCTGGGGTTGGTAGTGGGGCCAGTACCGCCAAACACTTTTATTAGTGACCTGGATGATGGGGCAGAGTGTACCTTCAGCAAGTTTGCAGAGGATATGAAACTGAGTGGTGTGCAGAAGAGAGGCTGAAGAAATGGAGCTGGGATGAATTTCATGAAGGTTTACAAAGGGAAATGCCAAATCCTGCCCCTGGGGAATGGCAGCCCGAGGCACCAGTGCACACTAGGGGCTGGCCTGCTGGAAAGCTGCTCAGAGGAGGACATTAATGCCTTTCTGGACAGCAATCTCATAATGGACAAGAAATGCATTATCGCAACAAAGAAGGCCAATAACAGAGTCACAGAATCATTAAGGTTGCAAAAGACCTCCAAGATCATAGAGTCCAACCTTTGACCAATCACTACCTTGTCAACTAAACCATAGCACTAAGAGCATCCTGAGCTGCCTTAGGGAGGCCATTACCAGAAAGATGGGAGAGGTGTTCTCTGCTCTCTAATCATTGGTGAGATACATCTGGATTACTCGGTCCAATTCTGGATGATTAAGGAATTGGAGCACCTTTCATGCCACCTAGAAAGGCTAAAAGGTTGTTTGTTTGACCTCAAGAAAAGAACATAAACAATTTTTTGATTCTGTGTATTGTCTGCAATGTCTTCAAAGTCTTTCCTGAATGGCAACCAAGAAGTTATTTTGACTATTCGACCTGCATTCCTCATATCCAGTGCTTTGAAATCCATCTGCCATTTTATCAATTGCTCACACGGTGAATCACTGAGTCATACCCAGTTGTCCATTGGCTGGGTATTGACAAGATAAAAAGGAACGTTGTAGGAAATAGCCTGAGGATCCTGGTGGATGGGTTGACTTTGAGTCACCATGGTACCCTCACAGCAATGAAGGCCTATTGCATAGTGCACAGATGGAGGGAAGTGCTTTTTTCTTTCTGTCCAGAACTTTTGCTGCTGCTCTGCCCCATTTTATGCTCTGCTAAAGGGCACATGACACGGAAGGCATAGCTGAGAGAGGTGAGTTTATTTGGCCTTAAGGAAAGAAGGCCCTGGGAGGACCTTGCCACTGGCTTGAACTACCAGTGGGACATTACCGAGTATACAGAGCCAGAAACTTCTTAGAGGTACACAGTGAAAAGATCAGAACTATGAAACGGGAAATTCCAAGTAGACTGTGAAAAGTTGTTTTGTTTTGTTCTCTCAAGTGTGATCAAATGCTGGAACAGGCTGCAAAGATACAAGGCTATTGCCCACCTGATATGACTTCAAAGTAGTGCAGCTTTACATGGGAATAGATGACCTTTCATTCTAAATTATTTTTAAAGTCTGTACTCTTTCTGTACCTATTTCTAGCCCGAAATAGATACAGTATGTGTAATAATGTTGGGTCATCCCATTGCTTTTTCACCTCAATATTTACCCCATTTTCAAGATTAGTTTAAGAAAGCCTGTCTTCATCTGGAATATTATTTGCTGTCTTTTAGTCAATAATGAATTCTTAAAAGTATCTTCTATTTTATCTCCCAATTTTTGCAGTTCGATTTTAAATCCTTTAGTGAGGAACATCTATCCAAGAGATCAACCACATCATACATCTCAAAATCCTCTAAAAGTTTTGTGAAGCACCCATTTACAAAAAGGCTGTTTTCTGGTGCTACCTGTGTTCACTAACATACATAATTTTAATTTGTAACAGTTTGTTTGATAAAGAAGTCAGAATTTCTAGGTTTTAGCTCCCAGATCACTTTTGGGGACATTTTAATGAACTGCCATTATTAAATGCCATCTCCCTTTCCCTTGTACAATAGTAGATTTAAACAGTCATTTAAAGACCACTGTTAATATACCAGCAACTTTATGTGTGGATTCTTTTAAAAATATATATGGTAACTCCTAAGTCATGGTGATTTTTTGCTACCCAACTAACCAATTTACCTCTTACTTTCAAAATACCTCTTTCTCTCAGTTTGAGATAGTATTTTAGACTTTTCCCTGTCAAAGAGTTGCTCTGATAAATAATTTTATTCTAGATTCTCTAGTGAACATGACATGCTGTATTCACAGGGTGAATGCTAATCTTGCTGAAGTCAATCTGAGTTTTAATTTTAGGAATATAGAGTTCAGCCTTGGTGTACATCCACTGACAGATACCGTGTATTTGTGCTTGGAATCCTTGATTGTTTACATTCAACCCAGCTATGTCTCAATAAGGATACAGCAAAACAGGAGGCAATTTTTTTTCCAAATATGTTGTTTAAGATATGTGAGTAAAATCCAATAATTACAAAAATGATGTTAGGCATTTAAATGCTGATGATTTATGTACCAGGTCTGCCCCGAGGTAAACTGACTGTGAGGAGTCAAAGCTACTCTAGAAATCAGTGAGGACTGGGATGTTCTGCATATATTCTATTCTTTAAGATCACTAAAACTGTTGAAAAAGCAAAGCCAGTGTATTCATTGACTGAAGTATTTAAAAAAGAAAGAATAATATAATCGGAATCTAAATTAAGCCTAAATTTTGCATTGTGCCCTTTACGCACAGTTATTATCAAGCAGCAAGCTGTGTAAAATATGGAAACAAGTTAGTAATATACCAGCAAATAGCCTACAAAATAAAATGAGTAATTATAGGATGCACTTCAAAATAGAAAATAGGGTTATTTTAAAGTAATACTTGACACTGAATATTTGTAATACCATGCAAAATAGAAGATTAGTCAGGAGGAATTCTAGTAAATCAGCTTATTATAAAAGACAAAGGAAAGAGTTTGCCTGGAATGAGGAAGAAACATTCATACGTGGAAAAATTCCACTGCAAGAGAGCACAGGAATCAGGAGATCCGTATGATCTGTGCATCATTCAGCATGGAAGCTAGTACAAAAAGAAAGGTTCATTAATTTAAGCATTTAGGGAAAATGTTAGTGTTTGTATTTGGTTTTGCCTTGTCTTTCTCAATTGAGTACTCCACCATCTCCTTCTCAAACCACATACCATTAGCAGTTCTGTATTCTAATCTCTCCCTTGCTGCTTAAAATGATCACTCCTTTATTTCAAATATGGCTTCTTATCCTCTGCTCTGCTAACTGGCTTTATTACCCTCGACCCCTTCCTGCCTCCACTGCAGGCAGCTTGACATTTTTACATCAGCTAATCCTCACTTTTCGCACCCTTCCCTTCTCCTCCCCCACCCTGTATTTGCTTCCCTTTCCTCTTTTGGTGTATTCAGAGCTGCAGAGAGCCTTTCAGCAGATATTCAAAACCCTGGAGAAATTCTAAGAGATTGAAACACAGCACAAGAACTAGGGGTGTTTTCTTTTGGACTGCCAAAAGCACAAGGTAACATTCCGAATGAGGTCACTGTACCATGATCTCATTTTAAATTGGAGATCTCATTCCTATGCTTATGGGGCAGAGGAAGCCTGGTAGGGAGAGCATATTGTTTTGGTAGCTAATATTACATCAACAAACAGTGAAAAAAATTAAGTACTTACTTTTGTTTCCTAATTTATAAATTCATGTGTCAGAAGTTTAAAATAATTATGAGAAGATAATAAAACAACGGCTTAAATTAGGCATGAACATGGCTTAAGCTAGGATGGACTGGACTTACAGCAGTCAAGTGTACAAGGTACATATGTACAGAGGTGCCAAAACAAAATGAAATGTTTGAGAAAGGTATTTTGCAGGATAAATGAAAAGAATAGCAATCCTTTTTGTGCTAAGCAAAGCAAGAACGGATTGGCAGGGGAAAGCATGGCATGAATGAGTACCTCAGAAACTCCCCTGTATGTAAGGTGCTGCCAACAGGCTGTTTAGGAATAATGTGGCATCCTGGTATTTGCCCTGATTTCCATTTGCTGCTTCTTTAACAAATGAATGTATATTCTTTCCTGTGAAAAAGACAGAAATGTGTGTTCCATGTCACAAAGAGCCTATATAATGTAAAGGAATTAACACAAAATAAATGTAAATGTAAATAAATGAACAGGAAAATAAGAAGCACTGGAAAACTCTACCTGCTATCAATTAAATTTGAAAATACCATCAGTAATTCTGCCCATCAGTAGTATTTTGACATAGGGTGCCTCACAGGACTTCACAGTGATTTGGAGGAGAAATTAAACAGCCATTGTATTAATTTTGAAACCAGTGGTGTAAAATAAGGCAGGTTGTGAAATAAAATGTGCATAGGAGCAACAGAAGAATGGCAGAATGTGGATGAACTTTGTTGGTAATCTAACCAGTGAGTGGAAAGAATTAAAAATCACACAGAGAAAGAAAAGCAAGTGTTGAGAGAAAAAAGCACTCTCCTGAGCTTCAGATACAGAGAAAATTTTGCAATAAACCTTCAGAGTGGCTGAGTGATCCTCAGCTTCAGTATGTGCAAAAAGAAACCTTGTCAGAGGGAAGAGACTTGACCATAGAAATATTTGTTCCTGTGATTAAACATCATAATCATAAACCCAGATGAAGTGGCAGAGATAGGGTTAGATTTGTAGTTTTTTTGTGAGAGCACTTTTGCAAATCTCTTGCCATTATTTTTGAAACGAATATATAATTTCTGTTGACTCCATGGGTTCTAAGCATGCCAAGTTTTGGAATGCATATTTTTGAAACTTAATTAGAAAAGCTAATCAGTAAATTTTATTTTTATTACATTAAAATTATCTTAAATATGCATTTTAAACTAGGTCTTTCTGTGTCATAAATTATCTTTCACTCTTTAAAAAGAGGTTTTTATTGAAAAATTTCATTTGTGATTAAAAGCTGTATTACTGCTGTAAAGAAAATTATTCTGTGTAGCTATGCAGGCTGCAAAAAAAGATCCAGCAAAAACCCGTTTCTGCCTGAAATCAATAATAAAATAAGTTCATTTCATACAAACACACATCTAAAGCTTTCATGACAGTCTAAAAAATCTAAAAATGCCTGCAGAGGATATGAGTTTATTGAATTTTCTTACTTTACTGTTTCATAGACTCTACCTTAACCAGATAGTATAATCTGATTGTATCAACCTAGAAGTATATAGGATTTTATTTTAATGTTAAAAAGGTCAATAGCTTTGGAACTTAAATTCTTTCTGTCTTCTCTACTGCACTGAAATCTCAGCACTGAAGTATTACCAGATAACTTTAATAAAAAGAGGTAGGATTTTATAAACTAGAATTTACTTATTCATTTCCTATATACACAGTTAAATTTTTTAGATGAATGCGTTCTAAGTATGTGGCAAAGCAATATATACTTTATTGAATGAGGAAGGAAATTTATATTAATGTGGTTGATATAGAAATAAAATTTCTTCCAAAGCATTTTTGCTGCTGAACTGTTATTGAATATTACATCTTTTTATCACCTCAGATGATATTCCAGCAGTTTAGTGCTTTATTCCAGCTCTGAAAATGTTTTAGTCTTACCAAAGACATGTTCTGCTAAGTTCTGCATTGAAACACTTTTGGTTTGGAATTTAAGTTAGATTTGAAAATTTGGTGACAGAACACCATTTGCTGAGCCATGCCAAGACTTTCAGTTGGTCTGCAGAACAGATTCATTTTGAAAGATTTTTTTTTAGACTTCCATGAAGCTTCTGGAAATCTGGATCACATTAGGCATAAAGGCTTAGGCATTTTCAGCACCATAGAAGAAGTTTGCAATCATTTTCTATAGTACAAATGGGCTTATTTAGCACTCCTGTTATGGAAAAGATTCTACAATAATAATACTACTATTATAATACCATTTCTGTAATAATAGCACTTCTGTTATAAAACACCATTATTATAGAAATGCTATTATAAGACAAGCTCTGTTATTTAGAATTGCTTCTGCAATAAAAGTGCTAAAAAGTCTGCTTGTATTACAGGAAATTATTGCAAATTTTTCTTGCCTGGCAGTGAAATTTTTCATTCTGAATCTTGTCTTTCACTGTTGGAAAGCCATTCTCATACGTACTCTGACGCCTCTCTGAGTTACTCAACAGCGTGTTTAAAATAGGGAATTACTGAATAGGCAAATGGAAAAAAGGCCAGTTGTCATTTATGCCATCTTCCATGTTCCTAATCTGCTGCTCACTTTTTGTCATAGACCACAACTATTATGTGGAAAGAGTGTGCAGGCTCGCAGAGCAGGTTTTACCACTGTGCATGAGGTAGAGGAGATGACATAAAAAAATATATGAAGAAAGGGAGCAAACTCTTTTGTTGCACCCTGTTAATTTTTTCAATTTTGAGCACAGTTCCCAAGAAACAGCTTCCAGTTTTTTCATTTGACTTTGTACCGTACTCTTATGCTCACAATATTCAACAGGATGTAAATTCAACAGGAGTAGAATTCAGTCCATGGAGATAGACTTCTATTAAACACATTGAACCAATTAAACCATTAGGGTCAGAGGTCCTTGATGAATACTCACCCTAAGGACCAGCCTGCTCTGATCGTCATCCTCCATTTACAACCCACCACCAGTGGGTGCATTCCAAAGCCATAACGAATATCTGTCTTTTGGGAGGAAGGGAACAGAAGGAAGAGCAAAAGAAACAAAAGGAATCCTCTAATTCTACCCTTGATTCCCCTATATCCTGTGTTTTCTTCAAAAAGTTTGTTTTCCACTACCATAGCTGTTCTAATGCATGCTCCACTTCCTTCATGTGCAACTGTCAATCCACCAGTGTTCCCACACACAGAGCAGAAATTCTCATGGGTAAGGCATTTTAGAAAGAGATTAGGACAAATTTCTGAATTTAGGGCTTGGACAGTCTTTGCATAATGTATTAGTTTTAGTGTGAAAGAGTCACCCACAATTATTTTGGAAATGCTTGGGTCACAGTGTGAACTTGGTGGTAAAGACACAAAAGAGTTCCCAGAAATTTCTTTCATGTTTGCATACACTCTGACACAAGAAGTCTCTTGTTTGTTTTTGCCAAGCATGTGCAAAAATCCAAATACATTGCAGCTGTTTCACGTCTTGGACAAGGGTCATCTAGAAGGTAAATATTCAACACGAAGTCTATGGAACTGCATCAGTCATATGTCAGAAGAAGATCCACCTTCTAGGTTTCTGATTTTTGTCATAGGTGTTTTCTGCTGAAAACAATAGGTTGCAAAACTTGAATTAATCCTATTTTTTTTTCTTTTTTTTCAGTTTACAGTTCCTGTTCCAAGGAAATGTCATTACAATAATCATTCCTCTACTGATAATTTAAGCGTAATAGTACTTTTAAAAAACATGCAAATCTAATCTAAGTTTTGCCTTGCAGTTTTCCAAGAATGTGATTTGGGCAGGAATTGGAGCCATTAGATTAGTAACAATATGATTATTACTGTGCTAGAACTTTTCCAGTAGCATAAGGAGAATATGAGGTCTTTCTCATTTAAAATTTTTCCTCACTCTCCATCGCTAATTATACTTTTAAAAATTGTACTGTGAGACTAGAATTTTCTTTTTAATATTTTTAAGATCAGTTTTGTTATTCAGTGGAAAGAAAAAGAGCTAGTGAGTTTTGATGCTCTTTTGTACTCCTGTAAGTTGCTAAAGGCATTGTTTTTACACTGCTAAATACATTACTTCGTCCATAGAGCTTATTAGTGCCTTTGGGTACCATATTTTCTTGAAAATAGCATACACTTTTGTGCTTATTTGTATCTCCTAATGCTTAAGTGCTTGTGCTCTCTTTTGTGTGTTATTTTTCAGTTGGTACTTACCAGTACTTGTGTTGGGTAACATCTGCTGTTTTGGTTCTTCATTGCAATAGCTCCCTTAAGACTTTTAGTACAAAAAGGGAGTTTATTGTTAGCAGCTAGAGTACTACAGAGACGAACTTGTGGTAGCAGTGGAATGGTACTTTTTTCTTGGTAGATATAAGAAAAAGGCTCTTTCAAATAATAATTTGCTTAAAAAATTGAGTTTCTGGTAAGTTAAATGATTTCTGGTTTAAAAGGAAGAATATGTCCCATAGCCTCAAGTAACAAAAAACAAACATGAGCAGTTAAAAAAATCACGTATTTATTTTTGAAACCTGTGCAATGGAAATGTTGACTGCTTTTGGTATTTAAAAACAAAGCACTTATATTTTCTATTTCAAGCATACAATTTTCATTTAAAATGAAGCATAAGAAAAAGAGCTAGACAAACCCAGAGCAAAATATTTATTTTTAGTCTTAAGAAAATCTGAATATTTCAGCTTTTCTGTTTTTCTGGAAAAAGAAGATAGATTGGTGCAAGGAAGGAAGAATGAATGAATTAAAGAATTAGTTGCATGTTTCAAGACACTATCTCCATAAGATAAGCCACCACAGCAGAACTTGAGATGAGTGCAGATAGCAACAGGAAGATGCTCATTCCAGGCCTGGTGAGGCAGATGTGGGTAATGCATCCAGACAAAAATTCCCCCCATGGCAAACTGTGGGACAGGCAGCAGGGGCTGCACAGGCCATCTCACATTATGGGAACAGCACCTATGCCCTGTGGATACCCAGGACAAGACAGGAGAGAAGTGGTACTTCCAGAGGAGCTACTCTGGGACCCACCCACTGAAGGCCAGGGTGAAGAAGGACCAGTGGGGACACTGGGCAGGAATCCACATGAGATGATACCTATTGCTTAATTTCTCTCTCTCTCTCTCTTTCTCTCTCTTTCTCTCTCTTTCTTACACCCCTCTTCTCTCCTCCTATTTCTTTCTATCTCTCTACCTCTCATTTACTGTTAAATAAAATCTGTAGTGTTGACTTCAGCACATGGTCTTGTTTGCACCTCAGTTCAGGGAGAAGCATCCATTATAAGTGGATCATACCAATTGGTCAGAGTAAAATTTTCCATAATTGTTTGTTAATTCTAATCCAAATAATACAAGCCTTTTTTTTCCTGACTGCTATATATCCAAGGCTGTGCCTTGGATATGACATCTATATGGCACTATGACCATGTACAGTGTAAAAAATTAAAGTGCTTTCTGTTTTCATCCCTCAATCATTTCCTAAGTTATTGTACCAAACCCAAGAAGTTCAGGCACTTCTGTACTAAAGGGTGCACTCTTCCAACACCTAAGCGTCAGGATGGTTCAGGGAGATTTTGTCTCAGAACAGCTTAACTCTGAAAATTCCTGCCTTCATCTGGCCAGGTTATGCCTCCTTAAGGTTTAATTACTTCTCACAATAACTTTGGCAGGTCAAACACATGACATAAATTTCTGTAGATGTTTCTTTACTAAAAAAACCACGTCATTACTAAACCTGCAAGGTCTCTGCTGGCTTAAGTCTTAAAGGTATGTCCAAAGCACAAGCATGAGGAGGGAGAAACAATTGCCTGCTTCTACTTAAAAGAATGGTGGTAGTAGCCATGGTGTTGTTATCCACCTTTTTCATAACTAGTAACTTCAACTTACACACATGAAGTAGTCCTGTTTTTTTCCCTGTTCTGTTGACAGGTTTAAAATGGAAACATTTTTACTTCACAGGGGGGTATCTGGCTTAACAGGATACTTGTCAGGTTGGGTGATATCATGCTCTACCCTCACACAGTATTTTAAACACAAATGATGCACTAACACAACCATGGAGTTCTAAACTGAGTTTGTCTGTTGCCTGTCCCATTTGGTCTCCTTCTTAAGCAATTAAGAAACCAGAAGCTTTTGATAAATATTTCACCAACCCACCTATCTTTATAGCTTCTGATGCCTTAGTTTGGTGTACAAATATGTACTTAAGGTAAGAAGAAACATGGCGGATTTGAAAAAAGAGATAAGTAAGACTTCTCCCTTGAAAAATATTTTTTAGGGAAGCTGAGCTATGGACACCTAATACAGACAACTTTGGTAGATGAGAGAATGCATAATTTTATCTTGCCTTTCTTGTGTTAAAGGGAAGCTAAGCCTCTACATAGGATAAGCAGAAAAAATAAGATTATACCTTGTTTTCAAAAGATGCCAGTCAAGTCATTTGGTGACAATGATCATGAAGTATTGGCAGGATCAAGTATCCAAAATCCAGCCCCTTCATTGTTTTAATACAATTTTTAGAGAGGTTGTGTAGCCCAGCATCTAGTTTAAAAGTGGAACAATTATTAACCTAGTGCTAGATGCTCAGAGGAGTAAAATGAAGCAAGCCAGAAAGAGAACAAGCAGGTAACTGCCCTGAAAACCATGACACAGGGGAATTTCATTAATGAATCTCCTTCTTCATTATGTCATCCCCTCATTCTGCTTGTTCTGTAGGGGCCCTGACATATAATGGTTGCTTCATATCCAATGCTCTGGACAAGAAGAATTGTGTAGTCTCTTGCCATACCCAGGGAACAGGTGTGTTTTTTAGCTCTTAAACAAGCAAAGGAGTTACTGCTGAATTTTCCACAAAAAAGTAAATTTTGGCTAGGGATGCTTAACTCTTTTAAGAAACCATAATTTTCTTGTTATTGCTAAGATAACAGAATCTGAAGGGAATGGGTGGACTTAACGAGGCTTTAATTAAATATGTTCATGTTCCTTAGATGCAGGTTGCTCTACAATAGGCTTTTAAAGATCATCACTCTGGTCATATACTTCACTGCAAATTGTTGCAAGTCCTACCTAGTAAAGTGTGGCCCAGTATTAAACACTGTGTCAGATAGTCTATGTCTAACAGAAATACGTTTGCATAATCACCTGTTCAACTGCAATGGAATCTAGTAATGCTATCTCAGGAAAGTTTAAATCATAGTCTAGAATTAATACATACCTCTCCCTAGTCAGTTTAAGTCAAGCAAGGACTACTTTACTTCAGGGGACAATTTATTCTGTCTCACCATATAGGTTTCTTTGGACTGTCAGAGCCTGTATTTTTGCACGTGACAAAGCCTGGATAAATTCTCCAATGGCACTATTCAGGAGCAATATCAAATGTGTCTAGTCTGTCTCAGGGATTTTTCAGTCCTTTGATTTATCTTTCAGTTATCTATTTTAAAATATTTTTTCAGTAACATTGCTGACTGCCCATTTTGATAATTGGAAATTCCTGCATGAATTCAGGCCTTGATTTTGTTTTAGGGATTGGAAAGTGCTGTTCTGTCTAGGCTGTGCTACTAATAATCATATTGTCACCCTGAACTGCTGCAACCTACACTTTTTGTAATGGGACAAATACTAACTCCAAGTTTGGATTTTATTCCAATGAAGTTTTATCAAATACTCTAGAAAATATTAATGTAGCAACTAAATTTCTGTCAGCTTGTAATTAGTTTGCAAATCATCAGTTTTTAATTTAAAAATAGTAGCCATACCTTGAGGGTGGTGCTTTGCTAAACTGATCTTGATTCTGTGCTGCCTTGTTTACTGGTTCCTGTAAATAAAGACATGAATCTTTTTGTCACAGACTAAACACAAACCAAATTTCATTGCACTGGACTAAGCTTTTGTCAGTGGCCAGAGTAAATAAAGTGCTGATTTACAATTCTGACCATATTGCTTTATGACAATTTTGCCAGTTTGCTCCTTTGACCAATCTGCAATCACTTTATTTTGCACTTTGATACCAAGTTTCCTTGGGTCTGCACCTCTGCACAGTAGTGAGTTTAAGATTTTAGTTCAACAATCTGGTCTTCTATTGAAAAAATAGAGTAAAAGAAAGGAAACAATAATGCCTGGGACCTTTTAGTCTGAGAGTAGACATTTTACTATTTCACGTATTTAAATTTAAGGAACAAAGACACCCAGATTTGTTTTTCTGAAGAGTGCTTGCAGCCTGTTCTTTTAGTTAATTTGGTTCCTTCTGCCTAAGTCAAGCTTTTATAGGAACCTGAACAGTGGAATTGTTAGATTTTCAGCTGCTCTCTGTTCTTCAGAGCTTCCCAATACCTAAGAAGTCTTCAAACTTCCCTGTGTTTGTTTTGACTCCTTGACACGTCAATAATGTCATGCTTTTGATGAAGAGAAGGCTTTGTATCTTCAAATTACTGCTGCAATTTTTTTCTTTAGCAGTTTACTCTCTACCATCACCTCTGTTTTGCAGATATTTTTAATTATATTTTATTACCTCTTTCTTTTCTTTTAATGCTGGTAACACTGTCTTTGACATCCCACTGACTCAGTGCTCTAATGCTCAGCTTAAAGTTAATAAATGTCCCATTTACTTTCAGGTTGACAGTCTATTTATCTTCTGATGATGGGCAATACTGCCAGAAAAAAAAAAACCTTCCGAGGAAGTCATGCTGCAGTTAGCCTCTCTGGCTGTGCTATGCATACTTGACTGGTGCCTGCAAACTTTCATGCACTGATATTAACGAGTTCATGTCTTTAATCTTTTTTCATCTGACAGATATTGTGCTATTTTTCATAGACTGTGTAAGTCTGTGGTCCCTACCGAAGTGGCTTTGATTTTGTGCTATTATGCCTTAGGTATCTCTTCTGTAGTCTGGATTTTCAGACTTATTTATACTTTAAAATACTGTCCATTTCCATAAGCATTATTCTTGAGGGAATGATTCCTTCTGCTTAGCACATTCTGCTTGTGATATCAGGTTAATCCATGTCTCCCGTCTATCTTAGTAAGCTACACAGGGCTGGGGCACAGACCTGAAAGCTCTCCTTTGCTCATTCCTACTGTTAAATGGTGAGCATGGTCTCTGTCAGAGTTTAACCCCACCTGTAGAGGTGAGTAGCCTGAGTCAAGCTCTGTTCTCAGTAGGAAGTCTGCAGGTGGCCAGTCTGGTTTTAGAGATAAAGTAGAGACTCTGTATCGATGCAAGTCACACTGTGCCGTTTGACCATAGGACCAGAAAATGGTCACTGGTCCACTGTAATTCCTGGCCTAAAACTAGCTTTTGAGGTCCTTGTGCATAAATTTTTTCCCTTGCCAATGTTATTAACAATCTGGTCTTTATCACAGACTGCATTAGTTAAGATTGACAACATCTAAATAAAGTGAAAATTCTTTACACTTTCTTTAGGTAACTTTCTATTTAATATATCCCACTCAGAAGACAGGACAATACTCAAATTTTTCAATGCAGTTTCATAATTGGCATCTTTTATCTGCACTAGCTGAAAATTACTGAGCACATGAAATGCATTAAAATCTGCTGTTGTCAGTAATAGGGTTATTTTTTATGATATTCTCTGACATGGGCAATTGACATTGATTGCAAATGCAGAATGAGACAATCTGATTCTCTTTGTCAGTTGTTTTCATTCAGTGACCTGTCAAAAACTGGACCTTCTTGACACAGTTTTAACTCAGTAATAAGTATTCTCTTCTCTGGAACTATTTCAAATTGTGTACCAGAGATCTTCAGTTCTCCAGTCGCGTGCTCTTCCACTAGCATTTATTCTTGTTTTGCAATTTGTATTTATAACATGGTGCTCAACAAGGGTCTCCAAGCACTGGGCATTATGGTACTCAGTTATTGCAACTAATCTGCGCAACAAACCTGTTCCCAAAGCTGAACCACTTAAAAGGACAGATCCCAAATTATGCTACCTGTCTGAAATGTTCTTTTCGTGGAGGGTTGTGTTTCAATCTGTAACTGATAAAATAATGAGGAGGTACTGCATTGCATTATGTCATATTTCACTTCAGGAAGGGTGGGAAAAAAAATGGAAGCTTTCCACATCACTGCATTTGAACAGCAAATGGATCATCAATTTTAATTCCTTACAAAAAAAAAGTAGGAAAAATGGATTTAACAGAGATATTTCTTCTATGAATTCTCTTTCAGCAGTTATATTTGAGAAGTGAAATGTTAACCCAAACCAAAATTTGCTTTAACTTGAAAATCTGTAAATACTGAGCACTTAGATATTTCAAGGCTAGGAGCCTAGCTTTTCTAAGTTCATTCTATTGCCAACAGAGGGAGGAAGGCATTTCCTGAGGGGAGATATTTTAAGTAATTATTTTAAGTAGTTTAGCTAATAATGCCATTTGAACTCACCATCCCAAACCAAGATTATTATTTAACTCAAGCAGTGCTTGCTATATGTAAGGAAAGACATCGTCTAATCCAGCCTTCCCAAACAGAAGATTTTACAGAATCATCTACTTCCTTGGTGTTTCCTTTGGGATTAGGTTAGTTTTAGACATTTAGATGTCAAGATGGCATAATCATTGATATGCTGGCTAAATATTGTTTAGAGTTCAACACAGGCATTTCTGTATTGATAGGCAAATCTATATTGATTTCATTTTGCAGAGTGGGAGAATTTATTCCTTACAGCACATTTTCTTCAATAACAAAATATCTAAATAACTACACTGCATTCTAATATTTTTGTGACATATCATACTAAAGACTGGGAGAAGTTAATGTTTTTCTTTCTTCTGCCTGTGAGTTGGTCATGGCTCCCTGTGAAAATTTGTTGTATCAGTCATTTAATGACTTGTTTTCTGGATGTTTTAATTCACCTATGTGAGGAAGCACTTGTTAAAAAAAAAAAAAACAACAAAACCACAAACAAAAAACCCCAAGTACTCTCCCTCTTTATTATAGCAGAAGTGTCAAGAAATGCATTAGAATATAATTGTTATTGAGGCATGATCTAAAGATGTGTGACCATAATTTCACTTCCTTGGAGAGGGCTGGTCTGTTCACTGAAGTATGGAGAATATGAGTGATTCATCACTCCTTGCCACCATGCATGCATTGTTATCAAAGCAAATAAAGTTGTATTGCTATCTGGGGAGCAGAAGTTAGGACATGTAGTTGATAAGAGTTTCATATGTGGTTATTGCTATGTGATTTATCTATAATTGTAAATATTTTATTGCTTTTCACCTCTTTTTTAACTACAAAAGATGTATTGTGAAATAACAAAACTAGTCTAGTCAATTACTCCATGTTATAATAAATTACTTTCTGGGTTTTTTTCATGGAAAATTGATTTTTCTAGTAGTATAGACAGATGTCTGAACTTTTTGTTGGTAGCTAAATTATCATACATGTTGTGATCCTGTTGCTTTTGCCAATGCTGCAGCAACATCTGGTGGTGTGGTGAAAGCTGATCAAGGGAAGGCTTCCCATCTCCTGAATTTGGATAAGTTTTTGAAATACCATCCTGCATCTCAGAAACGAACTCTGAAGGGAGTTATGCAAAAATTTTTAATTTTGCTCCTGCTGCACTGTCATAGTCTAAAGTCATGTCAAAATAAATAAATTTGTGCTATGCTTTTTGACTTGAAACAGCTCTTCTGTTTAGAAATGTTCACAGAGGTGGTTTAATAAACTATGGTTATCCCTGAGCTCTTTTCTCCCCCAATGAACAAGTCATATAATCTTTAAGCAGTTTGAACTAGTATAATGAACACTTAAGGAAAAACAATTGTGCTGACATACCCATGTTCTCTTCCTTGACATTTTATGTGATCCTACCAATCTTTCAAAGCTGTGTGTAACCTCAAAGACCACTGTGACTCATCTTTTATGGTTGGTAAATAATTGGAAAATGATTAAAGATGATTACATCCCGAAGTTGCCTTATGATAGATCTACATTGTTTAAACACCTTGTTTTTTTGAATGCCTCTCTTCTAGAAAAGCTAGAAAATTATTAAAATTATTTTAATGACAGTGAAAGATTTTTAAACAGAGTATCTGGACCAGTGCTGATTCTGGAGCTATGTATGTTTTAAATTCAAACCTTCTTTGATTAAAATACTTATATATATTATTCAAATAGTAAATGGAACATATGAATACACCAGAAAATATAAAATCCTACCATGAAATATTTTCATGACTAGTTCTTATTTTGAATTCAGGTTTACTTATCATCATGAAAATTCACACATAAAATATATTTTGAATTCATTATATAACTGCTGCCAGTTTTTATACAAACAAAATTCACTGATTTCAGTAGAATTATCCTGGGTTTATACTGGTTTAACTGAAGGGGGAAAAAAAAATCTTTTAGACTCACAGTAGTAAAAAAAACTAAAAATGAGGCACTAAATTGCATGTAGTAATTAGAAGAATAAATGGAAATGGTTTTAGTGCATTGTAAACAGTGCTGAGCTTACTCAAGGTCCATAACTTTTTCAAGGGAATAATCCAATGGAGTCACTAAAAGTTAATGGGTACCTCTTAACTTGTCTTGATTACTGTGGACTTACATGTAAAAGAACTTCTATGAAATCTGAAGGAAGTAAACCAACAATGTGAGACAAACAAGAGATGTACAAGCCACTGGCTGTACTTATGCAAGCAGCTGAGCAAGGCTAAAAGCCCTCAACAGAAGAATTTCTTTCCTCCACTCCCACAGCTTTTACTTGTGGCAAGGTAGCCTCTGTCTCCTTTTGTGATTGAAAGCACTGGTGCTTGCTGAACCTTGAATTGAGGCAATTCAATTTATTAACACAGGAGAGAAACATCAAGTTTGTTTCATTCTGGTTTAGTTTTTACTTACATTAGTGTTAGTTCCCTGAGAAGTCCAGTAGTCAGATGATCAGTAGTGCTAACTCACGTCTGTGCAAAAATGCTTTCCAGTTCAGCAGGAGATGGTACTGAAATATGTTGCCCTATATAGAGCAACTTTGTTTGCTGTCTGTTTGTGAACTGACAGCTTTTGCTGAGTTTTGGCTGGTAGGGACTTGCTGCTGTTTAGTGATGAGAAGATACCAGCAAAAGTGAGGAGGTTTTTGTCTCTCTTAGAAACAAAAGTACCACTGACCAGCTGACTTGCCTCCCTCTGTATTGTATTAGCATCTTACTCTTTAGCCATAAATACAGATTTAAGCTAGTTTTCCAGATTTCTTATTTTAAATAAATAATTTTTAATAATAACTAGGTAAGTGGAGTGACAGTTGACAAGTAAAATCACAGTGATCCCAGAATTTTAGTAAGCAGAAAACATGCACTTATCTGTGCCCAGTGAGCCCAGACCTACACACTTTGACCAGAAACACTTGCAACCCATGTCTAGCACTTTTCATGTGCCTTGGTAGGGTCACTGGTATGCACTTGATTTCTTACTTTTGCTCTCACACTCTTCAGAAAATTAAAAGGCCAAGCTAATGAGCACCTGGCTGCATTGTATGTCCTGGCATTGTTATTTCTAATAGCGTGGTGTTGGCGCTTGGTCTTGCTTTTCCTAGGCCGGCATCGTTTCTTTGCCCAGGCTGCATGTTGTGTCTTATTTGTGCTGCCCTTCACTTCAGAACACAGTGCACAAATAGAACCAAAGGGACACGGTGTGGTTTAAGTGTGTCCTGTGGTTCAGGTTCCAGAGGCAAGTGGCACAATGAGTTTTACACCTGCTGATGAAATTATGAGAATCAGAAAATTTTAAATGTTTTTAACACTACACAATGACATAGTTTATTACGTATTCATGTGGTGCTGCTTTGTTGTTCCTTTTTGTTTTATATGTTTCAGTATTTCATAACATGTCTGAGTATTCTCAATACCTTCTAAGACATAAAATGTATCAAACTAGGGAATGGAAAGCGCCTTCAAACTTCTAAGGAAGTTCATCTGAACTCAATACATATAGAAATTTTTTACAGAACTGCATCAATTTTTACTAATTTATATTAGACAAAGGTCTGTAATTGCATTTCTTGAAGTCATCAAAGAGATTATTAGCTGGCATGTGAATGAAGGAGCTTTACTAGAAAGCCTGATATACTTGAAGGTGGTCCCAGAAACAGACTCCTGTAAGAAGAATCATAGAATTGTGGGATGGTTTGGGTCAGAAGGGACCTTAAAGATCATCTAGTTCCAAACCCCTGCCTTTAAAAGAGGCACCTTCCACTAGACCAGGTTCCTCACAGCTCCATCCACCCTGGTCTTGAACACTTCCAGAGATGGGGTATCCACAGCTTCTTTGGGAAACCTCTTCCAGTGCCTCACCACTCTGAAAGAGAAGAATTTTTTCCAAATATCTAATATAGACCTTCATTTTTTAGTTTGAAGCCATTTTCCCTTGTCCTGTCACTACATGTCCTTGCAAAATGTCCCTCTCTATTTTCCTTGTGGGCTCCCTTCAGGTACTGGAAGGTTGCCATGAGGTGAGGTCACTTCAAAGCCTTCTCTTTCCCAGGCTGAACAGACCCAATTCTCTCAGGCTCTCCTCATAGGAGGGATTCTCCATCCCTCTCCTTTGGACTCACTACAACAGGTTGACTTCCTTGCTGTTCTGGAGAGCCCAGAGCTGGATGCAGCGCTCCAGGTGAAGCCTTTGAGTGGAGCAGAGGGGCAGAATTCCCTCCCTCACCCTGCTGGCCCCGCTGCTCTGGATGCAGCTCAGGACATGTTTGGCTTTCCAGGCTATGAGTGCAGTTTGCCAGGTCATTGCCAGCCTCTCATCCCCCAGCACCCCAAGTCCCTCTCAGCAGAACCACTCTCCATCTGTTCATCCCCTAGCCTGAATTGACACCAGGGGTTACCTTTACTCAGGTGCAGCACCTTGTGCTTGGTCTTGCTAAACCTCAAGAAATTCACATGGACCTGTTTCTCAACCTTGTTCCGGTCCCTCTGGATTGTATCCCACCCTTCAGGTGTCTCAGACACACCACTGAATTTGTGTCATCTGCAAAAAACATTTGTTGAGGGTGCACTTGATCCTTCTATGTCATTAATGAAGATATTAAATATCACCATTCCCAGTACAAACTCTTGAGGGACACCACTTCTCACAGTTCCATTGGGCCTCTGAACCATTCATTACAACCCAATGAATGTGTCTGTCCAACCATTTTCTTTTTCATCTAACAGTTCACTCATCAAATCCATCTGTCACCAATTTAGAGAGAAGGATATTGTGGGGGACCATGTCAAAGGGTCCTTTCTCTAGATCCTCCTGTCTCTCAAAGCTTTCCCCTCTCGAGATCCCCCTTCAAATAGTAGCTGTGTTGGGAAACACAGTATTGAGGGAAAGTGATTCTAGCATTAAAAAAAAAAGTGAGCACTGGATTATGATTAATATTTTACAAATAAAACTTTGTGATGCAGAGGAAGTTGCTGTGCTTTTTAAAGATTAAATTGTTGAAGTACTTGCCACTGTGTTCTCAATTCTACAGTAGATATTTTCTTTTCACTGCTTTTTTCTTAATAGTTCTAATGTATTGTAATTATTTCAATTTTTTCGTGGCCTCACATATTCTAGCTGATCTCTCTGTAGCTGTAAAAAGGGAGCATGTGGAGGGTAAGGGAGATTGTATCAGGACTGTTGGATGATATACTCCCATGGTGCTGGAGATTTACTATGTCATGGTCAATAAATAACTATTCCTTTCTGCTGTTGATGAGAGTAGAATGGATATGATTCCTTGTTCCCTTTGAAGTTACCAACAAAATCTAGGGCTATTAAGAATAATTTAATTGTTTAACATTTGAGATGTGTGTCTCAGAACATGTTCAGGGCCTTTTGCAGACTGAGACAAGTAACCAAGCAAATATATGGTGCAATTGACATTGGAAAAAGTGTGTCAGAGTTGAAATTCATAGAAATACTAGTTCCTTACAAAAGTATTGTAAATATATTCATCTAGCCTTTGAAGGTAAACATGTCTCAAAATAGAAAGTCAGAGATCTCTGAGTTGGGATAAAAATGCTTTTATTTCTGTATGGTATCTTTTCACCTGGATTGCAGATACTTATATTGTATGTGACTTGGAAGAGCTATGATGATGATTTTCCCAGAGTAGGGAAAAATGGGTTCACTTCATTCAAGGAAAATAATTTAAGTAACATTTTTTCTCAATAAACAGTGGCAAGGCAGGGCAGTGGTCTGTCTTCTCTCAATCTAACTTTTTAAATTCAGTTTTTAGTACTCCGCAGGAAGTGCTTTGTATTTGAAATATAGGTATTTTTTCCTGAGTCAGAAGAAGTTAGGTCTGTTCATAAAAATAGAAGCTGACATGAGAAGCTAACAGGTATGACTAAGATTTTGAACTGGAAAATTTAGATTTCAGCTGTAGTGTGATCTTATCTAGGAAAGTGGAAAACTTTTAGTAAAAAACAGTGCATTTTTGTGATATTCAAAAAAGACAGAAGGTATTTAGATACCCAGCTCTGAAGTGAATTTAAATATCTGAAACTATTTGAAATCTAAAACTGAGAATCCGCAGTTAGCTGCCTTCTAACTGCTGGATTAAGTAGGAAGATTTGGGTTTCTTATTTAAGTTAAAATGCCCTGACTACATAGAATTGCACTAGTGAGCTTTTTCAGGACCATCTCAGTATTGACCACGTGGAAACTGGGAGTCAACACCAGATGCAAGCCAGGTGATGTTCAGGAGCAACTGGGTTCAGTGTATAATTCTAAGAAACTCAGTCAGTTGGCAGTGTGAAAATGTACCTCACTCATGGTAACTCCTGTATACTCCTATCAAAATGTGGCTTTTCAATTAGTATCAAACTCCTAAAATAACTCAATAGAAGAACAATTTACTATGTTATAGAATTATGTGTTTTAAAATTTTTGTTTAATCTTCAAGCTTGGGCTTAGTTCCTTTCTTTAGTTGAGCAGGTTCAAATTTAAACTGTTAAAAATCTGTCTTTTACATTGGCAGATGCAAGGCTACTCTGGATGGACTCTCCACTCTTGCTGTTGGAACTGCCAAAACTGAGATTTGTTGTGTCAAAGACAGACACCTCCAGTCTGAGGAGTGAGAACACAGCAACAAAGCTCAAGGTTCTGGTCTCTTACAGACAGAGCTACTACTTGAGTTCCTGAGTTAGGAGGACTGGCAATATAGGTAAAGGGCTGGTCTTTTCTCCCTAAATGTAGTGTAGGCAATTGCTTGTGTAACATAATAATTTTAGGTAGCTCTCAGCTCAGGACTTCACTGGCCTCTTCTGAAATACCATTTTTCCCATGTACTACTGAAGGAACCTGGGAATCAAATAAGAGATTTTTTATTTCACTCCAAGAATCAGAAACATAAAAATTATCTCAGTTTGGCAGCTAACTTTTTAACACTGACATTTCCTCCTGGTCATGGTCTTGTTGCTTGCTGATGGATGGCATCAAACTTAAAAATGCCAGAATGACAGATATTTTTTGAGGATTATATTTTTTCTTGGATAGTGACAGAATCTGCCAAAAAGGAAAACAAAGACCCCAAGATTTAAGTCCTGACCTAAATATTTTTGGAGGCCCATATTTAAATTAGCAGGGTTGTTGAATATAACATTACTGCTTTGTTTGTACAACACTTTACATAACATCCATAGCTTGGTGGTGCTTGCAGGTCACACAAATATCCACCAAGTACTGTAGTACATGCTACTTATCCATGCTACTTATCCATGAATTATTTAACCTGCAGCTCTTTGGTACAGTAATTCTTGGCTTGTATTATCTGTGGGCTTTTCTGAGCAGAGACTATTAGTAATATTGAATGTAGCCCAACAGTATTCTAGCACTCAGATATTGGTTGTTCCTTTCTGAGACTTTCTAGTATAGATATAGTGAGTTTATTCTTTCTTTATGGTGTTTTAACGCACCATACGTGTGAATACGTGTGAATTCTCAGAGTGTATTCTATTTTATTGATAGAAAGTATTGTTTATGGTTTTTTTGTGTGCTATATATGCACTGTGTATTTTTGCACAGTTGCTACTTTTCTTTTTCCTTTTGTTGGCTCTAAAAATGGTGTGTGTTGGTTCTGATCCTGCACTGTTTGCTGTTTGTTACCTGTCTGCAATGTAAGGGGTGAATGTTGTCACTTCCTGGTGGACATGGCTTGAGTAAATGCCATAAGATATTACAGAAAGATTTGTAACACCTAAATTTTTTATTATTTACAGTGGGGTATTTTTACAACCAGATCTCAGTTATAATATACCCTTTTCTGTTTCCATCTGTAAATGGGAATGAGAAACAGTAATTAGTAAAGAGGCCTTTAATAAAAGGGAAAAAACAAGATCAGAAGTGGCTTTCACAAACAATAGATGTTTTTTCTCCTTCAATTTAAAAAAAAAATTCCAAGGAGATTGCTTTCTTTAGGCAGGACTCATCCCGCATCAAGAAATACTGGCTGAGAAATGAAGAGATGTAGAAAATTAAAAGCCTCCAAGTCACATAAATCCTTCAAAGCAGACTTTTAACTACCACACACCTACACACATATGCACACCTTAACTCCTGCAAACTATCTCACCAACTCAGTATTACCTGGAAAGCCATGGCTTGTGAGAAATGGTCAGCTAAGAGAAGGCAAGAATTCGGTGCTGCAAACTCCATGTTTTCCCCGGCTTTACAAGAGAGGGTAAACCAATTCATAGGTAGCTAAAATATCTCTCTTGTGAAGACTATCACAGTGCTACAAAAATATTGTAGCATTTTAATGGATGAAAGCTTCTTCTAGAGTGTACAGGGAGGAAGACCTTGTGAATATGATTTTGAGACAAGCAGTCACTGAGCATCAGTCCATTAATATCAGAATTTTGCATTAAAGGCCTTAAATGACTGTTTCAAATCAGATCATGAGAAAAACCACAGTTCCACACAAGGGCCTTCAGCCATTACATTATGCATTTGAAAAATTAGTGTTCAATAAAGGCAGCCAAGTTGCATGGTCCATGAGGAGAGTTTATATAGTTTTAAGTAGTAATGTGAGGATACAGTACTTCCTTCTGCTTTTTCAGACTTGCCAATGTGGCTATCGTTACTGACAGCTTGACATGATGTTAGTTATTTAAAATGTCAGATGAGAGTGGCTGATGCCATGGTACTGCAGTGCTCAGATTTGTTAGAAAATTAGATGGTGGTTTTTTTTTAAAAAAGGCCTAAAACCCCCCAACAACCCAGCTGCTTAAGCCTCTGACTGCTTAGGTTTTTTTCTGTGCTGGGTGTATAATTTGAGTGAGCAGTAGTGAACATGCCTGAGGTGTTAAGAGAATGATGCGTTTTCTGTAGGCATGAATACGCTTAAATAAAACAGGAACACCTTCCTGTCATTTGTTGTCTTCCAGAAAGAATTTTTAAAAGGAAATGGAAGCCAATTAGCCCGGAAGTTTAACCTCTTTTAGCTTAGCTTCTTTTATGGGTGCTTTTTAACCTTTTAAATAAATCATTTTCTTTCTTTTCTCCCCTCCCCTCTGAATCTGTAAGCAGAATTTCTCATGCTGGGTCCAAGGAGCAGGCTGCTTAAATTCAAGAATGATTTTGAGGGGATAAAGTGTACAAGATTTTGAATTCTTGCCATAAGTCCCTGGCAGACAGCCAGGAAACCTCAGAGGAATAGGACTAATGAAGGGAGGGTAAAGGAGATCTGGAGTGTGTGGCTGGTAATGCAGTATTCATTTAATTGGGAGCAGGTATCGGTGCAAACTTCTCCATTTTAATTGGAAAGAGAAGGAGGGTGTTAAGGAAGATGGAGAAAAAATAAGAATGCATAAAGTTTTCAAGCTTAGGAGCCAAAGGCAGGCCTGTATATGGCAGAGAAAGAACTCAATTTAGGGCAATTTGCTCTGCAAGCTGGGCTGCAATCTCCCCTGGGGATAGGGATGAGGAAGAAAATGAAACCAAAAGAGAACTTGATAAAATCACCTAGCACAGACAATCTCAGTAGAATAGGTTTTACTGAGTTAAATCTGCCCCAATCAATGTGATTCTTTTCATATAAGTTACAAATAAAAAGCCACAAGATTACAATAAAAATCGAGGATGTACTGCTGCTGATGTAGCACATGGGAGTCTTAAGGACTTGTTGTGGAATACAGGTTTTTTGCAACCATCATGTTTGGTTTTTGCTTTGTTTCCTAGCTAGGAGGAAAAAGCCCCTCATCTCTGCCTCTTCCCTAACCTTTTATTATCTTTAAACTAAGGTTAGTGATAATGTGTGAACCTTACAGAGCATAATTTTCAATGCTCTGCAAAGCTGAACGTGCTTTAGTCCTGACAGTTGCTAAACCCGCAGATTTTTGAGATACTCTTTTTTTGCCTTTATACATGACAGAAGGTAAAGTAAGGAAAAGACACTTCTCACCCATTCCACCTCTTTCCACCCATTCACACAGCTGGGCATGCAGAAAAATGAGAGCAAGTGCCTGCATTTTCATGATGCAGAGGAAAGGCGTTATGTCGTAGTTTTCTATACTATATGTATGCAGTGTCTTCCTCAGTACAGATACTTGTTGTAACAAGTGCTAAATAACTATTCATTCTACATCTGAGGACTAGCCTGAGTGGATTTTCCTTTTATTCTCAGTAGAGTGTTAACCTAAATATTTGGTGTTTAACGACCTCCTGGGAAATAGCGCTATTATGAGTGGTGAGTGTCTGAGGCGGACAGCTGCTCTTTTGTTTGCACCATCACACAGCTGAGAAAGATGAGGTGGTTCCTGTGGGGTCTTCAGTTGTGTGGGGAGGTTTGTACCAGAAGAGAGATAATGTGAGATATGCAGCTCTGAGGGTCTGGAGAAAAGAGCAAAAATTGGGGTAGGGAAAATGCAGAATTAGGCAACAAGATGATTACTTGTAGTTGTAAAGGATGTAAAGGATCAGCTGAGATCTGCAGCTGTAATTAAGTGGTTTTCTTTGTCATGCTGCTGCAGCACTAATTTTACCTCATTAACTGTTCACTGGCAAAAGGAAAGGCAGGAAGTGTATAAACAGGAATAACATTGCTACCTGAAATGCATACAGTTCCTGGCATATGTGGGTATTGCTGGTTTTAGCTTTGCATCCTAGGGATGCTTTCCATTAGCCTGCTGGTAAATAGCTTGTCCAGCCACTGGACATTCTGATGAAAATCTGGAAACCTTAAAAGTTTGAGGTTCCTACAAGTTTTGTGAAAGCAGTTGGCTAAGTAGAGAGGAGAGACCTGAACAATGTGAACATCTCTCTTGAGAGGATTACAGCTCATTCTTACTTCTGGAGGCAAAGGTCGGTGAGATCCAGTCCCCAGAAGCCAACCTCAGTGCAGGCTAAAGCCATGGGCAGCTGCATAGCACAGAGAAGAGGAGCTGATAGCAGAGATGGCACCAGGCAGAAAAAGACTGGGCTGGGAGCTCTACCTCTACCTTGAGGACAGGGATGTTGAGGAGACACTGGATGCTCCAGTGTAGCTCCTGAACCTTCTTCAGTGTCCTCACTGTGAAACTTCATTGACAAGATGCCTGGCTGTGCTTGCCTTGAGATGCCTTATGCACTGATTTCCACAGCCATCTTATGCCTAACTGTGCTTCTGTATCTGTATGAATATGTGCATGCAATTTTGAGCTGTGGCTGAATAGGATAAGGAGATTTTGCCACAACAATGGAGAACAACAATTCAATTAGGGGGATTTTCTAAAGAAGAAATAAAGCATTTTTGTATCTAGTATATGTATATGGTTATGAAAACTTTAAAGATCAAATGGAAGCAAAGCATTTTTGTTCCTTATGCGTGGATTTCTCATAGGTCCATCCATATGTATGCAGAGAGTTTACATGTAAAAATTCATATGATGGTGCAGATAAAACAGTGTATTTTAGTACTAAAAAGGCTAAATTCTGAGGGTAAAGTTCTTGTTGAAATGTGTGTCCACGAGTACATGTGTCAATACCATGTGGTTATATATATATTAATGTTATAAAAATAAATTTTATATTGCATTCAAGTATTATTTCCTTTCCATTTAAAAGAAATAAGGCAATAAGAGCACTAGATTTTATATAGGACTCTCAGCCCCTGCATTATCCTGTGACATTTGCAGGGCCATTTAAGAGAACTAATATATCATATGTAGCAAAAAAGACGATATTAAATTACAGCAGAAAGATGGGAGGAAAACCCTGTATTCTGTTAGTGATGATAGACATAATGGTGGAAGTGAATTTATTCCTTTCTGATCATATTACTTAAAAATTCATAATCATCTGTGATAGTAAGCTAGATTCTGATTTTGTGTAATGACTACAGCACTGTCAGACATAGCTACATTTATAAGATCTGACATGCTGTCTTTTATTTTAAACACAGCACTTAATGAAAAGACCAGGAGCGAAATTCTTGTCTTGGAGGCGGCAAAGAAACTTAGCTCAAGTCTCATTTCACTGGTGTAAGTGAAAGGAAAATTTGACCCAAGGCTTCCTAAGTAGTAATTATGGAAAGTTATTTTGACACAAGGTAAAAGATAGTCATACAGTTGCATTTTCCAGCATATGTGGAAGGTTTTAAACTAATTGGAATTTATTGAGAGACGAATTCTGAAATTCCTTCTATGCTTTTCTTTTACATTAACAGACAGTACAGTTCACTAACTGCAAACTTCCACCACTAATATTAAAAAAGAGTAAGATATTTTGTATTTGTAAAGAGCATTAACACCTTTAGTTCTGCGAACCCAAGAGTGACTTTGAAGATCAATTTGGTGTCTGCTTAGTTATGAGAAGAGATACTGGTAGNATTGGTGTGAAAAACTTCCCCTTTTTTTTTTTTTTTTTTTTTTTTTAAATTCAGATTTCATTCATTTGGTCCTGTTTTGTTTTGCCTGGAACACATGCAGTTTAGTTTAACCACACAAAATATTATCCATAATTACGGAAACACCTTTTCTGCTCTTTTTATCTTATATTGACATCTCTCTCAGCTTTAAAATCTCCCTCTAATTTGTTGTACTATTTATTGGCCGTTCTTACCTTCTAAATGAGGGAACATAAAGGATTCCTTCTTTGTTTGAATGGCATGTATTCTTTCTGATTTCTTAAGTCAGTTTTTGAATTAGCAGAAATTGTCTCTCACTGCGTATAAGATGCTTTATCAAGTCACATATCATTCCTGTAGGTGATAGGAATGATGCCACATTTGTCTTGACACTACTACCATCCAGCGCAGGATTTGTTAGCTATATTTACAGGTTTAAAAAAATTTGCTTTTTATATAACTGTACATATGATTGCATTGACATTCAAATTATTGCCTTTCCTGTGGGTGATTTTCCATATGTATTTTTCTGTGGTGGGTGTGAATGAGCCCTTTTGCTTTGCCATTATCCATCTGGCACACCTGTGCAATGGACAGAACACACTGCAAAATAAGGATACATCGTAAATGCACCTTGGGTTTAAACCATGCCCTACTATTTCTTAGTCTTGTATTTATTCTGTAAAGCTTTTTCTCAATTGTTTAAAATCTTCTCTTGTCTATGATTCTTTTGTTATTTTTTTTTTAACTTTTTATCCTGTTCATGGTTTCCTTGGTGGATTTCTTAAACTGCTTCATAAATGGTGGCAAGTTATACCTTTATCAAATGGTCATACTAGAAGTCTTTATTGTCTCAGAGACAAGCCTCTCAAGAAGCTGCTTGGGGATCTGAATTTTCTTAAGACAGGCAGAAGGGGTAAATCTGTGAGATCTATCTCAGATCTGAGTAGCTTTGAGCATCTGGGTGGTGTCCAACCTAGCCTTTTCTTCCAGCCAGAAAAAAGGGTGTCTTACAGCTCAGTGATTATGTTAAGAGATCAAGCCCCTATGCAAAGCCTTGTGAAAACTGTTTTTCTAATGTCATACTATTCTTTGCATTCTTTGAATTTCCACCCTCAAGGGGATGAGAAGTACAGAGAGTCTCATGAAACCTGCTTTTGAATTTCCTTCTGTGATGAGAAGGCAGAGGATAAGAAAGGCCCAGGCCTTTTTACTTCACCAAATAAATGTTTAGTTGCTTTGAATTCTCAAAATACAGATTTTTTTGTGTTGTATTGTTTTCCATTTCTAGAATATCCTCTGTTGCATGTTAGGAACTGCTTATATTGCATGAAACCCAGATATTTCTTCTGATTTTGCCACCAATTCTATCAGTACCTTCAGTCACAGTTAGCTGCTGGTGGGAAGTTACTCTGACAGCTTTGCCCATACCTTTATTACTTCTATTAAGATGTGTAAGTCTACATTTCACCTCTCTCCCGGTGTCCTATTAGGCAGTTTTCCCTCTTTTTCGCTTGAAATTTATTCCTTCAGCTACTTAGGCAACTTACTAGCTGCTGGCAAATGATGTATCAGAGCTCATACAAATTGCAATTTTCCTTTAATTCGTAACAAGATGAGTAGCACAGGCTGCTGTTCCTCCTCCTTCATATTTTGATCTGGCACTTCAGGCAGGATGCTCATCCATATACGTCCAGGTCAGAAAGCACCCGGTCTCCTAAAGACACATCATTTGACACCTTCAGTTGCTCTTTGCAGAATAAAACTCAGCAGGTCCCTCCAAATTTTGAAGCAAGACTTTGGGATTCTTTTTGGCTTGTCAGGTGCTGTTCCTGCTCTGACTCTTAAATGCCCAGACAGAAAGTACAGTACATTGTGCAAATGAAATGGTGCAACTAATAAGTAACTCTGAAAGTGTGCCAAAACCTGTGACTCTGTCTTTACTTACTCTGTCTTCTCTGTCCAAATGTAGAAGTTATTCAGCAAAGCAAATGAGACATTGTCAGGATTCTGGATACTCTGTGCCCTGAGGCTTTGTAATTGCAGACTCCTCACCATCTTAACCAGGGAAATGTAATATTCTCTGCAGTAGGTGATGGCTTTGCTTTTGATTTTGAGGGTCAGAGAGACCTCTCCATGTTTTGGGAGGAAAAGGGTTTTATGAAAGCTAGAAAAACAGCAAAAGCAAAAGAATAGAAGCTCCTCTGGGCCTTATGAAAGCTAAAAGTCTTAATTCACTTTTTGTCCGAGACAGTGAATCTCCAGAAATGGTTTGACTGGCACTAAATTAGCTTATCAATGTTTTATCTGCTAGAAGATCCACTGCAATGGATGGCTTAAACATTTCAACCAATTAGATCATCATTGGGAAGTCCAGGACCACATTCTTGAAAGGATTTTCTGCAATATTAGGTCATTGAGTGTTGGTTTTGCAAGTTGGGGTGGGGGGAGGTGGGGAATAAAAAGGTTCAGAATACCTTGAGAAATGTTTCCTTCCGAAGCCAAGCTGGATCTTTATGCTGGAAGAGTCTTGTGAGACAGATTCTTGTATTAGGGTAGGGCCTGCAGTTGTCAGAGCAAAAAAAAAACCCCAAACACCTGCTGTGGTTTGGTAAGCTCACAAAGATTATCTGAACAGCCTCTTTAAGGAAAGTTCTCATTTGGTTACCCTTAATGTCATATGTAATCAATTGTGCTCCACAGCAATTGGATATTCTTTAGGATATACTGCCTCAGGATACAGCAAAACCTACTCTCCTTGTCTCCTTTATTATTTTAACTGAAAGAAACAGAGACACCCCGCTCCTTTATTCCTCATGCACTATACACAGAGGGGAAGGCACGTTCACCCATGTGGTAATGCTGGGACTTAAGAATGAGCGGTATGTACTTTCAGCCACGTGCATGCAGACTACATATTTCTCAAAGTACCTCTCACTGTTAAATAAGTTGTCTAAACATTATCTGCACAAACAGTAATCTATTAGATCTTGGGCTTACTCTGCTTTCAGAAGGCTGCTCCTTATCAAAGGGACTTCTGGAATCATAATCCATACTTCTGGTCCTAGGAACAATGAGGATATTCAATCACTTCTGGGTCTTTGGAAAGACTGGTCTTATTGAGAAATTGCTGACAGAACTTCATTCTACATGAGATTTTTTTTTCCCCAGCTTCCAACTTGACCTTATTCACAGCCATAGTATTTTCCTTTGCTCTTGTACCTTAATCTTAGGGTCTGCTTTGTCTTCCCAGGCAAATTCCTTTCTAAATAAGACCAGTTATTGCCCTTCAGACTCCATTGTAAAACAGTAGTGCTTTTTGGATATCAGGTAGTGCTTAGTCTTCGGTTTTGGAATTGTTTGGTTTGGTTTTTTTGGGGTTAGGTTTTTTTTGCTTATTTGAGTTGTTTTTTGATTATTTTTTAAGCCATTTTGTAATGCTCCTCATTAATAATTAATTGTTCAAGAGATGAAAATTTATTTTTTCCTGTGCTGTTTTCATCTGATGAGCTCCAAAGTTAATGCAAAAATTCTTACTATGCTGTTAGTGATTGACCTTGCACTCTGTACAGTTAAATGTCACTCATTTCCATTATTCCAGTCCTAGAGATCTATTTTTTTTCTTGC
>VXBU01002809.1:987451-1013221 GCA_013400315.1 Bombycilla garrulus | reverse complement strand
TAAGACCAGTTATTGCCCTTCAGACTCCATTGTAAAACAGTAGTGCTTTTTGGATATCAGGTAGTGCTTAGTCTTCGGTTTTGGAATTGTTTGGTTTGGTTTTTTTGGGGTTAGGTTTTTTTTGCTTATTTGAGTTGTTTTTTGATTATTTTTTAAGCCATTTTGTAATGCTCCTCATTAATAATTAATTGTTCAAAAGATGAAAATTTATTTTTTCCTGTGCTGTTTTCATCTGATGAGCTCCAAATTTAATGCAAAAATTCTTACTATGCTGTTAGTGATTGACCTTGCACTCTGTACAGTTAAATGTCACTCATTTCCATTATTCCAGTCCTAGAGATCTATTTTTTTTCTTGCATGATATTATAATTCTTTGTATTGAAAAATACCTTCAACATTGTCATCTGCATATTTCATTAAGCAGTTCTGATTTCTTTTCTGATTAAACAAGGTGGGCCTCAAGAATGAACCATGAAAAATTTTAGCAGTCCCAGACAAGGGATAAATCTGTAACTATAACCTGTTTCTGTCTTGTACAGTTTCCTCCCCCTGGTACAGCTTTCCTTCTAATTCCCATTTTCTTCAACTTCTCCAGTAATTTGCTGTGGCGCTCTGCCAGTTCCTTCTCTCGTCTGGATGACAGAGAACTACTCTTTTTCTTTCTTCTGCTGAAAAATCAGCAAATATCTTAAACATAGCTGTTGATTTAAGACTGTATTAGCTATGCTTGGTAGCTGCTTGGTTTTTTATTCTATATTCAATTTTCCAAATTTCTTCTGATCATTATGTAATATAGAGGTTACCTTAAACATGAGGGGGGAGGTGGAGGGGGAAACAATCCCAGCTGTGACTCAGGTACTTTCAATTCTCTTAGATAGTTATTTTACAACCTAAGTATACTGAAGAAGTGGGGATCCCAACTACATTGAATTCACTGTAATGTCAAAGTTAGAAGTCTAGTCTAGTTAGAAGATGCCTTTCAGGCAGTGGACAGAAAATGGATGTCTGTAGCACATGATTTCAGTGTTTAAGGAATTAAGGTTCCATGAATACAATAGCCTGCTGTAGTGAATTTGTATAAACTTGGTCATATAAGCTTGGTCATCTTGGTTCCAGATGCTTTTCATAGTCTCTTGGAATGTTCTATGGCATTTTGCCTTCATAACACACCTGTAAAACCTCTATGAGTGATCAGTCATCAGGAATGTGGATAGTTTTGATTTTTAATATTAGCATTAGAAGCTGCATAGCAATTTTCTGTAAAGGGTTAAAAGGGACTCAGATTCTGTAGTTTTAGGCCCTAAAATTTTTGAAATTTTAAGTAAAATAATTGTTGAGAGAGGATCATTCAACTCATTGGCTTAAGCCTGGATAATATTGCTTTGGGGAATTGCTGTTGACTGTATGGCAACCCTGAAAATCATCTTACATTAAATAAGATTCACAAGCCTAAGTTTGTTGGGGTAATTCTTGGCACATGAGTTCAGAACTTTAGTTTTGATACATCACTATTGTTTAATCATTCATATCACAGACTCACTGCAAAGACTCTGGAAACTGTCAACTGCAGATGAACTCACTTCAGTCGAGTCATACCTGGAATGTCCCAAACATGGCATTTCAATCATTATTGATTTCTTTTTGTTTCTTTTTGGGGGGTCTTGTTTGGGTTTTTTGTTTTGTTAACAGAAGTTTCCAATATATAAAATTTTAAAAATTGTGGTTTTTACTTTTTATTTTTGGTAAATGATATTGCCAAGAGATAGGTCCTATTGCCAAGAAATAATTGTACTTTTTCTTCCCCCCCTCCCCCTATATCTTATCAAAATATTATTTTTAGGAAAGTGTGAATTTATTTGCGTTCTTCACAAAAGCATAAAATATCGAAATAATTTAAATGTTTTAATAATCACATTTATGACAGATATAGCAAACAATAAAAATTTAACACAGTTTTCCCTATGTTTCACTTAACTTTTTAAACAATTTTAGATTTTTCAGATAACTTTGAGACTGAGGAAACTTTTTCTTCTTTAAAGGAGGAAATAATCTCTGATTAAATCTCTGATTCATCTTTGCATTTAAATGAAGTTTCTTACAAATTATTCTAAATATGAGATAGAAAATCACCCCATTCTATCATTGTTAACATATTTTATTCTAGAGAAAATTTCAGCTGAAATCTAAGCTGTTCTTAGATTCTCTTTAGCATGAAGTTTTTCAGAAAACCACACATCAAATTCCAAATTGGGAAGCAAATATTTTGTCAGACTGGGGAAAAAAAAATGTTACCGTCTATCCTTGGGATTTAGGTAAAACTCATAAAAAATATTGTACCTAGCCATTTTAATTTAGCAAAATTTTCCTTAATGGACTTTTCTACGCCCAGATATTGGCTGATATTAAGGCCAGAACTTTAGCAGTCTCATCACAAGGTTACACTTGAGCAGAATTCCTAAAAAAGATAAAAGCATTAAGTACTCGCTTGAGGAAGTAAAGTAGATTATGCAGAAATTGTTCAGAATCTTGTAACTTTTTCAAGGTGAGGGAGAGACTGGGGTTGGGGAAGTACAATGGATATTTGCTCCTCACTACTAGGACTACATGCTAGGCAAGAATCCAGGCAGAAAATCAACCTTTGTTTCTCAAAAATGTCTGTCATCCATTCCTAGCTTCTGGTTAGTGAAGGGTACATGTGATGGGTGGGTGAGTGTGTGTTTTAAAATTTTCAATATGGAAATTTATGTATCAAATTCACTACTTTAGCAAAAACACCGTTGAAAGCATGCTAGCATTCAAAATCCAGTCTCACTTGTGGTTCCAAACTGAGGAAGAGGCAATCCTGCCCAATTCAAAGTATTTCCTGAGTACTGTGGTAGGATCAACAGGCAGGAAAAAAAACCTGAAATGTAGTGAGAAGCATCTTGTGTCTGGAGCTGAGAATGAACAATGATCTGGGATGATGTCTACAAGTTTATATTTTGAGTGACAGTAAAGACTGCTCAGACATTACTGATATGAAGTGGAAGAAATTTTAGAAGGAGGGGAAAATAATTTAGTTTCCTTAAATTCTAATAGACAATGACGGGACTTGTTAAGCACAGCAATATAGATGTTTAATTTGGGTTACACTGCTATAATCCTGAGAAGTTATGGCTTCATTTTGACCCTGAGTCAGTGACATCAGTAGAAGACAGATATCAGTAACTTTAGGCAAAATCAAACCATGATGGTCATTCACCATTTTTAATCATTCTGTAATTTGTTATATGAATCTTACTACGAAAACATTTTCCCCATTCACTGAGATAAGTATGGGATACATGAAAAGATGGATTTTAAGACTGGTTGACGCATTATAAGGATCTAAAATTTCAAAGCCAAGGGGAGAACTTCTGTTTATTAAATATTTTTCCTTTATCAAAAGGATTAAGTTAAAATTTTCTCATATACTGCTAGAATTGCTTAAATAGTAAGAAGACCTAAAGTTTTGCGTCATTCACATTTTAATAAAAAGCATCTTGCTGTCACTTGAGAGTATTGCTAAACTTCTACAACTCTGAAGTCCTCTTAAATGTTCTTTTGGAAGAACAAGACCTGACAGCTATTATTTATCTCTAAAATATCACTATAGATTTAGCACATTTAATATACAGAATACAGCACAAAGCTAATAAATTACACACAAGAAGAAAACAAAATACTGCCAAGTCAGTGAAGTGTAAACAGTAAGAGGACTGAAAAAGAGGCAAAAGTGGACTGAAAATAAAAATCCCAAAGAAATTAGTCTCCATCCATGCCTCTCTCATAATCCTCTATAACATTTATCAAAAAGGGCTAAATTCAAAGTACATTTGAGATAGAGATGATGTGGAAGCTAAGGCTGCACAGAAAGACAATACATATCTGGGAAATTATTAATTCTTATAAAAGTAGTGTTTATCCTTTGTTATTGTGAAACCCCACACAAGAGATGCATAACTCACCTTTCCTTATCCAGCTCCATACATGCACACTACTTTTTTTGCAAATCCTTAGCTGTATACACTTGGGACAAGCAACTGTGTGGTTTCAAATAGTTCAGAGAAACAGAACTGAGGAACTGGATCCGGTAATTGCTCTGAATTCATTGTTACCCACTTGATTTTATACAGTCATGGCCAAGTCTTCCATCTGTCTCTGTACTCCAACAGTGATTTCAGGACACTTCAAGCTGAAACCAAACTGTGNTTTTTTTTTTTTTTTATGTCTGGGCTCTTGCCATCACAGCCCTTGATTAAACGACAGCTTTTTGTTTTCACTGTCTTACCTTCTTTTCCCATTCAGTTCTTGACAGCCTTCCCTCTCAGCTGAATACAGTTATCACTTCTTTATTCTAATCCTCTCCCTAGCTGCCTATATTATCACCCCTCTGCTTCAGAA
This sequence comes from Bombycilla garrulus, assembly GCA_013400315.1. Taxonomy (NCBI): domain Eukaryota; kingdom Metazoa; phylum Chordata; class Aves; order Passeriformes; family Bombycillidae; genus Bombycilla; species Bombycilla garrulus. The sequence continues at coordinate 1,008,799 of VXBU01002809.1, read as the reverse complement.
CTTGGATACTTACCCTTTAATCCATTAATTGGCTTTTTACCCTCAGATCTCTTTGCCTCCTCTGAGTGCAACCTGACTCTCTCAGCCACCACACACCCACTTTGTTCTCTGTCTGTCCCTCCTTTGCACCTCCTGGTTCTGACTATATATTTGGTGCTACTTTCTCTTCTTTCCAGATAATCTTGTTCTTTATTTCCTTTCACAAAGGAGGGCTCTCTAGTTCAATATCACTTTCAGCATTGCCTCTGTTTCCTCCCTGTGTTTATGTATTGGCTTTCTACACTGCATTTAAACAAGGGTAGATGTATATAACAGGAATAATCTCTGCAGCAAATACCTATGTTGCCCTCAGAATAGGTCCATTTCCTTATCAGGGTTCAAAAGTGTTGGGCAACTTAATAAAATATGGGTTGTTACACAGCAAACATATTCACTTAAATGAGATTATCTTTTGATTATGTCGGGTTTCTATTACTGTTTGCATGCAGTGGAAGTGTACATTTCTTAGTGTTTTTTTTTTTTAATCATGTACTCTTTGTGTGTAAAATCTGTTTGTATTAAAAGGACATACTTTGTCTGGTGGCGGCATTTAGTCCATGAAAAATATTGCTTTATTTTAAGAAATCCTGCCTACTTTATTTTCCTTAGTAAATATTTGAAAATATAGACTACATTGTAAAGAGGCTTGCTAGTAATTTTGTTTTGTTCTCTTTGATGTTTTCTTTATATAGTGTGTATGAATACACACATTTGATATTTAGAAAACTAGGGAAAATTATCCTGGTGCTAATGTACACAAAGCTATTACACCCAGTCATGGTTAATAGCACTAAATGGATTTAGAGTGAGGAGTCTAGACTGCAATCCTGTCAGCATCTGCCCCTTCCCCAGTAATTTATTTGGGGTTTGCACCTGCAGGTGCTGAATTGGTACTGAATTCATACAGAATTTTTTACTTGGATAGCAGGCACTGAAATAGTAACATTTAAGAAGACCATTAAATAAAATTCACTCCGTTACCATTAACTTCCCCTCCTTCATTGTCACTATTAAAACATTAGAATCCTGATTATCCAGGCTCTTCCCAAGAGGATCTCCTTCTCTAATTAACTCCCTAATCTATTGGCACCCTGATTATTAGATGTATCTTGTGCTGCCTGGTGCATTTCATTCTTAGAAAGCTTTCATAAGATATTTCAGTTTTAGCTCATTCATTGGCTAGTGTACCTTTAATATTTCAGGCAAATGTAGTTATTTGCCTTGCCTGGCCTTGCCTTGCCTCCATGCTCTGGAACATTAGAGCCTTTCTGAAAAGGCAGCAGTTATCAAAGTCTGGGAGAAGAGCAGAACTGTAAAGGTACCTGTGCAGAAATGAGAAGTCCCCTATTTGCGTGCCTCTCTGTTCCTGTGTCCCATGCACATGGAAATTACCATTTCCTTCAGTTTTAAGGATATGCATATGTGTCTACAGGCATTTCCAAAGTGATAGGTTCTGACCTATGGTGCCACACAGCCATGGAAATGACAGTTTCGTTAGGACTTGGAAAACAAAAAGGTTTTCTTCTGGGTCTTGTATATTCAGGTATCTTTATGTGAGACAAGAGGTGTTTGTCTTAAATTCTTCCATCTCTAATTAAAGAAAAATAAATTGCTCTTCTCCCATAGTATTTTTTTTAAAGTCGGAATACACTCGACTCAGGGAAACAAACCACCATATCCAGGCAGATCTTTTGCTTCTTTTCACTTGGAAGAGCTCAAATCCTGTGGGAAAGAGGGAAAGAAAACCAGTTTAAAGGTTTTTTTAATCAAAAATTCTGTACCTAAGTCTTGGCTATGTACATTTTAAGTCTCAAACATCCCCCATTCTTTATTTGAGTAATGTTTTAATTTTGTTAAATGACAGACCCCTTATTCTTTGGGTTTGTTTTTTTTTTCAAATATTTTTAGCATTTGGCTATTTCCTTCTTTGTTTCATTCCATGGAGTATCAGCATGTGCAGTTCTTTTATGAGTGGATGATTTTTAGTTGTCCAAATTGAAGTCTGTCATCAATACATAGCCTTGTAAAGACCTATGATGTTTCTCTTGTCCTACATTTAGAAATGTGCCTTGGTGTGTTAGCTTTCAAGCAGATGCACATCAGTGTGTAGACCCTTTTCAAGACGTTCAGCCTGGATCTGTCATTCATGAGTGTGCAGTTCACAGATGGATGTGGTGGCCTTTCTGTGGTCTGTGAAGTCTGTACTTGGTATGCATGGAGCCTTGCCCTAGCCCTGCTCATGTGTGGAGATAAAGGCATGGAAGGTTTTGTCATAAATCTCTCCAGGATCTCCCTCCAGTATTGATAACAGCACATGCATTTTAACATTAGCAGGAAGAGCACCCTAAAAACTGTCTACCAATCATGTAGAGTGAAAGAGACAGCAAAAGATAGAAGGGTAAGAGAGATCATAGCAGTAAATATGTACTGTAGGAAACCTTTGCCCAGTACATGCACTATATTAATTCAGTTCATAGTAACCTTAAGGTACCATCAGGGATGCTAAAAAGCCTTTTAAAGACAAAAGTGATTTTCATGAAACTAATTGATAATCTTTGAAATATATAACCCTCCTCCCCACCCACATCTGGCCAATCTCTATAACACCTTGTATAATTCAAGACTTATTTGTAACTTAGTTATTCATAATGCTATTTATTTCTTGTTCATTCTTTCCTTCTTTTATAACTATTTCTGAATTTCATGGACTTCTCATAAAACACTGTAATGCTAATGCTAAGGGTAATTTTCTAAAGGTGCTTCAAAAATATAGATGTTTAATATGCAGCTGCTCTCCTAAGGGGCAAAAGGTTTCCTCCTGCCACTTCTTTCAGCTTCTGTATTAAAAAATCTTTTCTTTTTCCTTCAGCTGTCAATATTTAAGGAAGTATCCTTTCATGTTTTCTATAATCCTGTTAAAAATAGTAGGCATCTTCTGTATCTGTGGCTAGACATACAGCATGGTGCAAAATAATCTAAACACTCAAGGTTTGTTTGCAGATTTTCTCTAATGAAAAAGGCTCAAGATATATAATGAGACAGCCTATCTGATACAGTTAATCAGTATCCACACAAGTTGATCCCTTGAATGCATTACACGATTCATAAGAAATTGCTTAGTACATAAGAAATTAAGATTGAGTAATATTTGCTGATGTCTAATTTTTCAACTAAGAAATCTAACACTTTTAAGGAAGAAGAGGGGTAAGAGGTCCTCACTTCTGTTCCTCTGCTCTCCAAAAAATAGGATAGTTTAAGACACATCTCTATTGCAAAAAGATTTCTGCATAATGAGTAGAAAAGGACTGAACATCAGAGGATTATGGCACCGTGCCTAAATTGTAAAAATATTTTGATTTCAAAATGTGTTTAATAAGTCATACTTTTACAATCAAAGCTTAGATTTAATTACTATGTCTAGTCTCAAAACAGGTCTGTAAGTGTCAAATAGGTAGTAAGTCTCTCCCTACATCATTGTCTTCACTGTGTCTAAACTGTCATAGTGGAGATTTTTACAGGTGCCTAATCAGTATATAAATACAAATCCTGTTAAACCTCTCCATGGTGCTGGTGAGCAGTTACGTGCTTTAGAAATCAGTCGTTCTTCAGCCCAGGTCTTATTTTGCATGGGAGTAGTTGAAACAAAGAACACCACATCTTTAAGTGGGCATGCAGAACACTAGGTCAGGACACCTAGCTAATGGGGAGGAAAGGTGCTCAGATCTGCAGGGAACAGCACAGGGGAATCCTTTCTCAGGGGTGGGGGATGTTTTGTCACACAGGACATGCTGCCTTTACAACCTATCCTGACAGGGTGGCTGTGCCAAGAGTGTTCAGCCACAAATCATTGCATCGTTGTGGCAAAGGTCTAAAGCAAAACAAAATTGGAAGTGTGAGAGAAAGCATTGCTAAACTTGGTTTTTTGAAGGAATGAAGTTTGGAAAAGGAAGAGTTAAAGCTACTGCTGCTGTAATATACATACCAGCCTCTTTTGGTCTTTTAAATCTTCCCAGCTCTCTTACAACAGGTTCTCTTCATGTCTAGAAAATGCAAATCTCTGGGCTCCTAAGAGTCAAAATAGGGATATGTATTTCATCTTAAAACAAAGAGCCAAGAGGAATAAAAAAAAAGAAAAAGTTATTCAAAGGATTTTGGAAACAGGTGTTCTAAATCAACATTAATTGGATTTCAGTTAATTATTCCTTATACTTTAGGGATTATAGGAAAGGAATATAGAGGAAAAAAAGCAAGAACAACTTCCCTGACACACTAATTGCTCTAATATTATTTAAGCCAAGCAGCCCCTCATTCCTTTCACACAACAGCCCACAAAAAATGGTCTCCAGATGACTCTTAGAGAGGATAGGGAATAAGGATGAAGTAAAAAAGAAAGACTCAATCTTTGGAAGCCTCCTTTACTTGGGAGGGTGGTTACAAACTTAGTCTGTTATGCATACAATCCTCTACCTGTAATTACTAGGATAGAGACAACTGCTAAAAAGCTGAAGTATCTTGATTTTGGATACCCCACTTCTAGTAAGAATATTATGTGATTAACCTGATACTTTATCCCTGGCAGTGTATGAGCTATGCACGTAGTTTAGAAAGGTTGACAGAAAAAGACTGGATGGAAGACAAGATTTTGGCTTTTGGCTTTCTGTTTTTATTCCTCATGGGAATGAGGAGTCTACTTTTTTGCCCAGCATTGGCATTGGTATGAGAGTTGACATGAAAAACTGTATATGGAAAGTTTTAGTTCACCTCTGAGAATCAACTAATTACAAATTTAAAAGAAGTGGGAGACAAGAGAAAATGAGATTTTAAAAATTATTATAAATTAGAGCAGTCTAAAGAAATTTTAAAATTTAACTGCAGGTAAGGTACAGGTGGTTTTATTTGTTTGGTTTGGGCTTGTTTTTTTTGTTGTTGTTGTTTTTTTGTTTGTTTGTTTTGTTTGTTTGTTTTTATTTCGGTTTCAACTTTAACATTTTGCAAAATTTTGGTTGATCCCTATGTTTCAAATTGATGAGGATGGGAGCAGATGTGACTTCTCTAGTCTCCTCTCCCTGTCCAGCCTGAGAGAAGTGTACTAGTGATAAAAGTAACAGACTTTCAAAGTAATTTTTAAACTTTAAAATGATACAATAATCAGAGCTTCTAGTAACAACTAAGATAATGTTTTACATGTTTTTTGCCTTATCTATGTATCTTTGAAGAACTCCCCATTCCATATGTTTGAAGTATACATGAAACTTGTCACTTTTGAACAGGAGATATAGACAATTTATATGTGAAATTATTTACACAGCAAATTTTAAAAGATTTTGGAAAGCCTAATGAAACTTGCCTGAGGGCAGCTAGAAATTTGCATTCCAGCTTCCTGCATGTGACAAGTTGCTAGGTATCTCAGTTTAAAAAAATTGTAAGGAGGTTTCCTACCCTCAGTAGCTCTTATCTATAACTGAGATATATTACTAAGGAGATAAACCAATGCCCACTCTATGTGTCAGCATGTTTCCCACCCCTACAAACAGATGGGAACACAATTACATCACATCTAAAGTCACTCATTTATATTTGCATAATGCATATTTGCATAACGTCCTGACAGGAACCTTAAAGATCTGAGATTTTTAAAGAGCTTATGAAAATATTATTCTTAAATTAAAATGATCTGTTATAACCCAAATTTTTACCACACCTGCATTAAATTTGTAAGAGATGCTTTTGTTGTGTCTATGAAAGCACAGCAGAAAGCAGCAGAGAAAAGAGTGATTTCATGTGTTGGTAGCTTTCTGAAAATTGGCCAGGTATTCTGGTGTCTCTATTGTGCTAGCTCCTCTTATTTATCTCCTTAACCCGCAGCATTTAGATAGCATCATTTCTCATACTGTGCAGGGGATGGTACTGTATTCTGTAGAAAGCATTTCTCTATCAAATGTCACTATTTCTAATAGATAATGAAGTGCAAAAAATATGTTTAAAGTTTTGTTCAATAACTTAAAAAAGACAGAATTAAACATATGAAGAGAAATTATGAAAATGTCTGTAAGCTGCATATGCATCAGTACTTAATCAGTGCTTTCACAAATATGGCAGTTCATATATGGTTTTACTCTTGCAGATCAGTTTTCAGGTTTTGGGTTTTGGGGTTTTTTTTCTTTTTTTTTAATTTACTGCATGAAAGCTTTATTCTTGCTTGTACAGAATGCACTTTTACTTTCCAAATGAATATGCAAACTTTTCCATGTTAAAGGAAACACTAAAATTCCGTTTCAGGGTTTTTTTCCCCCCCAAATCAATTCCCTCAGTATCAGGTTGCAAGAAAGTATTTCTCAAATTAAATATTCAATTCATAGCCCAGATGTGTACACTATACATATCTCAGCACTAGTGGCATTTTAATGCTCAGAGTTCTGCAGGGTTTCTTTTTCCTACCTCACTTTTTCCCTTTGCTCCCCCATCTGACCCTTCTGACCTTTGCTAAAATCTTCACCATGGTGTATAGGTGATAATTGACTGCTTTCTAAAAGACATTTTTGTATCAGCTGAGTGCTGCTTGTTTGAGATGTGAACACATTTTATGGACAGACTCAAAGCCTGGTTGTGCTCAGTCATATGTGCAAAAATACATTGTTAGTCATCTGTAATCCCTAGCCCATGGTGGTTCTCTCCAGCTTATATGTGAGAAGAGATGTGCTTATTTAATCACAGAGCAGATGCAGGGCCTAAGGGCCTGACCCAAAGCCCATTGAAATCAACTGGAATCCTACCGGAGGTTTTAATGGCCCCACATGTTTGGATAAAACACCTGACTCATTTTTATGAAAACTAAACAAACAAACAAAAAGCAACTTATTTTTTCTTTCCTCATTTGTTTCCCATTTGCCTCAGGAGGAAAATCCTGACCTGTACTCTAAATACAATGTAAACAATTCAATAACCCCCACCTGACAACTATTCTGTCAAGAAAGCGTTGGAATAGAAAGCTGGAACATGGCTTTATAGCACTGCGGTGGCTCCAGTACTTTTTAGCACTATGAACATTTTCTGATAATACTTTTCATGGAAAGGTTGATGTGTTTGCACAGAAAACAGTTTGTACACAGTATGGTCTTAGGACTACATGCTAAAAATATCTGTGTAGTCAGTGTAGTCTATTTGTGAAATATAGCAGGAGAAAATATTTATGAGTACCACAGGACATGAAGCTCAAAGTGCAGTCGTTTCTAAATGAAAATTATGTGACAGTTCATCAGTATTTAATGCTAGCATTGCTTGATCTAGACATAAAGAATTTAGCAGCCATTTATCATAACATACAGTACCGTTCATTTCCTGATTTGCTTAGAATACATTGATATTTTAATCTCAACAGGAGCCACAGGTCTAATTTTAGCTATTTAATGAAAGGAAAATCCAGTGAGAGAGGGATTTTTCACATGGCTATTAGAAGCCTCCTCTCACAACTTGAATTGGTTGGTCTTTTTAATGCGTGCTCCCAGAAGCCACTGCTTGGTCCCTGCGCCAGATGCAGGTGTTCCCTTGTGCTGTCAGCCAGGAATGATTAATGAGGATTTGCCCCTACTGAAAGCAGTCTTTGGAGCATTGTTCAGGGCATCTGTGGAACTGTCGGGGGAGACAAGGACACAAGTGAACAACCAATTATTTGGCCATCACTGAGGCAGCATGAAAAAGACATCAAATTGGACAGAGGAGCAAAGCTTTTGTTTCATGATCATATTTTTAGATGTTAATAGTAACAGAGGAATTCTACCTGTTTCGTTTTGCCTTTTCCTTTTTTTTTTTTTTTTTTTCTCCAGGGGTGAGGGGAAGGGCTTGAGCACAGCTTTAAAGCTAGGAAATGATGTGCGAAAGAAACAGAGACAAAAACTGATCACAACCCTTTAAAAGTGTTGAAGGGAGGAAAACACATAGAATTGATTTCTTGGCGGTTGCAACATGTGTATAAAGAAACACCGTTCTGCTCGGCTAACATTAGGGAACGAATGCTGTGAGGAGGAGGAGGAGGATTCTTAATGCAGGGAGATTCTTAATAGCTCTCCAAATACAACAGTTCAGGAGCCGGGGCTTTAACATGTGGTAGTGCAGGGAAGTGTTACATTAGGATTCTGAAAAAGAAAACATGAGGAACCAAAACCAGAAAACACTTGCAAGATTGGGTTCAGCGTTAATCCTGCATCCCTCTTTCTGTCTCAAGGAAAACACACTTAGGTGCAGAAGAGTGAAGGAAAAAAAGAGGAACAGAACTAAAAGTGCTCTGCCTAGGCTTAGACTTCTGCATTTTTATATTTACCAAAATTTGTGATTACAAATACTATTTTTAAACTAGAGGGAAAGGATTTTCAGAACAATCCAATTACTGAATGAATTATTTGTAAAATACATAATATGCTCTGTCCTGTCAAGCCTCTTTTTACCATGGTATTAATAATAAAAAAGCTAATTATACAGCTTAATTCTAATGAGGAATATAATGTTTTAGTGACTAATAATAAATACAGAACAATTTCTACTGAGGTATTAGAATTAATATTTACAGTGGCTAATTCCTAACCTCAGAAGTTCCTCTGTCCCCACACATTCATGCAAGAGAAAGAGTTTGGATCCTGAAACAATTACCAATCATAATAATAAACTATTCCCTAATGAAGATGAAATTTATATTTCTAAATTAACAGTTTAGTTATATTTGAGTACCTGGATTTAGGTTTATTTTTTGCGGATTTTTTCAGATTATTTATTGTTTAATCGCCGTAATTTCTCAGGGAGGACTCATGGCATTCTAAAACTATTTGAATTTTCATACATAAAGACTAGTTTCCTTACCTTGCTGGTTTTTAGGAAGTTTTGGTAAGGAAAAAAATTTTTGCCTACCTCACATTTAGAATGAGTTGCCACAGGTAAAAATTTGACTTATAATACTCAGATTTTCAAAATTTGCCATCTCAGTGTCAAATGGCTGGGTCTGAAACCTGAACAGTCAACTGCTCTTTCTATTTGCTATTTTATTAGAAAATAAAAGTTTAAAACAATAATAAAAACCAAAAGATTTAATAGCCACTTAAAAAAATAAAAGAACAATGTAATACACATGCAAATTGAGCCTTTGTATTTAAAGAATATAAAAAAATTCTTTTATACCACCCAGATAAGAGTCTTTATCAGAAGGAAATCACTAAACAACCTAAGAATCTTTAGGATATTCTATTATTTCTGATAATTGTCCAACGTGTAGTCTAGAATTTTATGTTCGGAATAGCCTCCATACATCCCTTGAACTGCAGTACTTGAGGTCTGTCCTTTTCCAGGAGCACAGCCATCTGTTACTCTTAGCAAAGAGTACTGACACTTGAAGCAGAGTTTTGTACTCTCTTGCCTTTGGTATATGTGCATTTGGAACAGTGACTTTATGAGTAGCTATAATTTCAGTGTACAGGCAACTCTCTTTCCTTCTAGTCAGGAAGAGACAATGGCATCAACAACGTGCCTCTGTGTCTGACATTAGTTGATGGAAGAACAGCCTCATAGACTCCTCCTGGATATGATGGAAGTAAAATATTTCCAGGAATTTAAAGGAATGATCATAGCATCTCTAAAGAGGATATTTGCTTGTGATTGTCAAAGTGCTCAACTGAGTTTCCTAATCCTAGATAAATAAATAGAAAGGAAACTTCTTGCTGCTGTAGACAGTGCTGAAGACCGCACCTTTTCCTGCCAGGTATAAACTTTGGCACAGGTATTCAATGGTTGCTCATCACTCTGTTGGATTACTTCAGACTCTTCTACTACAAGTTGTCAGTTGGAGAGAATAGAAACATCTGAAGTTAAATCTTGAAGATGAGATTTCTGAGTAACATAAAGCAGAGCACAGGCTGTTATTTACATGTGCCTGCAGCGTAAAGCACTGGAACGTCCTCCAGGATGTGTGTGTTCTCTCTAAATCTCCTGGTGGGTGAGCTCCTTTGGGATGGGGCTCCTGTGAGCCCCCATGGGAGGTACCATGGGAAAAAAGTCAGGACAATACTTTAAATGCAGGACTGAGTTCTTTTAATGGAGGATCTTTGACCTGAAAATAGGGAAAGGATTTGCCAGGTAGTGCCCATCATGGGAACACCCCTTTTTACATACCATTTCCTCCAGTACAGTGACAACTCTTCCATCCATTACATTCCTCTGCAATCTCCATGCTTTTCAAAAATAATTATGTTTCTTCCAGTGCTTGTGCTCAGGTTGATACACGTTGTATTTTGATGTTTTCCCTGTAAACTCTTATGTATGTATTTTCATGATACTTCAATAAAAACATCAAAGTTTAAATTCAAATTAAACAAAAAACAATGGGCAAGAACATCTGGAAAGGGGTAAACCCATTAACATCTTTATTATGAGTGTTATTTGTTAAAAACATCAGCTTTGATTTGGCTTTGTCTACTGCAGATTTATTTCACAAAACTATAAAAAAAATACTGAAGCTATCACTTACATTTTTACAAGGATCCCTAATACTCTGCAGACTGCATAAGACTATGAAGTAGTGGGTTAGTATGAGGTTAGTACCTGTGAGATGATTTTCCATGTTCTCATGGATCTTTGCAGTTCTTTTGATGAATAAAAAGATGTTTCTTTTTGTCTAAACAGCATAAGTACTGTAATAAATTCTTAGGGAAAAAAACCTGAGAAAAATCATTAAAGCTCAAATATTTCTTTAGCTTTTAGTATCTAATATTTAGCTTTCATTTCATGCTGGAAACAATGAGGATTGTTAGAAACATTCTATGATTATGGGTGAGGGTTTACTTCTTTTATTTATGCTAAGTAAAACTTAACAACAACATGCTCAAGGATTCAGGAGTGTCAGGACTTTGCTTTTGTAGAACTTCTGACAATCAGGATTTCTCCCTTTGTCCCTTCTCTTGCTAGTTTAACACAGCCTGATGATTCTGGTCACTACAGCCCATGTGTCTCTGCTGGTGGTGATGGTGATGAAACTCCTAAGACTTTTGTGACTGTCATTGCCTCCAGGGCCGAAATGAAGAGAGGCTGCAGACAACTGGGGCACCGTCATTAGAAACTCATCAGCACTGGTTGTTAATGAACCATTTGATAAAGCAGAAGGAATTCTCTCTTCTGTTTGCACTAACTACAACAACAACAAAAAGTGCAAGAGTAAAGGTTTGGATGCAAAAATACTCCCCCATCAGGAGCAATGTGAATCAGCTACAGTTTGTTCTGTTATCATGCACATGACCTGGCACAGGGATAGGCAGGGTGAGCAGGGATTTTGCAGATGACATTTCTATATTGATTTTATAAAATAGTGCTGGTCTGTGCTTAGTTTGGGCTGCAAAAACTGCAGTGTGAACTACTTAAGTTCTGGCTCTTTGGCAACAGAGAATTGTGAGGCTAAATAAGACTTCAGTTCCTTTGCCCGCGATAACTGTTTTTTGCACCTGAAATCCCACAGCTAACAGTTTGGTAAGTTTGTGCTCACACATAGATATGTATTCACTTATAAAATCTATTTTATCCAAAAATCCATTTATATACATAGAAAACTATCTACTGATTTTATAAACATCATTGGTTTGTTCAGCTTTTATTTCTCCTCTGTGCTTAAGAGCAGATTGCACTTACAACTGATGTGTGAGGTCAAAAAGCTTTTCTTCTCCTATGGCCCCCACATGGTTTTTTCACCAGCATACTTCCCCACCATTTCTTGATTTGCCCTTCTTCTTTCTAGTCCCTCATGTCATGCAGGTTTTTTTTTAACACTTAATACTACCTTGTGTACATATTCTTTACCCTTTTCTTCCCTCCACCTGTTCATATCCTTCATTCGTGCATTTCTGTTACATCCTATTTCAACCATCCACTTTTTCCTGTCTTTTTTCCCACGCCTTTGTTTATCTTCCATTCAGCTGGGAAAATAATGTTCTTCACACCTAAGGAAGCAGTTCATCTAATAATGGTGAAGTTTCAGCATGTATGTTCACATATATGCTGGAAACAACAACATGGTTAAGGGCCACTGACTATTTTTTCTAGGGAGAAGATCTTTAAATTAAGAGGCTTTCCTAAACTTCTTTGTAATGTAAAATGATTTAGCTTAAAATTACTCAGTATCAGAATATGAATTACGCAAAATATTTTTCAGTATTTGGGTGGATTTTGAAGCTTTACCTTCCATATCTTCCTTTTTACCTTACTGCCAAGGTTTACAGCCTGTGTGTATTAATTCCAGTATTAAGTTCTTGACTGCTTCAGCTTATTTTATTTTCCTTTGCAGTGCCATGTTAATGGCAAGCATAGCAACACATATATTTATTTGAATGCTACCCATCATATGATTCTTACTTACTAAACCACATTTTATCCTATTTTTGGAGCTTTAAAAAAGAAGACAATGCCCCAAAATCATATTAGAAGTAAAAATGGATTATCAGATTATTTTGGCCGAATAAAAGATGCAATCCTTTACTGGAAAGAAAGAGAAATAGCATCTGAGCTGGAATGTAGATGGTTAAAAGAAGTGGTGCCCTGTAAGAACTAATAGAAAAACAATAGTACAGAAAGAGTATTTCTTATGAAATACCAGAGCCTAGAATTTTCATAAACCATAGTCTTGATGGCAAATCTAGAATATAAATGAAATTATGACTGTAAGAATACCAATATAAAAATATTTGAGATAATAATTTCTGAGGTTTGTATTGCCCTGTTCCACCTATCAACCAATAGAAAGTCAAAGGACATTTTAGGAGAAGTTTATTAACATCAATTGCATGTGAAAACACTATCTAAGGGATTGTTTCAGGTCCTTTCCCTATGGATATAGCTTATCTTTGTTTTCAGAATTGCTGAGGCCAAAAGTACAGTCTGTAAGTTTGAGTGAACTTTCTTCACCTGATTTCAAAGCTGCTTGAACTTAGTGACTTTGTATATTTGATTTAAGCTTCTTGGAGATTGCATTCAATAAAGGCAGAGAGTACAGGTGAAGGGAGAGGAGACAGAAAATCCAAGAAAAAAAAAAGAGCCTTATATACACAAACATATATATATGTATGCCACATGCTAATTACTTGCTTCTTTTTAGTATCTTCTGTGTTTTGCAGCAAAGAAGTTTCCTGTGTGAAAAAAAAAGAATAGATCAAGTAGCCATTTTTGGTTTTAATAGAATCATGCACAAACTGTTTTTCCTTCATCAGCTGCAGCCTTAGCAGACAACTAGATCTTATATTTTATTTGTCCAGCCTTGCAAGATATTCTTCCACAAGTGAATCATGGTATGCCAGAAGACACATGAAATGGAGTGATCTATGTTGTTCTTCTCTTATTGTCTACTAGAAAGTCTGTCCGTTCCTGATTTTAATCACACCCATTTAGTGGCCAAGCTAATTCACACTGCCAGCCAGATGATCTAGTTTGGTATCCACTGGCTGTTAGTAGAGACTGGAGGTCAAACCATTTATCTATTTTTGCCAAACTCAGTGGGACACAGTTTCCTGCTGGGAGTCTTTTGAGTGAGGCGATAAATCTTATTGCTAATATTCCAGTAGGTAGTAACATGTCTTCCTACAGGCATATCTTTGAATAGAATGCAATTTTTCCAGTCTCTATGAATATAAATAAAAACTTTTGAAAATCCTGTGAGGATTTTGTTTTATTTTCATATCTGTCGTAAAAGTTTATCTCCACTTACTCAAAGCCTAATTGTGAAGTGCCAGCACAGAGTCTTCCAAGATTTTGTCTTCATTTTCATGTCCATAAAAAAAGAATGTAATTGAACCATGCTAACAATTTTATGCCTGCTTGTGTGTACAGGTAGTTTTTGTGGCATAACTAGTCTACATTGCTTGTAATAGTTTGGTAATACGTCAGAACCCACTAAAATACAATGCATGTGGATTTGGGGAATGCCACACTACAGAGAGCTTGCTTTGCCTAACAGTAATCCTTGGATGGTGAAGAGCCGTGATTTTCTACCTAGAATCTGAATCGATGGACACAGACAGAGAGTCGTGGTCAATGACTCTGTGTCCAGATGCAGCCTGGTAATGGGTGGTGTCCCACAGGGCTTTGTCTTGGGACTAGTGCTCCTTAATATCTTCATCAGTGACAGAGCAAGTGAGATCAAGTGCACCATCAGCAAATTCGCAGATGACACAAATCCTAGTGGTGCAGTTGACATACCTAAAGGATGGGATGCCATCCAGGGGGACCTGGACAAACTCGACAAGTGGGGCCGTGAACTTTGTGAGGTTCAACAAGTCCAAATGCAAGGTGCTGCACCTGGGCTGTGGCAATCCCAGACATGAGCACAGACTGGGAAAGGAACTTATGGAGAGCAGCCCTGTTGAGAAGGCCTTGGAGGTTCTGGTGGACATGAGCTGGCAATGTGCACTCATGGGCAGGGAGCTAACTGTATCCTGGGCTGTAGCAAAAGAGGAGTGGCCAGCAGGGTGAAGGAGGTGATTCTCTCCATCTCCTTTGCTCTCATGAGACCCCACCTGAAGTGCTGCATCCAACTCTGGTGTCCCCACATAAGAAACACAGGGACCTATTAGAGCAGTTGCAGAGGAAGCCACAAAGATGATCAGAGGTCAGGAGCACCTCTCCTGTGAGGACAAGCTGAGAGAGCTGGGGTTGTTCAGCATTGAGAAAAGAATCTTTCTCTTCCAGGAACACCTCACTGCAGACTTTTAGTACTTAAAGGGGGCTTATAAAAAGAGAGAGAGGGACTTCTTACATGAGCAGAGAGTGACTGGAGAAGGGGGAACAGTTTTAAACGGAAAGAGAGATTTAGGTTTAATGTTAGGAAGAAATTCTTTACTCTGAGGGTTGCGAGGCACTGAAAGAGATTACACAGAGAAGTTGTGAATGCCCAATGCCTGGAAGTGTTCAAGGCCCTGTCAGACAGGACTTCGAGCAAACTGATCTAGTGGGTGGCATTCCTAGTGGCAGGGAGTTTTGAAGCAGATGATCTTTCAGGTCCCAGTCCAAACCACTCTATGATTCCAGGATTTGAAATCCTGTGGAGAATAGTACATGACTTTTGAGCTGACTGCAAAAAGTGACTTGAAAGAAGCTTTTATGTTACACCACAGTTTATGTGAAATTTGGCATTTATGGGTCAAAACCAATACAGCCACCAGTGTACAACTGTAAAATGGCTTATGCTTTGCTTTGTCTCTAAACATTAAGATCCAAGGTTTGCATTGCCTAGAGCCTTTGTGGATACTGGGAACACTTGCTTCATTTTTTTTTCTATTATTGAGCTGACAGCCAGATAAAATGTTAATTGTAAAGTTTTTTCCCTCTTCCTACTACTGCACTTACTGCATCCTCGTGAAAGGAAATAACATGGTTTTATAACAGAGGTACCTTTATAACATAACTTATATAATATATTCATATTATATAAAAAATGCAAAACTTCTGATGTAATTTTTTATAATAAAAAGGCATTGCAAGAGTAAAGATGTTTTAAAAGAATGGATTAATTGTGAAATTGTCATAGCATTAGAAATCTTATAATCCCCATGCAGGGCCCAGTTGGGTCAGTCTACTCACATAATGCTTATTGCACCCTGCAGACTAACCAGCTCTGATTAACAAGATCTAATTAATTGCTTTTGACTGTAGTTGTTTTAGCAATCCTCAGCTTTGGTTTTGCTGACACAATGGTTACCGTGCAGTCAGTACTAAGGGTCATCCCTCGGTTTTTTGGGGTTTTGGGGGGGTTTTTGGTTCTTTGGTGGGTTTTTCTTTGTTTATTTTTGTTTGGTGGTTGGTTTGTTTTGGTTTGTTGTTTTTTGGTTTTTTTTTCCTCAGAAGAGTCTCATCTCCCATAGGTCTCTATAACTTTGAAAGTGTCACCTTCCTGTTCTCCACATAGATGCATCTCTTGCACTAGTTCATTTTCCCTTTCCAGGGTCTCTTCTGCTTCCACCAACATTACAAGAGAAGAATCAGTTCAGGAATTACATTTCACCACTCTGTCCACATATAATAATCAGTGATGAGCTTTTCACATTCACAGCAAGATCCTTGGAATACCTATTGAAGAACAAAGAAGCAACAATATAGAGTTGCTATCACAATTCTTTTAGCTCAAACTGGGGAATAGGCATTGAGTTTGCCTGTAATCCCTAAAAAGGAGGAATTTTTTATACTTTTTCTTTCAGCAAAGGATTACTTGGTGACATATTCTTTCCAAATATAAAAAAGGTAGCTCAGATTCTGTTTCTCCTCTGATGGGGAACCTGGTGGGCAACAAACAACACAGTGCAGCTGTTGCTGCTCTAGTACCACATTTTTTGAACTGAGTCCAGAAAGAGTTGGGTTTTTTTGTCTCAACTCTGTTCCATAATTGTATAATGAAAAACAAATTCTCTATCTCTCCTTCTTTTTTATAAGTCTTCAAAGGAGTCTGCAATGCAATGTGTAGAACACCCAAAGCACTGTATCCTAAACAGCAATTAGCTCTGAGAAAGAACTGCAACCATGAAACACACATTTTAGAGCATCAAGGAATACAAATTTTTTTTTCTATATTATTCTTTATTATGATGTAATTGCTTAATTTCGATTTTGCATTAGCACGTGCTGAGAAACTCCAACTAGACTGCTGTATTGTGCATTGATTTTCTTCTATGAATTCCTGCTGAGACAAATATTGGAACATATTTAATACAAATACACATTTATTCAATGTATATGTTCATATAAATACTAAAAGCAAGTGTTCTCAAACTTCCATATTCTAGACTGAAAAGGGCTTGAAAGAATAATTTGTGGAACATATGCTCTTTTTTTCTCCACCAAATAATCGAATTTTCTTTAATTATTTTTAAAATTAACTTAATGGAGATATGTCATGACTTTTAAAGGTGACTTTTTGACAATGGAATTGCAGGATGGAGTGTAATTCCTTGGGTACATTTTTCCTGGGTTGGTTTATAGTGAGAAAGGAGAAATGTCCCAGCTCTGTTGTAGACATATTTTCTGACCTTGGTCAAACTGCTTAAATTGTCTGAGTGAAATCCTACCCCTACTAAAGTCAAGAGGATTTTTACTATTTATCTGAATGGGGCAAAGATATCACATTTGAATTCTGAATTGTTAATAAGAATGGGATAATATGTATCTAACTCTCACAGCTCTTGTGAGCTAATTAATCAGCAGAGTACTTGGGATCCTCAGAAGTATAATAGAAGCTGCAAGTACTATTATTTATTTGTCATGTAATTGGAAACCAGCAAGGTAAAAAGTCATTGATAAAAATCCACATCACAAGGTCATTTCTTTCAATGTTGCAAATCTCTTCTTCAATCAAGAGCTTTGTAACTGATGAAAAGTACTGCCTAATCATAACATTATCAAGTCAATTTAATTGGTGCTCTGGCAGCACATGAGATCATAATGAAGTCATTTTGCTAGTTACAGGCTTAAAAATATTTTTATAGCTCCCTTCATTCTAGTGGAAACTTTAAAGGCCTTGCAGACAGGATTAAGGTTTTCTGCCTCTGTTATACAACTGCCTTTGTGTGGTAGACACCAGCAGTTTTAATCATGTCTAAAAAACTACTGGTAAGCATGATATTAGGGTGTTTATACTTATTCTTTATATCTATTACATAGTTTGTGCCTTTAAAACTAATGTTCAGCTACATCAAGGTAAAGAAGCAGCACTTTTGGATTAGAAGGATTCCAATTTTTTTTTTCATGTTTCAACAGGGGTAGTTGTCACTGTTGCTGAACCACAGGTATTTAATACGCCCTGTGTCTTTGAAAGTCCCATTTTTGATAACATAAAGGTCTACATGTTTTTGCATAATACTCTGTTTCACTTTTTTAGAAACTTACAGCCCCAAAACTGATATTGCCTTCACCAGGTGAAGGTTTGGAGTAAGAATGGTGAGTTAGGTTTCTAACAGCATGCCCTGTTACATCAAGTGGATTGCTTAATTTACCATAGTGTAAGTTTCTGTAATGCAACAGATGGAAATTCCATTTGCCTTTTTTTTTGCCCCATCTCTTTCATAGCTGGAGTGACTGAGAGCTGGTTTGCCAGTACCAGGGTCCTCCTGCCTGCCATCACTCCCCTCCTTGAAGAGCTGGATACCGTGGCTACAAGTTCCTGCAGTGAGCTCCTGCCATTGACCACATGCCACCTGCCATGGCTTGTGGCCAGTGAAGGGCAGGCTGTGAGTTTCAGCTCTTTTGCTACTTGCTGCTTTAGCAAGCACCTGACTTAAAAGCTCATTTCAAAATGCAGCCTTCAGAAAAAGCAGAAAACATGAAGCGGCCAAAAGGCTAAATATTGTGGCTCAAAAAGTGATGGTGTTTATGAGGAAGAGAGTTTAAAATTAGCACCTTTCCTGCCTAGCTTCTCATTTCCATCTCCTTCCTTCCCTCCCTCCCTCCCTCCCTCCCTTCTCTGTGGACTCATCTTCTTTTTTGATATTGACCAAGCTGCACAGCCCACCTTTTAATCAGTTGTGCCTGAATGTGTCTTGGGTACTGGAAAGCTGAAATTTCTTTTCTTCTCTGATGGAAAACAAGGAATTCTAGCCTCCTGCAGCCCAGCTGTGTCATTGAGCACTGGCTAAGCAAGACTGCTTTCCACTGCAGTTTATCCAGGGAAAGGTGAGAAAGAGTGACTGGTAAAGAAGACAAACTCCTGTGGGAGTTTTACAGGTGAAGATGTTATAGGAAAAACCTCATACGTTAAGAGGGGAAAAATGCTTAGCACCACAGCCACATCCTTACTCATACCAAAGGACACCACTCTGCCAGTGTGAAAGAATACTAAAGCGAGTCTAAAAAGTAGCTTTCCAGATGCAATGGTTTAAAGGATCCTTCCACGTAACATTTGTAAAGCAATGGCTGTGGTGCTTAGTCTCATTGCCTTGTCCCCTAGGCACCATTGACTTGTCAGTCTTACCACAGAAGTCCCCAACTGCCATCAGACTAGTTTATCACAGTCAATGACCCAGTTTGCTGATAAATAGAAATAAAACCAATAATTCCACCCCCTCTCTCCCCAGAATGTGCCAGGTTTTCAGGAAGCAGAGAACAAATCACCCGTAACAGCTGAGACAGATCCTTGCTTTAGATGTTCCTGGATAATCTGAGAAAGGGTATGTACTTATAGAATTAATGCCAACATTTAGCTTTTTTATTATTATGAAGGAAATATTATGACCAGTACTTATGAACTTCACCTGAAGGCAGTGTAAATGACCTTCATGTGTTTGCAGGGGCCTGCATCTCCAGTTCTCCCAAAGAAGCCCAGCTGCCATACTGAGTGCTTGCAACCGCTGTGTGCGCTTCTGCCTAGTTTTTCTCCTTCTCTCATTCTTTGCATTGATAAACTTAGCCTAATTTTAACCTGAAGCTTATTTAAGGTAGAGCTCATTGTTCCATAATACATATTACCTAGGATAAAATCAGATGCCATCTAAAGTTTAGGCTTTAGATTTGCAAATTCTTAACTTCAAATCTCAGTTTAGGCCTGTTAGAAGCTTTGTTTTGATGACATTCTACCCCAGTTAATATTGCGATGAGTTGGGATTTTCTGTTTACCTCAAGCCACCTCAAAGGTAACAGGTTTTTCTTATTAGTAGTCTTTCTGGTTAACCCTGCAAAGGAAGTCCGAAGTTCATTGTAGATGCAGCTTGAGAAGTTATGGTCCTCACTGGGTGATCTGGTGGAGATGAGATGTGGTGCTGTGCTTCCAAGTGTATTTGGAAATGAAGTGAAGGTCTCATTATTTTTACAGAAGAAAAATAATAAAAGAAGGCAAATTTAAGTCCTAGGTGTAGATAGAACAACTAAATATATTTTGTTTCCCCGTATTTTTGGTTTTTCAGATGTGTTTCTTTTCAAACTTTGTTTGCTGCAGGATTTAATCAGAACTGCTCAAAAATCAAATGTTCCATTTTCATGGATCTATTAGTCACCTACTTTTTGTGCATTTGGAAAAGGAATGTGTGAGAACTGAAAGTGCACATATTGCATTTAGTTTGCTGGCTTAATTTGCCAGCTTAATATTTGCACCAGTCCCTCCGGTTCCTCGAGTTTCTACAGGTTTCTAATCACAATGGGGTGGGAAGAATGGTTTAAGTTATTGCCTTACAAATTTGAGGAAATAGCATGAAAATATTTTAACAGTACTCACTTTCAGCTCAGTAGCCATGTACAGAACTTTATAGAGGATGACAATATTACCCAACAGTCAAGACAATGGTCTGAGAAAAACCCTTTTTATTTCAGACAAAGAGAGGGAAAGAGCATTGTGTAGGGGAGTGAAATTTCAGGGCAGCAGCTCCACTGAGGGCTTGTTAAATCTTTCATTTGGGCCATTCACCTGCTGCTTATAAGCAATGAAAATGGTAGACAGCAGATGTGAAGGCTAGAAGGGGCTATAATGATGTGAAAAACAAGTTGGGTGACTATACAGAATTAAGAGAAGGATTGAGACTTACTATTTGACTCCCCCCCTTCCCATGTAATTACGATCCCAAACACCTTAAAACTTTCCCAAAATGCATAAAAGTATGAAAAATAAAATTAATAAATAAGCATTCCCTGTTTTTTTTGAGTAACTGAAAAAAGGTAATCTTGAACATGACGATTCTTGATCCCTGCAAAACTCTCATTAGCATTCACCAAGACTGGAATATGACCCTCTGATTATGTGAGATTTAGAATGCATAAAATTTCCCTAACATAGATGATGAAAAAGTCTGTTTATTTTGACCACCAGGATGTAGGTTGGATTTTCCTATATTTCGTCACCCCCAAATCACACACCTTGCTCATGTTGTCTCCCA
Source organism: Bombycilla garrulus (assembly GCA_013400315.1). Lineage (NCBI taxonomy): Eukaryota > Metazoa > Chordata > Aves > Passeriformes > Bombycillidae > Bombycilla > Bombycilla garrulus. Next base: position 987,899 of record VXBU01002809.1, on the reverse strand, counting down.
TAGAAATGTTTGTGTTTTAATATAAATCAGACAATAAAAGAGTTTGAGATCTGCTAAATTAGGGACAAAAGAAAAGGCTTTGTGCTCTGCTGCCTATAGTCTAACCATTATGGCTGTAGTAATGTGCTGTGAGAAGCCATTGGCATGCTAAAAATACACTACTTTAACAATAATCCATGCATAAAAGAGCCTGAAAGGAGATATGGCATATACCTAATGAATTCAGGACCTTTTCCATGCTTACCATTTATAGGATTTGAAAATTGCCAAGCCGTCTTAATATGTTATAATGTTTAAAGTTTAACAAACAAACAAACACATTCCCCCCCCCACAATGAATTCAGCAATAGTAGCAGGAATTGAATGCTCTGTGTGCTAAATGACTGGGGGTTTGTTTCTTTTTTATTAAAAAAACAAAAACAAAAACAAAAACAACCCAACAACAACA
>VXBU01002809.1:970622-983122 GCA_013400315.1 Bombycilla garrulus | reverse complement strand
GTCATCTCTCTACTACACAAAATAATTGTATTAGCATTAACTACTTTTCTTTTTTATTTGAAAACCTGGTCTTACAGAACATTGCTGAACAACAGCCTCATGGAAGGTAGGAACACATTTCTCTCCCATATGGTTTATTTCAATAGGTAAGCATCAAAGTTAAATGCTATTGTAAGCTAAAAAAAGGGGTTTTTTTCCTGAAATAAAATAATGTATTTAAGACTTCACTTAAAATTATGAAGAATTTAGGCATTGGAAAATATGTGCTTATTGGTCTCATCTTTTTCTGTCTGGATCTAGATTTAATAGTGAACACTTAGTTTCCCACTTAGAGCCATGACTACAGTTCCTTTCCTAACATTTACAAAACAAGTTTGCTTTCAAACTTCACATATAGCAAATGTAGGAAAGGAAAGTTAAATCTGATAGAAAACCATTAAGATGCATCTGAAACATACAACTTTGTGTCCAACAGTTGTGGTTTGGTCCTCAAGCTTTGTCACACATTTGTCCAGTTACAGATACTTTTGGTTTCATTATTTAAAAGATTCTGGAGAAGTTTAGTGTCCTTTTATATTTTTGAGAAAAGAGGATGCATTCTTTAAAATGCATTCAGTACCAGCTCCTGTCAGTCTGCACCACAAGGGGGTAAATTAATTTTATAAGCCTGAAAACATTATGATGGATATTTGTAAGCACTTTTGCTGTCTGACAGTGAGCTTGGCATAGTTTGAGGTAGAAACCTAGTAATACCTCTTTTTGTGTGTGAGATTTTGTAAGGGTTTATAGACATCATAGTCTCCACTAAATTCACACTAAGTCACACGTCCACTAAGTCTTAAGGCTAAGCTATAACTTATGGGGAACAGAACAGAATTCTTATCATAGATCACATGAACTCTGGTAGAACTAAAAACATTCAAGGGCACTAGCATTGGTTTATGTCACATTAATATTTCATAGATATGTTCTAACCCTAGAAACAGGCCTATCAGTGTCTCAGGTAGAAAGTTTAAAATTTCCTAATTTTAGGGTACTGTAATTTAAAAGAGGAAGAATATTAAGAAGTATTAGTGATTTATAAAACTACATAATTGGAGATATTCGGATCTTGGCTTTACAAAATCCTGAGTAACCTGATCTTTGCTGGTTCTATGTTGAATTAGGGGTTGAACCAGATGACTTCCAGAAGTTCTTTCCCAAATAAAAGTATTTTGGCATGCTGTACATTGGAGAAACTACTTACACGTGGTAAAATCCTACAATAGCAGTGAGTCCTATCCATTTGTGATAAAAGTTGATTATGCTGTCTGGGGCTTTTCCATCCATCACTGCATCACCTGCATGAAACCAAACAACCTTTGTGTGATTTTAAAGCCTGAGGGAGACACCTAATCTGATTGATTCCCTCCACCTACTTGTTTCTGGTGCACCAGTTGTCCCCAGCATTATTAAGGTCTATTCAAACTTGTGTTTGTGTCTTTCTAGCACCTGGTTAGAACTGCAGAGAATACTTTCAGAGCTGAATGTCAAAACCTCATCCTACCTGAACTATCACTGTCCTCCCTCTGTATCAATTAGGAAAAAAAACCATTTGAGTTTCTATAGACTGAAGCTCTTATGTGACCACCCACAAAGAAGGGTTTCTTGTTTGGCTGGTATGACTGGAGAGGTGGTTGCACACTGTGCGAAACTGAGAGGCATCACAAGTTTGCAGGTGGCAGGAGTCTGTTTTACATAGCAGGACAGCTTTGCATAGAAGCAAAGTATCTGCTGGGTCAACACAAGACCTGTCTTGCTCAGAGCACTTAAAAATTATATTTTTAAATTTAATTTTTAGAATTTAGACTTAATTGTATTTTCTTGCTCTGTCAATATTGTTTCAGAACTCAGTGTACTCTGTGTTTCCCTTAAGAGCACCTATTTGAAAACCTAAGCTATTTGCAAGCCTAAGCTCAGCTAAATTTATATATATATTTATATATATATATATATGTGTATATGTATATGTATATGTATGTATATGTGCATATAATTTGCAAATTTTAACTCATCCTGATAAAGTTTTGGTTGGGAACGTATTACATCTTTGATTTGGCTTAAACATTGTCTTCTGGTTTTAATTTAAAATATTTAAACTGTTTAAAACTGGCATTCACATCTTGAAAATCAGCTTGCCAACTAAGGCTGTCCAGAAGTTTACTGAGCTTAGGAAAATATTTGTAGATAAACAAAAGGCAAGGATAAAAAGAAAAAAAACTCACTCACCTCTCAGCAATTCCTCATGCCAGAAAACCTAGCATGGGAGAAATAACAGCTAGGCCAAATTGGAAAGGCTAGAAAGCTGTTCTGTTGTGGGTGGGCTCTTCATATTTCTGAAGTTATAGTGTTTTTATTTAAAACTTGAATTGAATTTCTAGGCATGTATGGTACACGCCAATTTAAAATTATTGAAGTTCTTCATAGTGTTAAGAGTACTTCAGTTTGAAAGAGCGAGGCTTTCCTGCAAATGCCAAGTAAATTGCTTTGCAAGTCCAGAATCTTTGATCACCTCTGAATTGAAGTGCTTACGAAAGATGTTTCTGTGTTCTAATAATTTTACACCTCTCTCTGATTCATATGCCTAGAACCCAAATCATTTCCAAATTGAAGAGCTGTCATTATTTTGAAGTTCTATGTGCAGTATAAAATGATTTAAGATTATTCTGCAGCTTTTCATTTTTTATTTTGTGAAAAATGAAACTTTTATTTTGCTATTTTAAAGACCAGCTCTTTCCTCTGCAAACTGGGAGACATTATGAGCTAATTCAAACATTTCGTGTTTAAAATGGAAATTGAACCAAATTCTCTCCAAATAGCAATGATGATGGCTGGGGGGAAAAGAAGGAAAAAAAAAAAATCTCTGCCTGAAAAGCCGAGAAAATACAAAGTAAGAGGCTGTCAGTGATCCTTGCTGGGAAAAGTGTGAAGAACAAGAAACATATTGTCACTGTTCAGACGCGGTCAAGGTGAAGTGGGGAGACTGAATGAAAGTTACAACAATGTGACAAAAGAGAGACACAGATCCATTTAGTCTTGGAAGGAAGAGAGCAGGAGGCACAGAAGGCTAGTTCACATGTTGTTTCTAAGCTGATTTTTGCTGTCATTTTATCATACAATTTCAGAGGGAAATGATGTATGCCCTTTTGTATCTCCTGACTTTGTCTTTTAAGAATAACACTTCGTTTCTTTCTCACTAGAGACCTTGTTCCTTTTTAGCACGTGGCAGTCGTATATTGTTTATAAGTCACATAGCTTTCTAAAGAAAAGCCTCATCACTATTTCTTGGTAGCAATAGAGAATTTTCATGTGTTTGTTTACTTTTTCTTTTCCCCAAGCACATGCACAGGATGGTCTTTGTTCCCAGTGACTCATTACTGAAGAACAAACAAGGGAAAAAAGAAGTGTTCTGGGGAAGGAAGCATACCAACCTGCTGGGGATCCCTATGATTGCACTGTACCTTGCTATGAGTTGCACACAAAAATCACCCTGCTTATTTCCCACCTGGAAACCCTCACCTGCTACTTCTGGTCCTGCTATGGGAGCTAGAATGGGAGCTCTCCAAAAGAAAGGGGAGAAAATGAACCTAAAAAGCATTCTTATCTAGTCAGAGTAGAGTTACACTATCATATGAAAAGAAAAAGAGATTAGGGAACACACCTGCCATTGCAGATACTTGAGCAGTAAGGCAGAAATTGGTGTGGAGGCAAGAAGAAAAGCAAGTGGATCAGAGCAGAGAGTTTTTAAGAGTTTCACAATATCATTACTAAGGAGGTAGCCTATAAATATCTGGAAAATCTGGAGATTTCCAAAACAGATGTTGAAACAGGAAAGGAAGTATGGTCCATCACAACACTGTCACTTCCAATCATTTGAGAGAAAGAAAACATAATCTTTTTGTGCCATACTTTCCACTGAAAAATTTTTGCTGTTGTCCTTGTTGAGAGGCACCTCAGGAGATGAATACAGCTGCTGTGGATTTGGGTCGTGATTTACAGCCCTGTGCTCCTGATTGTGTTGTAGTGGGGCTTGTGAGTGTTTTCTGCTGCAGCTCTTTTCCATACAGCACATGTTTATGTCTCTGTGGTGAAGAGTTTATAGGACCTCAGAAGGCACAGTGGGTTTACAGCAGGAGGGACAGGAAGGTGAGCTCCCTTCAGACACCTGTGCCTTTGGAGGTGTACCTTCCAGCAAAGGTAAAGTGTAGCTTCATAGCATTCTGAAGCCAGTATCATCAGGTAAAATCTATCTTACCTGTGTGGAAACCAAGTCTAGAAAAGCTGTGGTTATTTAGGACATTGTGCTCTCCAATGTTTCCAGTGAATCATTAATCTTAAATATATTTATAAATAAAACTTACAAAGCTAAAAATGTAATTTGGGAATCTGTTAAAAATAATCAGGCTCAAAAACTCCCCCTGGACTTTTGTGGCAGGCACCTGAACCTATAGGGAGAATGATTTGTTTCTTTGCTGCTGTACCAGGAAACATTTAGTGAAACTGGTATTTCCCTTGTTCCTCTGTATTTAAGGTTCCCCATTTTTTATTTTTTGCAGTTTTCTTTCTTTATCCACACTTCTCATATATCTAGCTTTTTTATTCCCTTTTTCTTAGCTTTTCCCTGAACTCATGTTCCTTTTCACTTTCCCATTCCCAGTATTTTTACTGGTTTTCCATTTCTTTTGAATCCTTTCCATCTTTCCTGCAGAGGTTCAGTACTGAAATTCCTTCACAAACCTCTATTATCCTTCATGCAGTGGATAACTTCTAGCTGAAATCTAGAGATGTTACAGAAGTTCCTGTATGCACAAGAAAAGTTGCCAGGGTTTATCTACCTGTGGTTCAAATGTAGGGTCTTTGCATTTCAGCTTTCTGATTACCTGAGATTTTTGAGAGATTTTGGTGAACAATTTCTCTGTGTACTGAGCAATGCTCAAACTACAGAGTATATAAATAGTATTAATGTAATTTTCATATTTGCATAATCAGCAATTAGTATTTCACTAATAATATCCTAACAAACATAATTTCCCAAATTATAGGAAACTCAATCAGAAATTATGATTTATTGTGTGTAGTAGTCTGTTGGAGGATATAAAATACTAAAGAAAATAAACATTATTTTTGTTAATTTGAAGATTAGTACTCCTACCAATTTTCAATTTACATGGGTACAAAAAAGTAAGTAAAAAATAATTTTATTTTTTTTTCCTAACGGTATTTCTTACTGTTATACTGTTATATGTAGCTTAGTTTCACATAACACCAGAAGTTTAATTAATATTTTTGGTTGATTTTTAAGGTAATATTTATTGGTGTCCTTCTGGCATATTCTGAATTTTGAGATATACTGTTCCAAAAGTTAATAGGTAAATTGGTGCATTAGGACTAATACAAACTGGTGCATTTGGTCTTTCAGCTCCCAGGAATCTGTGAAAGACCAGGGCACCAGACCATGTTTTTATGGGCTGGTTCCTCCAACCTGCCTGAAATCCTTCAGCTTCAAAAGCAAATGAGACACCAAATACCATTAAGCACTGTTGAGTACTCCCAGACTGAAATGTGCTGTTTCTAGATATTAAGCACCAGTACAAACCTCATATGTGTTACATGTTACCCAGAGAGGAACTCTCAATCCTGGTTTGCTGTTCATATAGTTGTTACAGATAAGCTTATAAGAAGTCTTCCTACAGGATCTATAAATGAAAAATTATCTTTTAGCTATGCCCTATTCTAAAGCAATGTAAACATGTTAAAGTAAAGGTCTGTGTGTTGTTGGTAATGCACATGGCTGCTCGCTGTGTTATGTACAGAATGATCCATATGCCACCCATACTGAGACTGGCTATTAAATATGCTGGCTCAGTTTACTGGTAGCTCTAATACACTTCTGTAACGAGGCACTACTTGTAACATCAAAGCAGGGGAGACATTAGCTCTTTTCCCCTATAGCCTCTGACCTGAAAGCTTTGCTTTTTATCTCTGTATAAAAGGAAAATATTCTTTTCAAAGAAGCCTGACTAGAATGTGGATATTTTCTCCATTGTAGAATAAGAGCCTGTGAAAGTAATCTACAATTTTTCATCTTTTTTCTGAGTATTGTTTCTTTTTGGACATCATGCCTCTTTGAGAGTTAAAACCCTTGCTTTCAAGTAATAGTGACTGGGAAGTGCTTTCAAAATCCTGAGGTACTTCTGTTTTCTGTAACCCTGTCAGCCTGAAGAAAGGTGATGGAACATTTCTATTTTTGAAAGAGCAATATATTGTGTAAAAGAAAGAAAGTAAAGTTTGAAAAATAGTTAATACTCAAAATAATGAGTAAGATACAAATCCAATTACTTGTACACTGGGTTTGTAAGGGAGCCAACATCTGGCAAATCAAAACTATATTTTATCTTGCAGATGTTCCCACTTATTTTTTAAAAATTAAAAAAAAATCAAATAGCGAGTGATTTTTCTCAAGTATATGTGAACTTTTAAATCTATGGATTGGATCATCTTTTCTTCTGACCTTTATGTATCAGGTTTTTTTGTGTAATCTAGCTTGTCTTATTTCAGTTCAAAATTTTAGGATTCTTGACCTTTTGGCTTTTAGATTCTAAACTTGAGCTGTCTTAGAGAGGGATTGGTCTTCAGAAATAGCTAAGTATACAATGCCAGAATTTTCTTCTGGTGTATGACCTGCACAATTACTTTTGAATATCTCTTCCCTTGTTCAGAGGCAGTCACAAGGAAAGGAGTGCTGACTTAAACAAACACAGTGCAGTAAACAGAAAAAGGAAGACCAAACATAAATGAACATATCACATCACAAATTGTTGGTATTTTGCTGCTTATAAACATATTTCAACCCTAAATTTTAAATTATCTTTTAAATTATTTCCTAAACTCATGAGCACTGATTGATTACAGGTACTGTAGAGTGTCAGAGTAGCATGATCTAGACTCCAAGGTTTCTAATATAATATGAAACCTTTTCTACCTGTGTTTATTGCAATGACTTTTTCTTAGAATCCAAACGGGAAACAGAAGAATCTCAGTTCTTTTCCACAGTTCCTGGCTTCTGAGATGGCATTAAGCATTAATCAGTTTATGACACTTAACTCACAGTGGTGTTAAGTCAGTGATTAAGTCAATGAAAACTCATTGATTTTTGGATGCTTTAGGTGGGCCTTCTTATAAACATGAATAATTTCTTGAGGTGGGTGTTTTAAAATTTAGCCTGGGCTTAAATGCTTCTCCACACACTTCCTAAAAATTGCTTAGCCAGAGAAAGTCAGAAAGCAAGTCCAATTGTCATGTAAGGGCATAATTAAAAAGAAAATAAAGCTTCTCAATTTCTTTGGAAGACTTCATATGAATAAATAAATTTTAACCTTTCTTCTCCTGGAAAAAGGATTAATCACTTGTTTGGGTTTTTAATAAAGGTACATAATTTCATGATACCCACAGAAGTGCAGACTAGCACATACTTTGAAGCATAAATGATTTTATTTACAAAATAAGACACATCAGCATTAGTGTAAGCTTTAAAAAATGTCTTATTACTTTTTGGTTCTAGTATATTGTGTTTTTTCTTTGGTTTTTGATTGTAGCAGAGAAAAGTTTTTCTTTCTGCAAAGTTAATTTTCTTAATAGGAAGCACATATGTGTTCTTAAGGTATACATATTTTATCATGTGCTAGACATAGTAGAAATTATGTCCCTAAAATGCTTTCCAGTAATTTTGTAAGCAGAAGTGTAAGAAGGAGAAGAAGAGAACAGAATTTATGGGTTGTTTGGTTTTGATTTGTCTTTTTTTTCCCTCAGATTGTAATAATTAATAATTTAGAAATATCAAAATGTTTTCAAAATGTAAATATAAGTAAATTATGTATAAAACTTGTATATTTAGTTGGAATAATCTGAAACCATCTGCCAAAAATGAATATCGTTCAACTAATATGCCAGCTTATGGTTACTTACATTTTACTCCTGTTTGCTACAGGTGAAGTGGGTGAATATCAGACAGCTCATTATAGAGACATGCATGCTGCATTCCCAAAGTAGGATGACAGAACAAGTCATGGTATGTATTGTAATTTCAGTTCTACAATACATCTTCAAGCTGTCTGAGGTAAAATGCTTACTAAGCACTGCATTGGGGCTGTCAGATTTCTTCATGGGGTGGTAATTAAATTGAGGCAGCTCTACCGTTTTTTTTGTGGAACTAAGCCAGAATTATCTGTATCCTAAAAATATTCTACTGTAGACTGCTGGTTGTAGCAGGAGCACAGTTTTTTGCATATAAATTCTCTTTTATGGAAAACATCCTATTTCTCCCTGTTTTTTCTCACCTCCATAGGCTGTGGGGGAGGAGAGCTGTTTTGCCACTGGACTAGTTTAAGTCTGAGGGAAACTGGTCATAATACCATCAGAGATGGTATCTTGCTTAAAACTGCAGACATCTGGGCTGGATTCCAGTTGTGACTAATAGGAATAAAGGATTGATGGTTGTTGTGGCCAAGGGTGGCATTAAAGTTTCCTGCCTGATTTACAGTGTTCTTTGCCCTGGTATAATTTAGAGTATCTAGGGGCCCAGTCAGCCATGGCTGGCCACTGCCAGAAAAATAAAGCTGAATTCATGTGAGGATGCAATGTGATAAATGAATAGGAAGTTTCTTCTGGTCATTTCTGGAGACCAGCTTCATTATTAAAACACATGGGAGCTGCTGTGCTGCTACCAAGGGTTCTGGTAGCTTAACGGTGTGTCTTCCAGGACTCTGGCATTCTGCTCTGAAAACCAGAGCTATTCCAAAGTGATCCTGGCTCAGAAATAGTGCTCAGGATGCCATGTCTTCTCAACAGTGTCACTCATGCTCTTACTGAGAGAAAGCAGTGAGAATTGCAGATAACTTTAATTATATAGCCGCACAATGGACTATAGAGCAGCATGATTATGTTTTTGTCTTCTTATCTGCTTGCTTTCTAGTGAACCTGACCTTTCTGAAATTTGTAAGTTACCTAAAAACTGTGGTGAGATAGGCAGCACAACCGTAACTAGTTGAATATCAAAAGTATGTGCAACTCATATAATTGAAAATTTGATTCCAAAGATAATTTTTAAGATTGGAAAAGATGAGGCTGATGTATAAAGGAGGCTCTCATAGGATAAGTTTCCAATGATGCACAAATGAGTTTATTTTATAATTCAACATCCTTTAGAAAATTGTTTGGATTGAGTTCAGTTGATTTAGTCAGAGAGTGAGAACAAAAACTGTGAAGGAAATAGCATACAGATGCAAAACGGTTTTCAAGTGTACAGTGTGGAAGAACGGTTAATGAATTATCGGGAAATAAATGGTATCCCCTGCAAAAGCTATAGTTTACTTATTCTTTTTTATTTTTTAAAAGAAATGGTGGTGAATATGAATGTGTGATGAGAAATGCTGAAACCCACTGTTTACTTTAAAAAATGCATAAAAATGGTTGTCCTTTTCCAAACTGAAATAATTAAATTACTTAAATCAGTGTCCAATAAATAGCTACATTGAAAGGAAAGTTTTACATAGGAAAGAAGTTGGAGAAGGTAGGCTTTATTCATGGACTCCCAGCTGCTCAGGGTCTACCTATGGTCAGAAGAAAGAGAAAGGTATGGATTCATATTGGGGAGTTCAGAATAGGAGTCTGAACTTTGCTCTTGCTTTGAAGCACAATTTGTCATCAAAGGATATTGTGACAGAAGACAGTACAACTGTTTTATTAAGAACATTTCTTATATCATTCTCTGATTATGAAAAAGGTTTTTGTTGTTGAAAGCTGTGATTTGCAATTTAAAAAATATATGTATGAATCTGGTTCAGATAATATGTACATCACAAATATTACTTCTTGAAAATATTAATTTCCTTATTAATTCATATTTTCTCCATGATTATTTAATTTTGAAACACATTATCTCCTTGCTTTTTTGTATTTTCTCATATCTTTGGTAAACCATGCTATATACATGTCCACATACTTTGATTTTACTGGTGTTTTTTTCTGGTTCCCTTGTCATATTTGCTTCATTCTGTTTGATCTATTATACTTCATGAACAACAGTTTTCACTTAGAATAATCTTTATGCTTGTTTGAATTTTAAACAGCATATTGTTATATTAGTGATGTTACACTAAGTCACTCATCCTGCAAAGGCTGATTCAAGTTTCTCACCTTGCACAATCTGAACAGTCCCACTGGAGTTCAAGAGTTACACACAAGAGCATAAAGCTTTGTGTCCTAATTGCCTTTAGTGGACTCATTTTCAGTATCACAAAGCCCCATTTTAGGGACTGTTACTTAGATCTGAAAATGTACATTTCACTGGAAACTATTGTAAAGATATGTTCTCAGCTGGAACTTGGAGAATTTTAATCTGTAGTAAATTAAGCCTATATCTTGAGGGATACATCTTGACCAGCAGCATTTTATGGCTATCTGACAATCTTTTATACTCTTGAAACACAGAAATAGCTTTATTTTTGTACTAATGTTTTCACAGTTGCAGTTCATAGAACAAAGCATGAGGCAGTAAAAGCAGTGCATCTGATTTTGTCCCTCCACTCTTCTACTTGGAGGAAAGTAGCTAGAATAACAGGCAGTAATTAGCTTTCAGCCAAATTGTGTATGAAATTTTAGTCTGTAGAGTCATTGCGCCTATGTCAGCCTGAAGATAAAAGGCTTCTTAACTACATAGTGGCACAACAGCTGAGCAAGCTGTGAAGGAGCCAGTGGGGTTCGTTATATAATAACTGCTCTGTGGATCACTGGAAGAGCCTGGATTTCTGTGTCTAATCCAGACAAACAGAAGTCTACCTTCTTGTTTCTGTCTATCTCAGTAGATCACCATATACCACCGGGGATTTCAGTGTAGCTGACACAATTTCTGCAGTGCTGGAAACATAATATTCATTCACATGGTAGATGCACAGACCTCAATAAAGTTAATGTTTAGCCATCCCTGCTTTTGGCAGCATGCTGCAGCTTACTAATTAATTTGGTTGCTGTTTGTGCTTTTTTTTCTTGCCACTGTGGATATAATCAATGGATATTCAGGTGTTCTACAGTCAGGAAGACAGCTGTAAAAATGTACTCTGAGGTTATATTGAGATTATTCTTCAAGTTTCATTATTAGCATGAAAATAGCAAAAATATTATTAGCAAAAATATTCAAATGCATTTTTAAATAGAGAGCTTATAAGCAGTGAACTGTATTCTCTCCATTGGAGGTATCCTAAACAGAGCCAAGTAAAAGTAAATCTATATCAGGTAACTCTGCTTTCTTGACTTGGGACAGCCAAAACTTTCTACTGTTGGAACCCAGGGGGTTCTATGATGTCTTTGGCCGACCCAGGACCTGGTCAGGAGGCTTTTCAGCCTTGCCAGAGGTGTCAGGGACCCTGGAATGATACTAAAAATGCCTGTAGCTCTGATTCTAATCCGTGAAACAGGTTGTCAACTTTGTATGAAGAATTTCAAATCACAAAAACTTACATAGAGAAATAGTAGTAGTTATAAGTAAAAAGAAAATAATTTGAGTGTGTGTACAGGGGGGTTTAAAGCCCTGTACAGGGGGGTTGGAGATCTGTACAGGGGGGTCTGAGGCACAAGATGGAGAATTTTTACACGTGGCATGTTATTTTTTGTTCTTCTTCATAACCTCCATCTTCTTGGTGATGCTGGCACTTTTGGATTGGTTTGACACAGATCTGGACATGGTGGTGTGAGGGGCACGGATTGGTAATTAATGACAAACATTAAATATGTAGTTATTTGTATAAAAGATTAGAGCTAACCCAGGGTGGGCACAGTGTGTCTCTCGATACTTTCTGTTGACCCTGATGGGGCAGAGAAATCTACTTTTGATAAGGAACTAATAAACTGCCTTGAGAACATGAACAAACGACTCCAGACTACTCCTTCAGCAGCACGGGCAGGAAACCTGGACTTTTCTGTACATTGTGGGGTCTCCCGGGGCAAAGGAGATCCCCACATTTGGTGTCCCAGGGTGGGCATGGTGAGCCCCAGAAGAAAGACCACCCTACATCTACAGTTATACCAAGCTACCATCTTGGCTTTCCATCACGGAGCATCCGGGTTGTCAATCTTCAATTACACTTTCTCACTGTTACTTTGTGTTACTTGTTTCTTCTGGCAAACCTAGCATTTGCATCTGATTTGAAATAATTAATTTCTGTTTTAAACCAGTCTGTGAGTTTCGCTAGTTGTTTTTCCTTTGCTTAGAAATAAAATTAGGTCAATTCCATTTCACTTCATACATGTAAACGAATTAGATAGTGTAGACATTACTTCTCTAACCTAGAAGACTGATCATTTGGAGACCTCAGCATGCCCTCAGATTGGAGAAAGGAGTGATTCCAGCAAGTTTACTTTCTTAGTTAGTATGAAAGAGTACTTTTTGATATATTAGGTTTGGTTTT
>VXBU01002809.1:895111-970597 GCA_013400315.1 Bombycilla garrulus | reverse complement strand
TTTTTTTTTTTTTTTGTATTTCTATAAGACTTCATCTCTAGGATCCTGAATTGAGGGAGGAAGAGGAGAACAAACAGAATTATAGTTTGTGATCATTTTTTGTGCCTAGAGTGTTGGAAAGAAGCAAAGATGAGTGGATTTAGTGGGTTAATGGGTACAATGGGTACAATATTATTGAAAATGTCATCCTCCCACATTAATTTTCAAATATTGATGACTTTGGATAACGTTTCAAAGAACCAGCTTTAAAAAATACTGTCAATGCAAGTGATGGTGATAGGAGGTCAGTGGTTAAACAGGCTTGGAGAAATGTTTTGAGGAGTAAGGGACATGCTATGATGGGTGTCATGGCAGGTAATCCTTTATTTATACCACAAATTTAACTTCAGTAAAACAGAAGTCCATACTTTCGTATGTTTTGAACCATAGTGGTTTAAAGCAAGGATTAGTCCATGGTATTCCCAGGATTTAATGTCTTCTCTGAATCACTGCTGATATTAGGTCATGTGATCCATTTAGTGTCCCTGTGCCCCTTATGCTGTTTGCCCAGTAAGGCTGATCCAGAAAGGGGATTAGAAATACTCTAGGCACCACTCCATTTTAAATTTTTTTAAAATGAAATCAGAGGGAGTTTTTTTCCTAACAGTTAGTTTCCAGGCAGAAATCAATTAGTCTAATAACGTTACCCTTCTCCAAAATGGAATTGTACTGGACTGGTTTGATGTCTTCTTATAATTGCTCACTGTATGATTCTTTGACTCTTATCTCTGGCTCAGTCTGTGAATTTGAAACCATCAGGAAGATGTCACATTGGTATGAGTATTCTTCAGTGATAAGAACAGTAATTGTTGTAGGGAGACTTCTTAATCTTGGGTCACTCAAATCCCTTTTAAAGACAGCAGGTGCTCTCCAGAACAAGCATTAACAAGAAGAGATTATGAGGTAACCTGTTGTTCTTTATATCTCAGCATCTCTTGACAAAGCTTACCATCAGGCACTGTGTTCAGAAGCCACTCAGTACAGGAAAAAATGAAACATGACTCAGGAAGGAATGAATGTTTTCAGTACTAAAGAGTAGATTAATTTAAAGGGTGAATACCGAGAACTATTACAGGGAAATGTATATTTAGATAAGATAATTACATAAGTAAATTATAAAAGCAAGAAGTAAATTTGCGGGGGCTAAAAAAAATGAAGATAACCATGGTATAATGCAACCAGAAAAATAATCTCCCGCGTCAGAAATCAAAATCTCAAACTGCATCTTTCCAGATTTGCATTGTGTTGAAATTCCTTATACATTTTACCCCTCATCTTCTTCCCAGCTGTGGCAAACATGGTGAAAGCAAGTTAGTCATTCATATTGTCAGACTCTGGCACTGCTAACAGTATGACTTCATACAGACATGCTGGTGCTGTGGGCTGCTTAGCATATACAGGGTGAATTCTTGAAGCTGAACATGCTCAGGGTCTAACAACTCCTCCAAGTATGATCACAGCAGAGCAGAACTGCCTGTTATTTTCAGCTCTCAAAATTTACGAACTTCTGGATCCAAATGCAAACTAAATTTTGTTCAAGTAAGATTTTGTTTTCTGATTCTGTCCATTTCTATCAAGACTATGACACAAAATTAGCTGTGTAAAGCTGGTCTATGGCAATCTTTGGGAGGTCAGGAATTAAGCATAGGATAAATCATTGCATTCAGATGATAAAACCACTTTCAAAACCAGTTCAAGGAAACTTTTTTAAAAGGTATTTAGATCCAAAGGTGTAGTTAGCACTTTCTAAGAACACACTAATCTCAGGGAGTGTTAGGGACTTAACCCTTCTCCACTCTACTTTGAAAAAAAATCAGCTAGGCATCTATCTCTGCCTCTAAATTCCTCAAAAACTTTTAAAAAAATCTGTCCTTTGATAACTCAAATCCCCTTGACTTTCTGTAAGGCTTTTCATCCTGAATTCTAGATCCTCATAGGTTTTGAGTGTCGAACTCGCTTAAATAAAAATGTGAGTTAAAGGCCCAGGTACTTTTGAAAAGCTGAACTTTGGTGCTCAAGTCATTTCTGAGAAAGGGTGTTAGACTGATAATTCCCTCAGGTGCTTGATAAATATTTTTCTGTCACCTCTAAGAAGCTATTCTAGAGGAATTTACTTTGTTAATCACTTTCTTTGTCCCAAACTTCGTATAACAACTTAGTGTAATATTTATTATGGAGAATTTATTTTTTCCCCCAAAAGAATGATATGACATTTTTATAAAATGAAAAATTATGACAAAACTATATATTTATGCTTTCAGGAGGCAAATGTGTTTTTTAATGGAATTTAAATAAATGGAATTTTTATGATGAAAAAAAGCAACAGTAAAAGCAGTGATTATGTTTTTCATAGTTCATTTGCCTCCCTTGCCCTGAAGATCTTGTACAGAAGTAAAATGAGATCCCTGGTGAAGCCTATAATATCATTGACTCTGAAGAAGGACTCAGAGACCCATTGGTGTTTAATGACCCTTACTAGCCTCCACGAAAGAAACTGGTATGATCCACTAAAGGAGACATATGGTTCTTTGGAATTATAAAGAAACACTGTTTTTCTTCATGGGTAAACATTGTAGTCATGCATTTCTAAACACTGTCTGGTTTTAGATGACTGCTTTTAAAATGGCTGTCCAAATTTGATGAGGAATTGCATTCATTTTTCATTAGTACTTGACCAACAGCAGTGGTATTTTTCCAATACCGCAATCATGCAATTTTAATGCTCTTATTATTCTGCACTATCATATCAGGCCAAACAAAACACAACAGATAAGAGAGCTGAACTACACAATAAAGAGCAACTGGACTGCTTTATAGGGTATGGGCACATTGTATAATAAAATCTTGTGGTGAAATTCCAGAGTTA
Organism: Bombycilla garrulus; assembly: GCA_013400315.1. Classification (NCBI taxonomy): domain Eukaryota; kingdom Metazoa; phylum Chordata; class Aves; order Passeriformes; family Bombycillidae; genus Bombycilla; species Bombycilla garrulus. The sequence continues at coordinate 967,692 of VXBU01002809.1, read as the reverse complement.
TAGTAAGTGTTGGAATATTTAGGATAGTTCTGTATTCGTTTCTTCATGAAATTAAAGTATGCACTTTACTGCAGTGGGAAGGAAAGGGAAGGGAAGGGAAGGGCAAGAAAAAGAAAGGAGAGATCAGAATGAAACCCAGTATTTAAAGGCAAAGTAAAGTAAAAACTGATTTCACAATGAAGTAAACAGTAGTGGAGATTCAGCTAGGACAGTATAGGAAACAAAAAGGAAGTATTTTACTGCAGTCATATCACAGAATGTGCAGGGTCAGAATCTGGTGCATGAGTACAGACTGGTTGCAGGCAGCAATAAAGTGATGAATATATTTAAAACTCTCAGTAGATACCCCAGCGTAGACAAATTTTGATTGGTAATGTTGTGCTTTGTGCTTTTCTCTCTCTGATGTGTGTCCCGCGAATGAAAACATCTCTAGGACAGACACACCACTGACACCTTCCACTGGTTCTAGAGATGCTGTACCTGTGGTAAAACAAGTGCAGTTATCTTAACTTCAGTTTTTCTAAAGGGTGTGTTCGATTTCTAAACTTGAACCATCCAGAGGAGAAAATACATTAAGTGATTGGATTTTTTGTCTTGATCAGTCTTTTTAGTGACTATCTTTTTACAGCCGTAAAAACAGTATGATTGGTTCTGCTAGCTTCTAATTTTTTTCCTCCTGTAGTGTACTTCTCAATGCGCCTTACAAGAGATGGAACTGAATCTGGCTTTTATTTTTTTTAAATTTTGTGAAATGTGACAATTTATGTAAACTAAGATTCCTCTTGAAAATCAATTCAGCAGTTTTAAGTAATGTGCTTGTCATATGGGAATATTAGAGAGAAAGAAATATGACATGGGTATATAAAAAATTGTACTAACTGCATGTTTAGAAATATCAAAAAGCACTGTGATGAATATTCTGAAATATTTGTTGCAAGATCCTACCACTCTACAGTCATCAGAGATGCAAATGGTTGAAATTATTTTTATCTAATGTTATACCAGTGATTAAGAAAGACCGTAATGTATGTAGGCTTCTACATTGCATAAACCATGTGTCATAGCCTTTATATTGCTGGGTAGAATCCTCTAACAGAAGTGCATAGTCCAGCTCAGATTTCGAAATATTGTAGTGGGAGGAATGGAAAAGGTGAATTTGGCTCTCACAGTTGGACTGCAGGAGAGAGAAAAATGGCTAGTAGGAATAGTTAGAAATTCAGACTTTCCTATGATCAGGCTGATGAAATGCAAGGCAGGGACAGTGCCCTGTAAAGGGGCCAAGTTATTAATTCTTTCTGGCAAGGCAAGAGTAAAGCAAGAGAAACTATGATTCTCTGAGTCCTAATAAGACCTTTTTGCCCTATTCTGTTAATGTAAAGGAATTTAGGATGGATTTGCATTAACTTTTGAGATACTCTGCACTATTAAAGAGTTTAAACATGATATTTCCAGTCAGTATTCATTCTCTAGGTTGCTCCCTGGTAGTACAGTTACCTTCTCTTGAACTGTCAAAGAGCTGTGTTTCAACAGCCCATCAGGATAGTAACCAAACTTGGGTATTGTTTGTCCAAAGTATTCAGGAGGAATCAATTGACCACCTTGCTTCTTTTCTGAATTGTTATCCTTTAAATGTTAGGGTTGACAACCATAAAAACCAATCTGTTTTGATAGGGTTATGCCAAATTCAGTATGCTGCCTGATAAAGGCTGGGGAAAAGTGCAGAAGCATTTAAGGGACACTACTGCAATTTCCCTTTAAGAAATTTAATATTAATTTGTTTTAGTTTTTGTTGCATTAGTTATGAGGTGACTGAGGTGACTAAATGAATATGAAAAAAGCTGCACATAAACCAAAATCAATTGAGTTATCCAAAGAATGTAAATATACTTGATACTACATTCTAGTTTGGAAGAATCTCAAATTTGAATAAGAGGTCTGTTTTTCATTGAGTATGCCCTGCACAGACATAAAAAATGCCAGTAAAACAGATGGCATAATGATTTTGGTAGCTTGACAGACTTACCCCACTGCTTCATTTCTCTCTGTGTTGACTTTGTCCCTTAAATTCCAAAGATGGATAAATGTATTAACATGTAGTTTACCACACAGGTCAAAGGATCTTTCTCACTTGACCTTGAAAACAAATGTTCTGTCTGCTCTGCATGGATAATTCATAAGATTTAGTGGCTCATCTCTGTATGTTTGGCATTTAGAAATGTTGCTTCCCCAAATGTCTTGTTGTCTTCTGCACCAGTTAGGTAGTGCACTGCAGCTGAAAGCTGGTTACACATTTATGGGGCCAAACTCATGTCCCACAGTGATTTCTGCTTCTTTAGCATGAAGGCACAGAATGCTGCAAGCATCACAAAAGGGTCCTATTTTCCTGAGTAGCAGGACATACTGTTTGTATGTCCTTTGGACACAATCAGTTGAAGAAAAATATTTGATGAAATTTAGACAAAAAGAAAAGAGGTAATGGATGAGCAACAATCACTCTTACAGAATTTTCCACCCATCAGTGAAACACTAGAATGAGTTCAGGTACGTGCTTGTGTAGAATCATGGCTGAGAGAAAATAGAGGGCAAAGATAATAACATAGCCTGAATTCCTAACTGTTAGAATGTGTTAGCTGAATTAGTAGGCAGTGATATCTAGTAAGCAACAGTACTTCAGTATAGATACAATGAAAGAAAAGTAAAATGAGAGACTAAAAGTAACAAGAAAAAGGTAAATTTTTCTAGGTGAGACAATTAGAAGATGAGGCACCTGTGGTGAATACTGTACAATTTTAGGGGCTATATTTTTGAAGATATTTCTGCTTAACTTCATACCTTCATGAGCTGCAGAATTCATGCTGGCTAAAGGGTTAAAAGAACAAAAAACTGATCCTGCTTCAGAGAGCTTTCAGTTAAGAGTAAGGTAATCAAAGATTTGAATACTATCAGGATACACCCCTCCACATCAGGAAGCAGTGAGACAGTATTGATCTGCTGGGTAAGCAGCAATCACATCTCATCAGTAGCTTAGTCATTATTGAGTCTCTAGTCATCATAGTAAAATAAAGATTTAATATGGGACTATGTCTGGGCATATATTCACAAAAACTAAACAAGTCGTTCAGCTCCACTTTGCAGGACTATATCTTCTGCCTAGATAGAGAATATTTGTTAAGGTACATGGATGGGAACACTCCTAATATTTTTTTCTCAGACCAAATAAAATATAAAATACATTTTAGGGACAATTCATGTTCTTGAAAGCACAGATACAGAAAAAACCCCTCCAACTGGCACAGGATATAACTTCCAAAAAATTAGGCACTTAGCATAACATTCTGTTACTATTTCTTTTTATTCTATCCCTTGTGCAAGTCCTTGTGCTGCTACATGGTGAGCATCAACAACTGGGCCGAATTAAAAATAATATGGCAAGAAAAAAGCATAGGATTTAAGCTTCATAAGTTCTCCAACCAGTCCCTTGTGTTACTACAAACTGGGTTGTGCCAACAGAGGGAAAGAGGTAAGAGATTAAAAAATGAGAGCTATCACCTATTAGGAGCAGCACTAAATTTTTCTAGCTGAAGGTGCGCCTGGAACTGTGGTAGTAGAAAAGCTGTTCCCAGAAATAAGAAAATAATGATAAGAGTGTATTGCACCCAATGAAGAATGGTATTGATCTTGAGCTTGTTGAATATTTGCCATTTTTATCAAGTCCTTGGCACAGTAGCACCAGTAGTTGATTGGATATTTCTAAGAGATCCTAAAGAATTTAATGCTTTTTGTTATATTGTGTCTGCACCTATTAAAAGATACACTGAATACTATGCATAATTATGTTCATAAGAGAACAGTAGAAGTATAGCAGCTGAGATTTAATTAATTTTATGGAGAGATAACAATTTTTAGTTGACACAAAATTCAAGAAATATGGCTTGACTGGAAAAAATCTAAGACCGGGAATGCAGTTTTGTCCTTGTGCAGGTGGCAAAGAGTTAGGATAGTGTTCTACAGAGATTTGGGAAATATTCTGTTCCACTCAGGCTCATAGGCCTAAAAGAACAACCCCAGTGTCTATGGGCAGCATGAACAAACTGTCTGTGCACCTTGCATTTGTTCCCACTGCTGAAGAGGAATCTTTATCTGAGCCTTTTCTCTCTCTTTCTGCTCCCTGTGCTGAAGCTGCTTTAAAGGGAAGGCACTCTGTGTACTCCACAGTTTAGGCATAACTTTAGAGTTCTTTGTGCCTTGGAGTTAAATGGCCCTGTTATGCCTAGTGACCAAAGATGTGCCCATTGAGAGGAAAAGAGATATCACCTGTGGGACCTCCTGCCTTTGCTGGTGAACCAAAGCCAACCACCTCCCGCATCTGTGTGCACAGGTCATGTACCCTGGCACCCTGGTGCACCACCAGTGTGCAGATACCGGCATCCAACAGCAGCACTAAAACCACAGCTGCACCACCGGGGCTGCAGAGGTCTTCTGAGCTGAGTTTGAGAGTACATTTTATTTCATCTGTATGTGCTTGAAGAATAGTGGATTCAAATTCTTGAATTGCATGGCACTGGTTAGGTTTGACCACTGTTCCCCATCGTGCCCTTTCCAAAGTACAAATCCAAACCAAGGGTTTAGTAGTTTTGGCAATTTCTCCCACTCTTCCTTTTCTCTCCCTACTCCCCTCCCAGATGACACAGAGTGACTATAGGGGGCAATACAACCTCACCATACACATAAAGCCTCTGTACATCGGTAATATGCCACATTAATAGGTGGAAACATTTAAGAATCAGTTTTTACTTCTTGCTTTTGAATAATTTCTGTCATGATAGAGGTAAACTATATTGTTACCTGGCCTCCAGAAAATGGAAGGTTTTAACTTCCGATAAGCTTTCACTTGGTAGATGTTTTGTGTTTGTAAGTGAAAATTAATAAATAGTGATTTTATTTCATACTACTAATTCAAATTAAAATCTAAAATAAAATGAGCCATAAAAACTAAACTAAGGTAATCTTGAAATTCATTTGACATTGATCTAAGCAGAACTGTTCCAAGTCTGTATGTGTCTCATATTCATGTAATTCAATCTATATGCCTGTCAATATTTCTGCTGCAGTTTAATTTCTTCAGATCAGCTTCTTTCTAACTTAATGCAGACTTCCAGAAGTTAGTCCAGATTACAGGGCTTAAATGGTATTCTTATATTTTCTGGTATTTTTGTGTAAACAATATTTACATATTAAAATTCCTGAATGAAAATCTAATTGTCATAACAAAAAAAAAATACAAATATTAATTTGGTCATTTTTCCTACATTGATTTATGTGCTTCTCACAGTAAGCAAGTAAAAATGGTAGCAAAGGTATTTTCCAGTTATTCTGGTTCAATGGTGTAAAACTGTGTACCTGAGCTTTTTCTTAACCTTCCTGCTTTCTGTAAAGAAATAGTTGAAAGATGCAGAGGTGAACTTCTGGTAACGTGATTAGAAAAGCTGTTACAGACTATTTTCTATTATTTTAATTTTGTGTCATTATAATTTTTGACAGTTACTGTTTACCAGAGTTTCCCTGAAGCAAAAATGATTTAATGTTCAACATACACATTAAAATGTGTTCTATTTTCATATGTTGAAGCTGATAGAATTATAATTTAAGCAGAAATCTGTGCTTAACAGTGCAGCACATAGAATCTCTGAACACAGATGAAACTGAAACTTCTATCAGAAGAAAAAACAAAAGCAGCAGTAGTGTGCCTTAATAATTACAGTTAGAATGATGTGATATTTTTGTAATAAAACTCAAACCCAGGTGAAGATAATGTGCTTTGGGTTTTGTTGTAGAAGCAAGCATAGCTTGAAGGATGGGCTTTCATACTTGCTGACTTTATATTGGCTTAATATTGGCTCATAACCAAACCCATAATTTTCACTAAAAGTTCCTTTTCAATTTTCTCATCCATTCAAACTCAGATCTGACTGCTAGGGACAGTACGTCTCAAATTCTAGAAGAAAATCCACTGACTTCACTGAATGCTGAAAATTCTTAGTTTCTAATCCTCTGATGTGAGCACTTCAGGTTTACTCAATAGCTTACTGACCTTTACTTAGCCATGTACACATTTCAGTGGGAATTTTCAATGCTTTTTCACTAAAAATCGTGTTCAACAATATTTCCTGATCATTAAGACCTGTGTACCTAAAGCATAGACCGAGAACATTTTCTACAAGACCAGAATACAAATCTATACCTTTTCACAACCTCTTTCTTTCTGTCACCTGTCTGATTCATATGAAATCCAGTTTTAATAACTCCTGGTATGAGATATTGCTGGTGAGGGTGAACAGTTGTTATATATGGTCGTGTTAGGATTTGATCCTTCCCTTCCTCTCTTTGTCCAAGAAGAATGGTCAAAGCTAAGCTAGAAAATAATCCATTGAGATTGATGGTTCATGTCTATCCACAAAAATAAAACCCCAAAATCCCCCCAAACTGCAAAACTGTTTTTTTGACTTTGAAAGAAGAAGTGAATAGTTTCTCATGAGTATTTGTAGGGGGAAAATAATTAAAACCAACAAAAAATATCAAAGTAAACTATTTACAGAAAAAGAGTTCAATAGTTTTACAGAATTTCACCTTGTTCTTTATTATATATTGTGCTAAATATATTGAAGTCAGAGAAGCACTAGCAGAATTTGTAGTCTTTTTTGAGGGAAGTGCTGAGTAACTTGGTAGACTAAGTTAAAAATGGGAAATTAATTTAATGCAGATAGCAAAATATACATCAGACTAGAAGAGACACTTGCAGGAAGATATGATGTAGATCAGTGATGGCTGGAAAATTTCTGATATGATGTCTGTTGTTAAAAGAGGACCAAAAAGAGATCCTGGGAATTAAGACCATTGAACTCCACCTTGCTTCCGGGAAAACTGTTTGAGAGTCTAATTAAAGATAGAATAGTTCAGCATATGGATAAGTATAACCTAATAGGGTCAAACCTGCACAGTATTGGTAGAGGGAAAGCATACTTCTCTCACCTGCTAAAGAGCCTTGAAAAAGTTAATAAATTAGAAGATAAGAGTGACCTGGTGAACATAATTTATTTGGATTTTCAAAAAATTCCTGATATGATCCTTCATAAAAGGCTATTAAGGGAAAAATATGACTGAGGTAAGGGGCAAAATCTCACAGCGGACTAAAAGCTGAGTAAATGATGGAGAAAAACTTGCACTGAGTCTTCTCTTATAAGTGTAAAGAGGTTAATAGTGGCATGCTCTGAGGGTTCACGCTCGAACCGGTGTTACTTAATATTATTTTAAGGATTTGGAAAGTATATCTGCTAAAACTGGCACTAACATTAACTAGTCAAGTCAAGAAGACTGTGAGACTAGGAGAGATTGGTTAGATTGACAACACATATATTTTATGTTGGATAAGTATAAATTTTGGTACTCTTTTTATGGGTTATTTTCAGTTCCAGCACCATATTTTACATCATTATATTCTACTGAGACTAATTTATCTGCTCTCTGAGTAAGGATACAATAGCTATCTCTGCAGTAGCCATGTGGAATGATTTGCCCTCTCTAGGTATTGGAGTAGACAGAGTTACACAAGAATAAGGAATTCCCACCTGTCAGGTCACTGGACCTTTTCCTCAGGGCTGGATAGCCAGAACAAGAGCTGTGTTTATCATAAAAGATAAAAATCCTCCTTCATAAATACTTAAAAGAAAATCCCATTCTTTTAAGGTCTTGCTGGAGTATCTGTGTTTTTGAGGCACTCTTAATTATGGCACTGACAGTGCTGCCTACTGTCATTTGGTAACCCACCACTGGTGTTCTCTGGGAGTTCTTGCCTGTTACTTCCCAGCACTCTCAATCCTGTCTCTTCTTCATGAAGTGTCAGTAGGAGCAACATTCAGTCCTGCATCTCCTTCTGGTACAGATATTGCTGCTGGCTGTCACCTACTTCTAAAGATGATCAGGAGCCCTTGGCTGATCGGGTTAATTCATAAGTGACTGAGCAAATTGGCTCTGGGGGTTGGGGTTTGAGTTTGGACACAGGTTTGTAATTTGCTTTACTTTTTTCTTTACTGTCTTTTCTACACTCCACTGAATTTTGAATCTGTAAGATTATTTGGAACACCACCCACTAAAGGACTAAAGTAGCATATGGAAGACTGTGACCTTATATTAAGTATATTGGACAGGAGATACTCTGTTCATGGTGTGCTGCAGATTTCACATCCACTCTGTCTAAACTAAAGTCCATTTTTTCTCTTTGATAGTTAAATAGTTACAGTTAACAGATGATATCTCCTTCATCTAGTTTTAGAATAAGCACAATGAAGATATTTTGTGTTGCTTTCTATGATGGTTCCAAAAAAAATCTATTTTACCATTTTTACTGAGGCAAAAAGCAATCTTTGTAAATGCAACATTTTGGACTATGAGTAAACACGGCAAGGAAAAAAGATTATTTCTTGGTAAAAGAAATTTGTGGAAATTACAACACTAAAAATAGCATTTATCTTGATCAATAACTCATGCTTTTATTTTTTTTTCTGGAAAATATTAATAGAGTTCTTTAAATAAAAAGAACCTATGCTTTTTTTTTCTCTTTTGTTGTTGAAGCCCTGTTTGTATTTACATCCAGTCATTTAATGCCCATTAAAGAAGTAATGCTATGTTAATGTAAGGGAAAAAAATCAATGCTACTCAGATCAGTAGCTGTGGGGAAACAGTGCAGCAGCTGGTTTGCAAACAGCAAGCCCACATAGATCAATGAAATTACAAGCTAAATCTGCTGATGCTCACAAACTGCTTCAGCATTGTGATGTCTAACCTTTCTCAAGTTCAAGATCTCTGGCAAGCCAGCAATAGCTAAATGAAGAAAAAAAAAAAGAAAAAAAAGGCAAAAAAAAAAAAGCAAGCACAGAAGAAACAAAGAAAGGACATAATGGGCTGGTGGAGAATTTTAGCATGATATATAATATTCCACTTTTGAAGTTATCAGTGTAACTGCAGGTTTATAACATCTTCCAGTGAGCAAAGCTGCCATCTACACACTCTGGAGATTTTCTTCCTTAAGAATGTTCAAATCTGTCCCATATTACCTTGAACTGTAACACTGGAGAGCTAGAGAGCACTTCAGTAATGTGGTTGTTAATGTGAATTCTAGAAAACAATTTATCAATGAGCAAAAGTACAGCTTCTGCCATGTGCTATGTCTTTTATTTTATGATATGCTTGTAGCTTTTAAAATGTTTTGAATTTTGTTAACTTTTAAATTAAACATGCAGAATATTTCACTTGTTGAATGCAAGATTCATTTGCATATTTTATGCTATTTGTATGGTACGGGAAGAAGCCCCTTTTACCCCAAGAAAAACAACACTGGGCTTTATCAGTATCATGTGAATAACATGCCTGTGAAGTGATTATTTTCAGGGCAGTCCTCACCTATTTGTGCCATTTTTTTAAATACAGAACCGTTTTTCAGGCATTAATCAAGAAGATAGGGAGAACCAATCTCTGAAGATTGCTATAAAATGGAACACATTTTATAAAGGGAAATAGGTTCATTCCAAGAGCAGAATAAAAGACATCTTGCATTTTCTTCAAATATTGACAGATGTATTTTGTGGGGAACAAAATGTGTACTTGGCAAATATATAATTCTTATTGTCTACTGATGTCCTATTTCTTTACAAATATTAATTAAATGTCACAGTTTGATTCTGTTCTATTGTTTCTGTTTTGTAGGTTGTAAATAAAAAAAAATACTTAGAGGTTGGAAATATCTTTTTGGTCTTCCAGCCAGGGAATAGCAAACCAGAAAATGGAAATATTTTTACCTGTCTTCTGTTATTATAGGCTTGCATTATTTTACACACCAACCACATTCAAGAATCAAATCAACAGTGAGGTAAAGTGTGATTATTTCTTGTACTGTCAATTGTTTCTGCTGAAATGACCATTTTTCGATTTGACTTAAAAGTTGCCTTACTTGTCTACCTTTCTCAGATACTTAGTAATGAAAAAATGAAGGAATATTTTAATTTTGAAGTGTCCCACTTCTGATTCTCTTTTTCTTATAGGTATAGATACAGATACGGCCATGTCCCTCCCATTATTGATCATTATGTCAATTCATTACTTTATGGTGCTGCTCAGCAGTGCTGATGGCCAGATTTTTCCTGCTGGATGTGTAGAGAAGACTGATTTTGACAATAGTTACTAACAGGGTGAAAACTGACTGTATACACTAACACTACTGGTGGTGTTCAGGCACTGGTGGAAAGTTCTCCTTCTACTCCACATATCGGCTAGGAATGAGAGAGATGCCCAGCAAGGGCTAGGAGTTTTATATTCCAAGCCTGATCAAAGATCCACAATGACTGTAAGGATACACCAGCATTTCCACACAGAGTTATAGATCATTAACACTTAGATGTGCTCATATGAAGGATAGGACTGCTGAAAGCTTTGTCCTTAGATTTTATTCAGGCCTCTTTCTTTATTTGCAGCTTATTTAGAAAACTCTTGTGGAAGTACTGAAACTGCTGAGACACTCCTGAGCCGAAGAGCAGAGTCCTGCTGATAACAGCATGACTGGCATTTCTGCAAAAGTCTTTTTCTTTCAAAGCAAAATATGAATTTGTGATGAAGACTTTGTGGCCATCATAAGTAAATGAACAAGCTTCTATGAGGAAGGCTGTTCCCATGAAGAATGTGAGAAGAAGCAAGTATGTGAAGAAAAGCAGTTCACCCAGTCTGTGTGCCTTGCTCAGCTTTGCTTTGTCCAGCTGGTGAGCAATACTAGCCATTATTTTGTTGGTCTCTTTCCATGCATTGTAGTTTGACAATCAAAGTAGAAATCATAAAGAGTGCATCATTATGGTGGAGAAACAAAATGGATAATTGTGGAGGGTGCAATTGCATTGTTCAGAGTTTTTTATTATAACAAAAACATCACCATGCTTGGAGAACCCCAGCAATAATTCCTCTTGACTGCAATAAGTACTTTTGAGGAAGAGAAAGCTGATGAGCTGCAAGCTTCCCTGCTGCTAAATTCATCTAACAACCCACTCATGATGTTTTCTGCTTTAAAGACCAATAGGAACTTTACAGATTGGTTAGATGCTCTTCTTTTCAGTATAGTTCAGATCCTGAAACTTTTCTGTTAATCTGAAAAGCTGGATGCAGTTTGGTTACTAGGCAGCATCAATTGTGAACATTATTCAGTTACACTATCACACTGCCCATGGAGTTACATGCAATTTTACAGAAATTTGTGATTGTGGATCTGCCCAATCACCTTGAATGTAAAAGACCTGTGGGATTTGGAGTTCGGCCTTTTTCCTACATCTGCACTATGTAGTAAGACTCCATCTCTGCAAGGATAGAAATCAAAATCATGAAATTAGCATCCTGAAGTATCTCAACTTTGTATATGGGCTCAGACCAAATCTGAATTTTGAGGCTTATGCTTCTATCTTGGTTGTCATTTCTGATAATGATCAAAATGAGGAGAAAGAAATTAAAATCTATTTTAAAATTTTCTTTAAAAAGAAATATAATCTCCTTTGACAAATAGGAATATGGTTGGACAATCTTTTTCTCTGATCTCTGTTATCATCAGCAATGTGTATATATTGAATTGAATCTGGATGAATAAGTGCTATGACAAAAAAAGCTATACTTTTATTATATCAGAACATTTCTGGAAAGTACAAGCAGAAACCATGAAAAATGCTGTTTTGATGAGACAGCTAGGCCTCTAACCTCGAAGACAATATACCCTGGGTGCTCATTTGGAAAGAAATGTTTCACATCCACTCAGTCATTGCACAGAATAAATACTTCTTGAGAAATATATTGGTAAAATTCATATAACTTCAATGGAATTACATATTGAGGTATTAATTGTACTTTTATATGCACTACAAATTTATATTTTAGTCAAATACCAGTTTTACTGATTGCTTTTGACTTAAATGCACCGAGAATAGCATCATTCAAGAGACAAGCAAGGCTGCATCGCTATTTCGAGCCTAAGGATCATTTCTTCCTGAACTCTAGAGAACATGTTTCTGCCCTTGGTGTATGCCACATGTGTGTAGCTTCTGCCAGGTTCTTCTCATGCTGTTCTGGTTTCCCATCATGTTGTGACCCAGCATAGCCAGGAAAAACTCACAAGCCTCTTCTTTCCAAGCATTGGCAGATTGTTGAGGGGGGAGGATGGCCTTGCACTTGATGTGCAACTGAGCTTCTGGGATAACTTCTCCAGCTGTTCTCATTCAAAAGCTGCTTCTGAAATTTGGTATATCCATTATATGCCATGAGATGGTCTGTGTCCCCTAATGAGCATCTCCTTCTGGTTTGCTTCACTGTTGGCAAATAGCACTTAGAAGAACTTTTATTTTCACCAGGTCTGTAAAGGCTGATCTTAGACACTTTGCACTGCTTTTGGCTGGAATAGTGTCGTTTTTCTTCACAGTAGCTAGTATGGGCTAAGTTTTGGATTTGTCGTGGAAACAGATTTGTTAATGCAGGGATGTTTTCATTACTGCTGAGCATTGCTTTCATGGAATGAAGGCATTTTTTGCTTCTCACCCCAGTCCAACAGTGAGTGGACTGGGGGATCACAAAGAGTTGGGAGGGGATGCAGCTGGGACAGCTGATGCCCACTGACCAAAGAGACATTCCAGTCCATAAGGCATCATGCTCAGCATATAAAGCTGAGGGAAGAAGAAGGAAGGGGGCGGACATTGAGAGTAATGATGCTTGTCATCCCAAATCACCATTGAGTGTAATGGAGCCCTGATTTCCTGGGAATGGTTGAACACCTGCCTGCCCATGGGAAGCAGTGAACTAATCCCCTTTTTTTCTCGGCTTGTGTGCATGGCCTTTGCTTTACCCATTAAACTGTTTTCAGCTAAAAACAAGGGTTTTCTTACTTTTATTCTTCTGATTGTCTCCCCCTCCCTGCTGCGGTGGGAGTGAGTGAGTGCCTGTGTGGGACTTAGTTGACAGCTGCAGTTAAACCACAACACACCTTCTTTTCCAGAGCAGGATTTTCCACTTACAAAGAGCTGGCTTTCCATTCTGTCTCTTTGTCAATATTCTGCACTTAGAAGCATTGGTTTCTTCCACTGCCTCAGCAGTCTTGAGCCCACAGTGAATAGGAAAAACACTACAGAAAGGAACAAAGCTGTACTTCCCATCATGAGCAAAGACTTGTTCTGCAGCAAGGGTAACTCGCAGTAAGAGAAACTCATATATAAATACACAGATGTATAAAAACATTGCCTATGCCACACTGACAACTGAAAAATAGCGTAAGAGATGTGATTAGTTAAATATATGTTGTATATTTATAATACTAGGACTCCTTTCTCTGTGTCTGTCTCTGTTTGTCTTGCTGTGCACATCCTGTCTCCCTGAAACTGGAAATTAATGTGTTGGATGGGCTGTCTTTGACATTCATTTTCATCATTCTTATGCTTAGCAATCCAAACCAACTTTCTGATAATGAAGTTCGCATTAGAAGGACACAGTGGACTTTCGTACATTAGACAGTCTAATTTGTGTGTGAGACTAGTACTGCTTTAATTTCTGTTTGTTGTAGCAGCACTGCTAAATCTGTGCTGGTTAGTGGCCTTGTCAGCATTTCCATTACAAATTTCAGTTCAGTACAAATTCCATTGCAAATTTTAGAGCTTAAAAAAAACCTGTTGCTTTTCATCAGTGGTGCCACTTGATATATTAGCCAGCAAGGAAATGATATTACAAATTTTGTGTTTAGGTTGTTTTAGCCATTTAGCTCTGATTGCAGGTGCCTCAAAAATACAAAACTATGTGGGAAAATGGGAAACGAGTGAGGGTTTTTTTGCAAAGCTCAGTCCTGAAAGTGGTTTAATTGTTCTTCAGCCTGCCAGTTCATGTGTGGTTGACGTGTTTCATTCTATTAAAAGGCATTTACGTTAAGACAAAAATAGATACTCTAGACTGGAGGGTTTGCATGTCTCAGCAATAACTGTCTCACAGACAACTGTTCCCCCATTGCTAAGTGTCCATGCATACCTGATGTGCAGCAGACCTGGACCTATTCAGATGCCAAATCTGTCCAGCTTTCTTAATTTCATACGTGTGAAAGTTGGCCTTAATGCTCAACTTAGTGAAGGACATCACTGAGCATCTGCTTGCTCTATCAAATCTTCAGCACTGTTTATTTCCCCCCCAACTTTGTTTTAACCTTCAGAACTGTTGACAGTTTCCCATCCCTAACCCAACAGATAGAACACGTTCACCTTTATTTTACCCTCAGCACTAACTCCTCTTTCTCGCGGATGGTTTCATGGAATAATATTGCCATTATTTCTGCTCAAGGTACATTACAAGCTGTTGCCTTGCTGCTGGCATCTTATTTGGGCTTCAGGATGGCAAAGGTTGTCAAACGGGGCAGCTGGCCAAGTCAATGCTCCAGGCAAGAAGCCAAGGCTGTCTTCTTTCTAGTGTTGCCACTTTCTGTCCTCCCTGGAAGATCCCTCTCTTCCTCTCAAACTGATACGGAAAGACTATTAGAGACTTAATCATACCTCAGGTGTCTTGGGGAATATTCTTGATTTTCCAGTCACTAATGTGTGAAAATCTTACACTGGAATAATGCCATATGTCAACCTGTGGCAATATCAAGGAAATACTGACAGCATTTCATTAATGAAATGTTGAGCCTGAATGACCTGTAGGCTGAAAATTGAGGCTACATAAATTTAAAATAGTCTCTCAGCTATCATTTGATCTAGGGTTCCTGCATGAACAAAAATGTCGTCCTTGTGGTCACCAGAAAAAAAGTATTATTGCGATATGGTAAGAAAATATTGCCCAAAGACATAAACTGAAAAACCTCTTACATTGCTATGATAGAAGGACTTTTAAATTTTATGGTGGCTTTTTTTTTCTTTTGTAGCCTCGTGGTAGTGTTCCCAATAAGATCTCCCTAAATAAACTGAGTGTATGGGTGGATGCCACTGAATTTAATTCACTGAATTCTGAATTTCTCCATTGATTATGTCTTGTGTATCTTTACACTAAATTAATGGTAGCCATTATAATCTAAAAATTATTATTACAAAAGTATTGGCTTTCAAAGATTGTTACTGATAAATTTTACCTGTGTATCTTCAAAATGTGAGAAAATGAAGCCATGAAAAGCAAGAATAAGAAGCGCAAATTAAGCAACACAGCAGAAATATTAATTAAAAAAGGTTAATTGGGTTGGGGCAGGGTGGTGGGAAATGCTCTAATCCTCTGTATTACCATGTGATGTTTTAGTGCTTGATCATTCTCGAGGCCAGGAAGAGAAGAGATTGGAAATTACAGCATGGAGGAGGAAAGAAATGTAATCAACGTTTTCATTTCTTATTATTTTGCACATTCCAGTGGGAGGGAGAGTGCTTGGGTAGCCTGCTTTAAAAAGAGGAGGGTGTGCATAGAACCAGGATCTCTCCAGAGAGTGCCAGTCCTGTCTTGTGCAGTAAATTCTTGTGGCCAACCCCACAGCATAACTGGAAATGTGAAGTAATTAGCACAGCTAGCCCTCAACAGATAAATAAGTTTAGAGACGTCCTTTCTTATTTTTGACCTTTCCTTTGAAATTAATTTCCCTTATTTGCAACTCTGAAGTGTTTTTTCCTCTCTTTGTAAAACAAAATAAACTCAATCTCTTATTCTCCAATTCTTTTTATTAGTGACCTGATAAAGATGAAGTTCTCCCTGAGGACCAACAAACACTACTAGAGTGTGCAGAATTATTTGTAGACTCCCGATTCCTACACAATTTGTGAGCCTGCAAAGACCTACTCTCTTTTTTCCCCCTAAACTACAATGTCCTCGATGTTGAAAGAAAACATTTAGTTCAAGAGTTTTCAAAAAAACTGCCTCTCTGCAAATAATAGCTAACAACATGAAGACGGTATGAAACCCATGATCTGAATAATCTGTCACTGAGATTCAAATCTGGATTAAGACATGCTTAAATCAAAAGTGAATGAAAAAAATCAGTGTAGAATTTGCAGAACCATAATAATTTGCAGGCAACTATAAGAAATAATTAACCCCCTCAGAAGTCACTCCTTTTTCCTTCAGAAGTATATTAGTATTTCCTTTTAAATCAATGTTAATGGCCCCATAAGGCCAATGTTTTCAATGTAAAAAGTGTTAATATTCTTAATTTCCCTACTTGCAAATTTCTGTTTGAGTTTCTAAAATAAAAATACCAGATTGAAAGTGGTGGATCTGAACAACCTGGTCTAGTTGCAGGTGTCCCTGCCCACAGGAGGGAGATTGGAAGTTGATGATCTTCAAGATACCCTTACAACCCAAACAATTCTACAATTCCATAATTACATGAGTGTTTCTTTGCCAGCTATTAGTATTGCTGACATGGCTTTATTTCAGTTTTTAAAAGTCCCTGGATGACAGCTGGGATGTTCACAGTCTGGACAATAGGGCATTTGAAATAATGGCTGGAAAGCCAGCAGGGAGAGAGATTTTATGCAATATTTTTCTGGGCAACCAGTTGTGAGTTTTGTTGTTGGTGGTTTTTTGTTTTTGCTTGTTTGGGGTTTTGTTTTGGTGCGTTTCTTTGTTTGTTTTGTTTTCTGGTGGGTTTTTGGGGTTTTTTGGGGTTTTTTTTGGTGTTTTTTTGGCGGGGAGAGGGTTGGTTTATTTGGTTTTGGTGGAAGCGGAGCAGCAAAATGATACTTCACTGCAGGGATAATTGTTGTGCGTGAATAAAATGTTGGTAAACAATTACCCAATACTTAGAAAAGTGAAGTACCAAACTAAACAATCAGATTAAGAGTAACAATCTAACAGGAACCTGACTCACAGCTACTCCCAAGAGCTGCCCTGCTATGTCTCAAGGTATATGTATACACAGAATTAAGCAGAGAGTGACAACTTAACTTGGATTTTGCTTTCCCTTTCCTCTGTCAACTTTGTTAAGTTTCTCTTAACCCTCCAGTGATGCCAACTGGTGTTTTGTCAACTACAGTTTTATGAGAATGTCAGCACATTCTCAAGGATTTTGGTTGCCATGGATAAGTGTATTTCTTTGATTTTTCTGGGCATTATATTAATAAAAGGGTATTTTGTTTACCTTTAAATGCATATTTAATTTTGCAGCCTATTCATTCCTGTAAAATTTGACAGAAAAAGTATTGCAGAGTGTGGGGCCACCTTAAAGGCTGTCAAACTTCTGCCAAACTTTAAAGGTCAAAGTCAACTGTGATACCTACAGTTCAAATGTAATTAGCTGGAGATTTACTGGGATTTTATGCCAATCTCCCAGTAGCTTAGGAGTGACACAATATCCAACCTTGTGGGATCCCAGGAGAAGTACAGGTGGATGTGAGAATAAGCAGTAAGATATACTAGCTAACATGCTGCAACTTTTAGCAAGTCATCAGTCTCCTGTACTGTGCAAGGAACAAGAGTGCATTCAGTATTTTATTTAAAATAAATAACCTGCCAGTCTCTGACATGGCCATCTAGTACAAAGTTGATGTATTTATTTAAAGCTTAGCTCATTTTGTATGTTCTTGGATCATTAAACTGAAGGACTTGTACAGTCGTGATTTTTAATGAAGCATGTTTGAATAATTATGCTAATTTACAAAGCACTAGAATCAAATCAAGTGATCAAAGTTTTCATGATTACTATCGTGTTTTTGTAACTTCCCCCATCACTGATTTCTGGATAGACTCTAACCCTGGCTTCCTTTTTTTTTTTTTTCATTTATTTAGAAATTGCCACTAATCAATATAGAAAGTTTAAAAAAAATACATTAGAAAAGTAACACTTTTTGTGTTATGTCTCCATAGTGGACTTTGTATGAGTTTGAAGTAATATAGCTCCAACAGACACCAGCCTAAATACAGTCTACAATCAATACTGTATTCTGCCTTGACAGAAAGCTGAATTTTTATCTGTTAAACGTGTGAGCTTGGGGCAGCTCTGTGTCTGAAATGGTTTAAATCTGAAATGTGATGTGCTGCAAAGAAAGTTGATTGACATCTTTGTTTATTGAAAAGTATTACATGAACAACAAAACATGGCCAGATACAGAACACTCCATTGCAAAGTGCAGCTGTGTTATTTTTCAATCCTATGTGTTCTGCCCCTTTGATGCCTGTCTGATATAATAAAACTGCAAGGATCTTTTTGATGCAATAGTAGAAAATTTTTACAAGGAAAAAATATGGAGATATATATTGGTTGCAGGGATTTGGTGAATATCTTTCAAAAAAAAAAAAAAAAGTGTGGGGGGGAGAGGTTTAGGTTTAATATTTCTGAAACTGAAAATAAATTAGTATACATTTAATAAGCAAGTTCTCTGAGTCTGCTTGAAATATTTTTAAGTATGCATTGTAAGAGGGAGAAAAGAACAATGATGACTAATCTTAACGCATTAAATATGCAGAATACAGAATTAAGTTACATTTAAATTTCATGTTAGAATAATTATGCTGTTCATTGACATTTTCCCATGTTTTATTAAATCTTTATTATGTCAAGGTAAATAGAGGTTAATTCTGCTGTTATCTCTTCCAGTAAAGTATTATCTTTAATCTTGCATTAATAAAACAGTAGTAAGTTGCACAATGTGGGTAATCACCATAGACTAATTTAGACCACTCTAAAACCTTGCCTTTACAATACAGTGTAGTTTAAAATAGATGCTACCAGAAAACATGGAACATAATTTAACTTGTAGAAAAAAATAAATTCTCTAGGAAATTTATAACTACATTTCCTTAATACATTGACTTATTTGCAATATACACTGCAAACTTCCAGCTCTGCTCTTTCTTTCTAGTGTTACTTTAGTTACTGTATGAGCTCCTTTGACTTGCCTCTGACACAGCCCAAACTATTAAGTCAAAGTCTTCGTCTCTAGCATTTTTGTAGAGTCCTCACTTTGAGCATTTTTCTGCAGTCAGCATAGAATGCAAAGTCCCACATCCTTGATTCCTGTTTATCTCTCTTCAGTCATAGATACCTAAAGGGGTTCATGAAGTTACACTGCACTGTAGTGAGGGAAACAGACTCTCACTGCAACATTGCTTATGTCTGTCTACACACTACTCTTGACCCAAAAAATCTCATCCTTCACCCTTTGGCAGAGCTCCAGGCACCTCTGCTGCTTTCACAGACAAAACTCTGTGGAGGCAAACTCTGCCTCCTTTCCATCCTAGCCCAGCTCTCCTGAAGATCTGGTATCCACCTGTCACAGCAATGGAAGCTATCCCACAACATCTCAGTGATCCCAGTAAGTTCCTAGCCCTGCAACTGCATGCATGCCTCAAATTTCTTCTCCTTGTTCCTCATGCCATGTACTAATGCACATTTAGATGCACTTTACAAAACTTCTTAGAAAGTCCTATCCCTTAGAAAAACCAGATTTCACAACTCAGAGTCTGTGCACCCACTTTATTTTTCCTCTTTTTGGAAGGGGTTTATTCCACTGAAAGGGATGATATGCCTTTTATTGCACTTTAGCTTGCATGCTGTGGTGGTTTTGTGGTTTATTTATACTACTATCATTTTGTTTGTTATTATTAGCTTTAATTTTTGTTTTCAAAACTACAAAATTCCCATTGAGTTTTGTCAGGTTTGCATAGCAAATCAATCCTCACATCCTTCCTTCACACCACTTTTTCATTTTGCCAGCTTCTGTGTAAAGCCCTCCTCAGACCCACAAGTAGATGGTCAGTTACATTTTCTCATGAACTCTATTTCATTTTCTGGAGTGTCCATAAAGTTATTATTTTAAAAGCATGACTGTCAATAGATCTGTAAAAGGCATTTACCAAGCAGCTTCAGTGCTGATAGGAAAGAAAGAACTCATTTTGAAAGTGCACTTGAGACCATGCAGAGAGTAGGATAATTCTGTAATTGCACGCTAGTACAGTAAAACGACCAGAGCACTGGAAGATATTTGCTGCTGCATGCAGGACTAGTTTTCAAGACTTTCTTCTGTTGTGGCGCATGTTTTTTCCTGATTTCATTGTTAATTATATTATTGTAGTTTGTTCCTATGTTCCCCCCCGTTTCCTTGTCCCAATGGTTTCTTCCTCAATTGTACCCTCCCCTAAACCGCCCTTCAACATGTCTCCTCCCCTTATTCCAGTACCTTCCCCATCCATCACCCAAACCCTGCCCCTCCCTCCAGACCTTCGCTTGTCAATCCCCACATGGGCCAATCCCTGAAATATCCATCCTCTTGGAAATCTCCTAAACCTCGACGCCCCGTTGGCCCATGTGACCCCTTTTCTCCTCCCCTTGTCCCCATTGGATTGTGTTCTGTAAACCCCACCCTATGATCCTCCCCTATGGTTCCCTGATTGGTTTACTGTTTATGCCCACCCCTTAATTTGTAACCCTATAAAATCCCTTGCACAGCGGTGCTTGGGGTTCTTTAGTTCTCCTCTGTTTGGTCACTTTGAAGTTCTCCTTTGGAACCCAAGAGCAGAAGAACCTGCTGTCTTCCTTCGTCTCTCCCTTGACAGCGGTCTGCCTCCATAGAGCCAAAGCTCTGAGGTTCTGTCACTGACACAACACCTGCAGTGACAGTTCCCCACACTTGGCGTAGCCATTCCGGACCATTGTGTGGTGGGTCAGAGCTAGCCGGGCTCTGGAGGGCTGCGTCATTCTTCCAGTGTGTCTTTTTAAGATCAAACTCAGCCGAGAAGCACTGGGGTGTCTAACCAAAGTTACTCAACTAAGCATTGAGGGATGTCAAGAGGATCAAATTACAAAATAAATAGTTCTTTTACAAAATAGTGTTACAGTGACATTTTTTTCAGCCGTACTTGTGTACTATGAATTATTATAGGGAGGTAACATGCAGTCTTATTTAGATATTTCACATGGAAATTTACAATAAAAATGAAAGTATGTGAGGCTTGTTAGAACTCAGGGTTATCCGCAGACTTGGAGCAAAAGCATTGCATGTTGAACCTTTTACTTAGAGTCATGTCTTGTCTGAAATTAACCCTTCTAATGCATTGAGATGCATTGTAGCATTTAATGACAAAGAGAATGCAAGAGAACACAAAAGGTTTTGAGAAAGAATCTGGTTGGAGTTTATTGGTTTTGCCCTGGCTTCTCTTTGGCATACAGGAGCTGCTCACACCTGAAATTCGAATGCAAGCCTCTGATACGGGAGTCAACTGAAAGGGAAACAAATATTTGCATAAATCTCCAAGAGGTGTTTTGTATGGCCCCACCTTTTCTTTTCCTTAACTGTGGGATGACCTGAAGCATGATTTTTCTTGGACATGGTTTGGGCAAGGAGACGATTTCCTTAGTGTTTTACAAGCTCTGGTGCCAGTGAGGTGGTACATAAGAGTTTCAGTAAGTATTGAAAGCCCTCTTTAAAGTGGAAATATTCAAAGTGTGCAGGAGTCTCTAAGCGTCTGTTCCAGGGACACATTAATGCATTTGAAAGGATATTAAAGCTTAGCATCGAGGAAAAAAAAAAAAAAAGTCCTAGTGGCAAGATGTAAAACTGCTTAACAGAATTACATCCAGAACTTTGTGTATTTGATCTGAAAAAAAATAAATCATCTTACAGTTGCTCACATTAAAGCTGCATGTCGGTTTGGGAGCTTTTAGGATCTTGGACAGGTTTCATTTCTCTGGTTCACATAAGCTCTCTCTGTGTTTGTGCAACTGCTGAACCTCAGAGCATGAGTTCTGGTGACCCTGTGCAGTGTTTGAGGATTTGCCTAATGTGCAAATTTAAGACAATCATTATGTATAGTAAAAAATTATTATCCACCTTTACCCCAGTACTCAGTTGCTAATAGCGGTCATGGCTTGATTAAGAATCCTTCTCAGTTTAATGTTTCCAATTAACTTGCATGGTTTTGTGGCTGACTTGATGGCCCAGATAGCCTGGGCTCTTCTGAGAGAGATACCAGGCTGCATTTCTGGACTATGGGATAAGGAGAGCCTCGGGCCATTGTTCAGCTCTAACTACTGGTGGATTAGGACTGTCATTCAGACTTGAGTTACTCTAGACTCTTTATAGAAGTCAGATTAAGATACAGAAAAGTGGAGCACTGAGACAGAGTGAAGACATTTTGCAACACATTCAGTAGTTTGAGACTTGCTCTGGGTCCAAGTGGTATGTCTGCAAGGAGATGAAGGGCTGGTAAGCCCAGGAGGATGGAAGGCAGAGGCCATGAGTAGCATGTCTCTCTGTTGGCCACTGGTCTGTTGGTGACAGAGGCAGGTATGGTATTGGAACTTGTACTCTGAGTTAAAGTGGACTTTGGTGTGAAAATTAAAAAAAAAATAAAATTATGAAAACCAGAACTTTATACAAAGACTATGCAAAGCAAAATTCTGTCCTTGGCCCATGTTGTCCCGAGCCTCATGATTTAGATAGCAGTGAAGACCGCAACTAGGGGACAGATGTACGAAAAAAAAACAACTAAGGGTGTTTTTCCCTTAAGCCAAGGAAACATAGATAGTTTGAAATGGCAATCTCTTGTACTACATGAAATAAATATTACAAATGGAAAGGAAAGAGCAAACTGATTACCTTAATATTAAGAGCATCAAGAGGAATTTATAAATATCTTTGCGTGTTCAGCACCCAGTCCTGCACAGGGCATGTTAATTCTTGTCACAGAATTTTTTATTCATTTAATCAGAACAGAGCCTTAGAGATGTTTCACACCTGCAAGTGCATCAAGTGGCTAAATTTTACAGTCATTCTCCATGATATGACCTACATATCTCATTACAACACCATGTTCACTACAGGTGCTTCCTACAAGAACATTTGCATGAATAAAAACATGATTACGCTCATATATAGTGAATGTTAAAAAATGTGCTACATATAGTTGTAATATCTATCAGGGTTTGTCATTTATATTTATTCTTAGTTTGGGGTAATATTTAATATCAATGGTTAAAAGATGCTTCAACATTTCCACTCTTACATATACCCTTTTTTTAAGGATGAGTTGATGGTATCTTATATATAAGCAGAACACTTTCAGTAAATAGGAAAAAAAAATCTGTAGATAGATGAAAACCAGTTTTAAAACCTGTTTTATTTTTTAGACAATGAAAAACCTATATCTACCTAAATGCCTTGGAGTGTTAACCATTTCTGAGTGCTTAATGTTGACTGCTTTAATGATGATTGTTCAGTACGCATATAAAGGTTTTGGCATCATGTAATATCTTGTCTGTTTGTATGAATATAATCTGAAGTCTTTCACAACATCTAATAAAACTGTTTCCACTCAGAGAGGCATACAGACAGGAATAAAGGGGCTGTTAAAACACATAGCATCCAAAAAGAAATTCACCACAGCCAGTAATGAACATTCACGTCCTTTATATTCAACTTCTGATAAGTTTGTTGTGTTGTTTATAAAAGTGTGATTCAATACCTTTTGCATTTATTGTGGTATATAGGTACATTTCAAGATGAAATATACTGTATCTGATCTTACTGCTTACATTTTCCTTAAAACATTCCAAAAAATAACTCCGAAGAGAGTAGAACAGATCAAAATATTGAGATCTGTGTATATATGCACATCAGGACTTTAACAGTTTCATATCTTCAATGCTTCTAGTGAAGAAAACTAGTGCTGTCTCCAAGGTCACGTGTCATTTTTTAAGGCTAATCAGCAAGGTTTTAATGAAAAACCTTTGTCCTCCTAGTGGCTTAGGTTCAAGTCAATCCATCCTTTTATGTAAACATTATGCCTGTGATGCAAGACCACCCAAATAAATCTGAAATCAGATAAAAAGATAGAGATGGCAATGAGGACTTTTTTTTCACAGAAAACAGTTTTACACACACCTATCTGCATGTAAGTGCATCTTCATTTAGATATGTGCACATATATCTATATATTAAACAAAATTACATGCTTCTTACATGTGTTAATATTTAAGATGTTTTCACAGTAAATGGAAGCAACAGCGGCTCTAAGTTATTCAGCAATTGAGATTAATGCAGTCTTCTACATTTGGAATACAGAAAAAGTATAATGATTAGATAGGTGGGACATTCAGGAATCTCCAGAATGTAAACTAACTTCTTGGTGTAGTATACAGAAATTGGATGTAATTGTACACATATATGCTTATCTATTTTTTTTTCTTTCCAGTGAAGCAAAGACACTGCAGTCCCCAAAGGAGTTTTTTTTTTTTTTTCCCTGGTATGTTCAACTATTTTTAGCATTCCTCAGTGGGGCACCAAAAGGGAGAATTATTTTATCTCTGTTGGGGCCTGTGAATTTCATGCAATGTGGGCTTCTGTGAACAGAGTTCAAAATATCTTAGAAAAAACAGGTTAATTTTTACAGTAAGACATTGAAATGTTGAACTGCCCTATTGTGGCTGTGTGAAGCATCCCACAGATAATGGTGGGGGACTGAACTCCTAAGAGCTACACAGAATATAACACTATTTTTTTTATTTACTGTTTTAATTGTGGCCAAGAACTCTATTCCTTAGCTTGGAATTTGTAGCTCCCCTTAAAGTAGAAATAGGGTAATACTTCAAAATCTGCTTAACATATTTAATATCCTAATTTGATGTTTTTACTTTCAGATTTGTTTGTATTCAAAATAGCAGTAATTGGCAGCTGAAGTTGAATCATAGCATCTGGGTTCTAGTCTATTCATGACACCAGTATATTTTTACTGCTTGTAAACATGCCCTCAGATCATCACAAAATGTCACAGAATTTGAATAACTAGAAAAAGCAGAGAGAATTTATGCTGCCGTTGCTCCAAACACTATACACAGTGTGTGCTGATGGTGGGAATTTAGAGACAAACTGGACCAGAGGAATGGCATGAGCAGGATTCCTTATAATGCTTTTCCTCCTGTTCCACCTTCACTGTGAAATTCAGATAGTAAAGAGGAAAAGAAAAAAGACTTTTCAGTTACTTCTGGTATGTAGACTGAGAAGGAAGAAGAAGAGGGTTTTAGTCTCAGAAAGGGGAAGACCCCATTCAGAAAATTGGAAGGCATTCTCTCTGGTGTCTTCAGAGGATTTTACTGAATACTACAGGTTTACTACAAGCTTCTGTCAACTGTTTAGTCACTCTGACAATGAATGACATTTAATCCTGTGAGGGTCATACCCTGGGCACTGAAATATACTCTTCTTATAGTGAAGACTTATAAACTTATTGTTTTGGGGCTGTAGGCACTTTCCCCCCAGTATCCTTTCCCAATTTCTGAAGAGCATTTGCACTGTAAACCTCGAGGCAAATATATATGTATATTCAGATGTACACATGTACTAAGCAGAGGTCCTGGCTGGCAATTTAAAGGGGCGCCAGGAAAGCCAGCACCCCCATAGGTCCAAACTCCTTGAGGGAAAGAGGCAAAGCCTTAGCACTACAGCAGTCTGACACTTCAGGCCAGAGCAAAGTGCTTGAGAGATCAAAATGTGCAATTAGAATCTGGTTTCTAGCAGGCAAGAAGCCAGTGACAAATATAACACAGGTAATGACTACTTTGTATGCTGGCAAAATGCACAACTTATTTATAACTAAATGAGACAATTGATTCTGAAATGTCTTGAAAAACTGAAAAGTTCTTTCTTACTTGGTCAAATATTAGTGTGGGTTTTGGGGTTTTTTTTGAAACTCCATTGGGGTTCATAATCAGTGTATACTTCCACAGTGTTCTCTTGGTTCCACAGTGTTCTCTTGGTTCTGACTTCTATTAGGTGGATGTAATTTGGTGATAGCCATGAAGAATCTCAAAAGGACTACTTCTGAAAATCTACTAGATACCCCAAAATGTGAAAACTCAAAATGCTAAAAAGTTAGTCTTCAGGAAACATTATCAAAGTGTTTCCTAAAGGATATGAAATGATGCAAAATAAGCAAAATTCCTGTCTGAATAAGTGTAAGGTTTTAGATCAAATATGTTGTAGCCAGATCTCAGCTAGCAAGGGGAATCCTTTATTGGTAACCAGTATAATTTTGTATTTCTCTTGATTATGGTATAAACAGAGTACTACAGACCATGGCCTAGAACTCCAAGTATTATGTAAAAGCCTGAAATTTTCCTTTGTGGTTCTTGTTTCTATCCTAAGAACACTGCAAGTTATTAGGCATAGTAATAATAATAAATAACAACACAATTTTATGTAAAGATCTATGATA
This sequence comes from Bombycilla garrulus, assembly GCA_013400315.1. Taxonomy (NCBI): domain Eukaryota; kingdom Metazoa; phylum Chordata; class Aves; order Passeriformes; family Bombycillidae; genus Bombycilla; species Bombycilla garrulus. The sequence goes on along the minus strand of VXBU01002809.1, from coordinate 941,463 downwards.
GGTCACTTTCAGAAACCTTTATGAAATATCATACTTCTATCTGCAACTGGGCACTTAAGACAAAGAGAAGTAATATTCATTGCCAGTAATTCCTTATAATTTATAACCTCCTTTAAAAGATATTTTGAAATAAAAATGTGTAAAAATATCCATATAAAACCATTACCATTTTCCATTTCCATTTCTTACCTAGGATAAATGTTATCATACTGAATGGAATCAGCCCCTATGACCTGGGCTTTTGATTGTACTCCCTCTCTAATTATTTGTGGAAAGGGTGCTCACTAGGAAAGGTAGACAATGATTAATTTTATGTGTAGTTTCCTTCATTCAATGAAAATCTGGTTCAAGTTTACCCTAAAGTAGTATTTTAAAAAATATTTGTAAAAAGAAAAAAAAAGTATCTTTTGGACTCGGAACTCACCATAGTTTTTACAAAACAGTCAGGAGCTGTTAATATATTGATGAACATGTGGTGACAACATTGGCTATAAAATGCCTTTGAGATTTGCTGGGGAAAAAGAGATCTCCAGTTTTAAGTAAAACTTATTGCTTTGCTAGCCTAGCATGAGGAATTCCTGATTCCCCACTTGTCTGCTGTGTTTAAATATTATAACTCAAATATGCTTACATAAAAGCTTATTGATTGGAAGAATCACTTGCTTTTTGTGCATTAGTTAACCAGGCTGTTTTGAAATCTTTCCAGGAACCCACAGTGGAACCTTTCCTAATCCATCTGTTTAAGTCTCAAATGGTTTCAGTGCTCCAGTCACTTACCAGCACTGCTGGAATGTTAGTGCTTTATGATTAAAGGATATTGTTGTTCTTTTCATCCATCATCCTGGAGTTTGCTATTAATAATACAGTCCTTTATTTCTTTCTTTTTTTTTCTTTTTTCCCCTTTTTTGTTTCTTCCTTTTTTTTTCTTTTTTTTTTTTTTTCTGTTTCCTTAAAAAGCTGCTTAGATTTTCTGCTTTTCTGTTTTCCCTTATTCAGATCAGATCAGTCATTTACAGCAACAAAGGTAAGTGGACAAAAAAATAAATTGCATCAGTGCTTTCTGGAAAATATGCACTGCCTTGTGGTAGTTGAAAAATGAATGGGGGAAAAACAAAAGAAAATTAAGCTAAATGAGAGAGAGGGAAAGGTGGAATTGTAATTGGAGACATCAAACTATGCAGAACTCTCTTTGACTCCAGAGACCTGTATGAATTATTGCTTCCTACTCATAGTAATGTCTAAATGCATTTTCTTCAGCATGTGCTTGTGATTATATTATTGGGAAAAATCTGAGATTTAATTTGTATTCAAGTATACTATAGTATGTGAAAAAGAGCCCACTTTTCTTCTCTAAAATAGCTAGGCTCTATTTGGATATAACTTGATCAGTGACATTTCAAATAAAATGAGGAATCTTCTTGGTTTTTCTGTGTCTCTCCAAAGGACACGGGACTTAAATGCAGCAAAAATAAGGATTTTGTTTTTTTCCTTTATAGGTGGATAAAAGTCATGGATGTTAAAGGAGACATTAATCAGGCTGTTGTGAAAGATGTGATACCAGCTTTGGTCAAGGAGGACGAGTGTCATCCTGAGAGTGCTCCTCCCTGGGACAGGAAACCGACGGAGCGAAGCCCTGAGAACATGCCGCGACACTTCATATTCAATCCGCAGCCCTATAAAGAGATGAAAAATGAGCCTTGTCCAAAGCTCTTACCTCAGCACCCAGTGGCAAAAATAAAATGTGAGCTTGGGACCAGGTCTCTTTGAAGCTGATTTTTTCTATTTTTTTTTAAACTCTCCAACAGGCCTCTGGTGGTTAGAGGTATTGATTGTCAGAAAGTAATCTGTTCAAGTTTGGGGGCATGCCAGACTGAATCCTGGAGTACGTTCCTTCCTCTCCAAGGACACGTTGAGCTTTTTATATTGTCCACACCGGCATGCTTGTCAGCTGTCTGGCTTCTTTGTCTATACTGCTTTTCCTGTTTATGGAAGGCATATAATTAAACCTCCCTTATACAAATATTATACATTACTAGTCTGGATTTTTCTGCCAGTACTGAAGTTTTTTTACCCCATTTTTTAACCCTCATTTTTCTTCTATAATCATTATTTGATTCCCTCTGGCTGCCTGCTACTTATTTGTAGTAGTACCATTCATCCATTGAGACTTTTCCATCTGTCACACAGTTTTGCTTTCTCTCCCCAGAAGCCTTCTTCTCCTACTGTGCCATGCTTGATTTTTTGGGTTTAGTGGCATGTTTGTATTCTCTTTCTAGTATTTTTTAAAATGCTCCAGTATTCAGAAAAAATACAAGGAGAGAAAAAAACCCCCAACATTGCAAAAAGCAGCTCAAATCCAACACTGCGCACAGAAAAAGGATGAGGAGACTGAGATTCCTGGTGGATTAAGGAATCAACACAGATAGCCAGGGCAGAACTGGTGGCCAGACCTTGTTCTCTCTGAGTTGTTTTCATTGCCTTCAGAACCTTTCCAGTTTTGTGCTAGATAAATAGGTGATGTCAGGAAAAGTTGCATTCCCTCTGCTGTACTGATTCGCTTTGGTGTATTGATTATAAGGACTATCTGAGGAAAACCAAACATACTGAGGTACAGTACTGTGATTGCTTTAAGAAAAAAATGTTTTAAAGTGTCAAACAGTCCCTTTACTAAAACAAGATTGTGGTCATATACAACATTTAAAATTAAACAAGCAATTTTTGTTTGCAGAGGTTAGATATTCAAGAAATGCACTTATTAGTGTTTCCCAGGTGAAATGCAGGACGGGCTAAAGCCAGCAGCATAACCCCTTAGAATTATTGTTTATTTTATGTGTATCTTCAATCCCTATTAAAGCAAATCTTAGTTTTTGATGTGAGCAAGAATAGGAAATTTAACAGCAGCTCTACAGATCACTTGCAATTGAATCAAATCTCAAATCTTTAGTCTTGGAGAGCTCACAAAATTACCTGCTTCTGATAACACATTTTGAATATTTCTTTATTAATTTTGTCTTCTTTTCCTCTTATACATCTCATTGTATCTTCTTATGTTCTTGTTTCAAAAGTTCCTGCAAGTTTATCATTATTATTAGGATTAGTAAATGTATGTGTTGTGTTTTCAAAAATCTTTTTTTTTTTTTTCAGTAGAAATGCTTCCATTGTTTATAAAATTGTTTCTCTGGCTGTATAGAAAGTGCTGGTAGCTTCCAAGCAAACACAAAATCTGTGAGTGTGTCCTTGTTTGAATGACAATCCCCAGAAAGTTTCCTTTGCTACCAACTACTTTGCTGCACTGTTCTGAGAATGAAGTGGGTGGAAAAAAAATCAGAATCTTCAGTATGTACATGTATGGGAAAATGTCTGAAAATGTAGGTATTTTACAAAAATCCTATTTATTAAGTGTTGGAATAACGAATAAGTTATGAAAATAAAATTTAAGAAAATGAGTGAGAAGGCAAAAGGGGAAGGAATGGGAGAGAGACAACCAGCTCCTGCAATCCTTCCTGACTATTGAAAAATTTTCTGTGTTTATTCTCAAGAATAAATGTTTAAAAATAATAAGGGTGAAAGTGGTTTTTTTGCATTTGTGTGTGTAATCACAAATTTGATTGTCTTACTGTACAATCAATGTGTACCTATATCATTCAAGTCTGTCCTGCCTGCTCTAGAAGGACCCTCAGTAGGTGAAATTTCACTGCTGCAGTGGGGAGCTAGTGCAGTGCTTTATTAAAATCACTTTTTCTTTCAGAAACTTAGGTCTATTTCTTTTTCCCCAGAATGGATTAAGCACATAGATAATTATCTTCTCTACTGTAGTCATTGTTCAAATGTCTCCTTCCATCTTCTTTGGTTTAAGGTTAAACAGGCACAGTTCCTTCAGACTTTTCTCACAGGCCTGATGATTTATATTTGACTTACACTGATCCACTTCTTTCCAACAAGAGGGCTCAGAGGTGCCTGCAAACCTTCAGGTGACACTTCCTGGGCTGCACAGATAGATTATTTAATCTGCAAGGCAGATGTTGGTAGGTTTTTCTTTTCATGCAGCCTCATCACATTCTTTGACTCTTTTCTGAGGTTATTCTTAAATTTCTATTCATTTGTTTGTGTATACTGAAAAATGAAGTAAATTTGGGTGGCAGTATGATGAAAGAAGTAGGGCAGGGACCTTACAGCCATGATAACAAAAACAAACCCAGTTGGTGTTGGTGGATGTGGTAAACCAAACAAATGGCCTGCATGGTCTTCTGAGTTAGTTTTTGGTAGTCTTGTGAGGAGCAGGGGGCTGGATTCTATGATCCTTGTGGGTCCCTTCCTAGTCAAGATATTCCACTCTATTCTGTGGACAAATGATGAGGGGATACTAACACCAGTGGGAATCTTTACATGTGTAGGAACACATTCTCATAACCTCATAGATTCAGGAGCCTGATGTGACAGGCTTGCTATTGGCCCTGCTCTAAAAGTGGTTTATTCCCATATGTGTAAACTTAATGAAATGGAAAGGCAAAAGAAGTAGAGAGGGATTGTTGCTTAGCCTAGGGAATCTGTAGCACAGGATGAAGGAATTTCACTTCACTTCACTTGAGCTTCTGTAGTCATGGCAAGAATAAAAAAAAAATAAAATTAATACTGCACCCAAATAGCTGAACAATTTATATATTTTTTTAAAAATACAACATATAACAATACTAAATCTACGCCAATGTCGAAAAGTGACCCAAGTGATGAAAGCAGTCTTCAGGAAGAAAGTCTGGACACAAGGACTGCATGTATCTTCAAGTGTATGCTCCAGTAGGCTGTTTTTCATGCAAGGCAGTTATTTCTAACTGTTGCTATTTATTTAAAGCTATTTTTCAGTAGGATTGTGTACAATCCTGTGTGTACAGCACTAATCTGAAAATCTAGTTCTGTCTTTGTGGCCAATACTTTTTGTCTTTTTATTTTACAATGAATTGGAGTGGCTGTACCCATTAACTGAAGATTTTCTTTTAAAAGCTACTGCTTATTTTCCCTTTCCTTCCTGCTTCATGCCATCACTTTAAGATTTCAGAGCCATAGACCAGAGTACTTGTGTTAAATGAATATATTTGACAGGAGTTAAGTCTTTTGGGCATTGCAATAGGTTTTTCTCATCTTGGCATGTGAAGACTGAGAGTGTTCTTTGACACCAGCAGCAGAGGATGTGAGCACAGCAACTTTCAGGGCATCAGAAGTGTCAGCATAAGGAAAAATCAGCAAAAGTAGACAGTGTTGAGGTAATTTTCCCACACCGTGCCATGAATTTAGCCAACTGGTGCTCTTGTGAATTCTGGGCTGACAGAGTTTCCTTCTTTGTTGCTAAATATCACATAAAGTGTTCTGTCAGCATCAAGACTTGTTCACTCCCCTTATGTAGTAAAATAAAAATATAATCCTTATGCCTATGTTTGAAATTTAAGCATAATTTAAAGAAAAGGAAAAAAAAAAAAAAGAAGAAGAAGAATAAGAAACCTTTCTAACAGGCCAAAACTGCATTTTGGAGGTTCATTTTTCAGAACATCATGTAGTCAATGCTGTCGAGAAGAGCTGAAGGCGAAAGATATGTAGGGCACAAGTACTAAAAATTGAAAATCTTACTCCCATTAAAATGCATGGGATTTCTGCCAGTTGCCATAGACATCAGTGGCAGCAACATCCTGCTATTTTTTTTCTGTTTTTACTTTCTGCATTCCTCATCTTTCTCATTTAGTTTTGAATCCTGAGAAAATGAAATAAAAACACACATTGCTGGAATGGTTTCCAGGGTATGTCAGAGATTTACTAATGTTATTAGGATTAAAATTATTTACTTATGTTCCAAATTTCATAGTAATGACTAGAACCTATGGTCAGGAGGAATTACAGTGACAAGTTGGAGACATCTGATCTCATGAGTAGTGATAAATATGGTTATCAGTCTGAGTTTTGCTGAACCCAGCTGGGATTTAGCTAAGGTACTTAAGGGCAAAAGTGAAAGGCTGTGCTCTCTTTCTGTGATGTCACAAAACATCAGATGAGAAAGTGAAAACTCTGAATCACCAGAGAGCTTTCAGTTTTAGCATGGCTTTGAAAAGGAAGATTTCTGCACCTGAAGGGTTTTGCATATATGCATTACTGACAAAGTATGACTGCACATTTGTTTGCACAGTACCATTTCTTCTGTTTTTCTTGTTTTATTTTAAATTTCTCACCTCTTTAGTAGTGGCATTTTGTATGTAATCTGGATCTAACATCATTGCTCTAATATGTGCCACGACCTTGAAATGAAGTAACCCGCTGCAAAAAAGGGCTGCAAAAGTTCGTCTTTGAAGGAATTTCTTCTCCCTTTCAATGCCCCATTAATGTCTCCAAGTCAGAATTACTGCTGCTTCTTTTCCTGCTTCAGCAGCTGAGAGGCTTAGAGAGATTGTCCTGCATCCTCCATCCCAGCCACTGCCTGTGGGATAGATTGATGCCCAGAAGTTTCCTCTCTCTCAGGGTTTGTCACTGCCACTTGCCAAGAGCAAAATGTTTGTGCTAGGCTTAGAAATCCAGATATTGGCAATAACCTGGATATCTTCCTTGGGAACTTCTGAGTGGCTATTTCTATAAATATATCTCCATTTCTTTAGGACTTTGGAAAATACTGACTGAAAAACGTTAAGAAACACAAAGACCTTGACTGTATTGAAAGCAGTAAAGGTTCAGAGTTGAGAATGACTTTATCCAGTATGCAAACAAGTCTCTGAGTGTATTTTTTCAGGTGTCTGACAATTGCCCAGATGTCAATCTTTGACACTTGTATTTATTAACATGAAGAATGTCCTCCTATAGCAAAAGAGGGATCCTGAGTTTCCCCTTTCACTCCTCTTTCTGTCAGTGCTGTTCTGCAGCTCTCATATAAATGGATTCATTTAAACTCAGTGTTATACGAGTTCTTTCCCTTTAGGTGTTAATATTTTTATGTTAAAAAAAGACTTTAAAAATATCCTCTTGTCCTTTTGACCTCTAATAAAAATGTCATGATTTTTCTCAGCATTTTAGTTAAAAACATGAAGTCAAATGGATTTATTGTGTGAATTGATTAAGAAAAAACAAGAAACCTAGATAATGTATTCCTGAAAACTTAATTTTCTAAAAGTACAATATTTTTCTATACCTCATAAATATTATACAGGATCAGCCCTTGAAAGTAAATAAAATGTAATTACTATTGATGCTTTATATGATGCTGAGGCATCTTTAAATGATAATCTAGGATTAAATCTTTGTATAAACTAAAGTAGTCTGAGTAATTTCACCTTAATAAGTGTGCCTTTTGTTTGTGTAACAAACTATGCTGTTTTGTTGTTTGTTTTTTTTTTTTTTAAAGCAAGTTAAATACATGGAGTAGAACAAGCTGTAAGCACACAAGTTTAAGGATAATTAACACAGTTCTTATGGTGCTTCTCAATTTCTTCTCTGTATGGAAGGGTCAGTAGAGAAGGATGCAGAGATCAATTTGGAAGGGCAGGTTACTGTAGAACGTGTGGAAAACCACAAACCATATTGCAGTCTTTGTCATGGCAAATTGTTGGTACCATTTCTGGTAAAATAAAAGGATACCTTAAGCTTCTCTGCTTGCAGTGTAATCAGTTTTGAGGCAGCATTTTCAGTTTAGGGCAAGAAATTACTCAGTCATGTCCCCCTCCACCCCCATCCCCCCCCCCCTGCTTTTATTTTTTTTTTTTTTTTGTGTCACTCATAAATCTGTAACCAGGTTTTCTGGGAAAGTACATCATCCAGTGCTTCCCCACATCTTTCCTTGAACTACTTCTTTTGTCTGTCTCCATTACACCCTTGTGCAGTGACACAATGTTTCTGCACAGTGGGAGCTTGCAATCTCTGAAGAGGCTTTCCAGCATTGCGTTTTAGACTGAAATCATTACAATCTTCAATAGGTACTTGGATTTGAAAAACTAGCACATTATTATTCTCTGGACTGTCTGGATGTAAAAAGAGGCTATTTTCTTGCTTCCTTTTATTTATTTATGTCCCTGGGTACACATTGCCCTTACACCTAACTTTAGTTTGTTTGGATCTCAATTGGAGCTGCAATTCAGATGTCTTGTGCTGTTTGTGTTTTTCTTTCATGTAAGGTTTTACATTATAAATGAGGACTCTGTCAGAGAGATTTATATTTTGGTTCTACTTAATGCTTTTGAGTTGCACATCCTTTTTTGTATGTGTAATTATCATAGTTATTATTATCACTAATACATTGCAGCATATTGTAGAGTGTGTTACAATAAATGTTATGATGTGTAGCATAACAGATGTTTGTTAATATGCCTATGGTTTTTAAATGCCAACAAGTTGCATAGCTTCAGAGGACATTCAAGTTATCTCATCTGATATCATCTAAACCACAAGCTGCATCTGTTGTACCAGTAAAACATTATCCTGAACCCAGGGACTTTGGTTAGGTTAATTTGTCTAGCAAGAGGAGGAGAGATCAGGATTCCAGCAGAACATGAAAACTGTGTTGTGAGTAGAAATGGATTAGGAAATACTTGCCCAGATGATCCTAGCTATGCTCTGTGGCCCTTTCTGCAGAAAATAAAAGACTCCAGACTCCTCCTGAATTCCTACTGAATTCACCAGAAAGGAAACTCCTCTCTAACCCTAAGCCTGGTGCATCTTTACCCTGGACATGTGAGCAAGTGATGGTCAACCATCTCAGAAAATTAAGGAAATTAAAAAGACAGTGCCATCATGTACAGGGATTATGATCCTTTTGTGTAACAAATAAAAATCCCCCCTCCCCCAACTTTCCATTTTGACTGTTTAAAGGCTGTAATGCAATAGAACATTAAAGATTCATAGTACAGACTTTTCTAAAATATGCAAAATGGAAAATCTAATTTTTTTTCTTTGCTATTTCAACCGTACAGTAAGGCAAGAACAGGTACAGACCAGCCTATATAGTCTTTGTTTTGTCTTGAAATGAATAGAGTGGTTTTCTCTTAAAGGATCAACTTCTGGAGTTCTGTTGAATGGTTACAGCTCTGGGAAAATCTGTATGACAACAGTTGCATAGTCTTTCCAGGGGAAAAACACAGATCAACAATATCAGCTGAGAACAGCCCAGTCTGGAAATTACTCGCATTGTATTTCTTAATGACAGTAACAAAGATGCATCACAGCCATGGTTTGCTTAGACGTAAAGTAACCTTTAACCAATTTTGTATTGGCCACACCTGAAAAGGCTCTGGACTACATCACACAACCCTGAATAACTGTGGATGTCTGTTTCCTGATGCTCAGGAAATTTGTATTTAGATAGAACCTTTACCTGACCTCAAAAGAAAGAAAAAAATCAGGCAGAAATTCCTGCAAGTGATTTTAAAAACTGTCTAAAAGAACTCTGATGCTCTCATTGCTAATAGGTGATAGAAAATTCATTGATGCAAAGAGCTATGTTATTCTTGGGCATCAGTTTGATCCCTGTAAGACCAAGAGGTATCTTGAAGCAGTGAGAAGAATCAATTCTTCTATCCTGCCTTGAATTTTTACTTAGGCCCAAGGAAAGAAGAACGGAGCACAGCATTTTCTGTCAAAATGACAGAGCTGAGATCTGCTCTGTTTTCTAAGCAGTAAGATTGCAGCCTGTTGCATTTATTGATACGTGGCTTATTGTGTTTATGCAGCTTCCCAAGCATCAGTCCTGCTTTCCATTTGTTTTGTGGCCTTTTGAGGGTGGCACAACCCTTACTAACCTAAATTAGCATTGAATGGGTGCTGCCGACTGTAAGCTATCACTGGAATTCCAGGACACAACAGGTTTCAATAAACATAAACACTGGTTTGAATCTATGCCAATATCATTCTTGCCGTCTCTGGATAATATAACTGTACAGAAAAGTGTGTGTCATGTTTTCCCAGCATCCTACAGTTACTCAGCATTAATCTGCTGGGCACATTGGGATTCTAAGGAATCTGGACAGAAAAACAAGCTGCTGCTGAAAACAACACAGGGATCAATATCTTGTATTACTGTAAAAATCCTTCTGGGCTTAAAACCTTATTTTCTAGTGTTTGGCAGGGAGCCCCAGAGAGTAGCAAGGAGGGTGAATCACAGCAGTTGTAGCAAACATGCTCCAGCAGAAAGTGTTCCTGGGTTTCATGGATTTGAAGGGTTTTAAGGCCAGAAGGGGCTGTCTGATTGTCTTGTCAGACCTCCTATTTAGCAGAGGCTGTAGGACATCCTGGTATTAATCATTGCCTTACATCCAGTAACTGCAAAGAAAAGGCTGTACCTTTCAGAGAGGTGACGGATCTTGACATCATTTTTAGCAGTGTTTTCTGCTGTTCTGATGGCTAATTGTCCTTACTATGATAAATGTGGCCCTTATTTTCTATTAACTTGTCTTCCAAAAATCAGATCTCACCATGCCTTATTTAGACTAAAAAAACTTCTAAATGTAGTTTCTGATTTTTGTATGATGAGCTTCTCTCTTCTCTAACTTTCTCCTTGATAAGGAGAAAGCTGTCTCAAGGCCTAAAATGAAAGGTGGGCATTTCAAAGCTATAATTCCTCTCATCATTCTTGGTCAATTTGAACACATTAAATCACCTTAATGTTTTAGATTCCAACATACACAAGGTGTACAGGATATTCAGACTTTTGCATAATAATAATAATTACTGTTATTGCAAAAAACAATATTAAAAAAATCTTTCAACAAGGCACATTTGGAAAACAGCATATTTTACCCCCAGAAAATCAAGTTTGGCAATTCTACTCTATAGGGCACCTGCATTATCTGAAACAATCATGCATTTCTCAGCTACATCTAGTTCAACAACTAGATGAGTACATGAGAAAGAGGCATCTTAAGAAACCCCACATTTAAGGCCTGATGCAGCTCCTGCTGCAGTCAGAGCTTGGGTGGGTCCACTGACTGCACTAGGGGTTAGATCAGGACTTTGCTGAACAATACAACTTTTCCTTGCAAAGATGATACATTTAAATATGAAGAGTAATGAAGTAAGCATGGCAAATTGTGGTTTAGTTGGAATCTAATTTTCATAGCTTTAAAAAAAAAAATTAGAGATAGATATCTCTATTGTAAGTATAGAAATACATAAAAGTAAGATACAGGTAAAAAAGATGGCTGCATAAATTAAATTGTGTCTGCCGAAGTTATTAACATCACAAAGCTACATGTTAGAGGTAGAATCCTGACCTCACTGAAGTAGATGTGCTGCCTTTAGAAACATAAAATTTTCTTATAGATTTGAATTGGGTAAACTAAATTTTTCTTTTACTCCATTAAAGAGCATAAATTCAGTTGCAAATACAAACTTGGGGTAGAAAAATTACCTGTTATCATAGATATGCAGGGGAAGGAAGAGGGGATATAGGGAAATAAAATTCCTTTCTGGTTCTGCGGAATTATCTGTGAGGCCAGGGAATCACAGTTTCATCTTGGATAGGTAAGGATATTCCCACCATTTAAAAAAAGGCATTGTGTTCAAGGATGTACTGGAAACAACTGGAAAGGAGTGGATAAATTCACTTAAGTTTTCCAATTTTTTTTCAGCATATAAGAGATTAAGAAAACCTGCTCTCTATCCGTATGCCATGACCACAGACGGTGTTGGCCAGTATGTTTTAGCAATGACAATCACGGCTAAATCCAAGTGTGGATTTTTGCAGTGTTGGAGATGGATGTGACTCTATCACCCTCATTTATGGAGTGATTTCATCTAGGTATTTAGGAATATAACTTAGTGCAGGAGAAAATCTTCTATGCTCAGAGTTCTGAATACCTGTCTTCATTAAGGGTAAAGAGCTCTCAAAATCTTCCCTTCCTCATAGGGAATTATAGGTGGGTTTTTCAACTTGGCAATTTAAATGGTAGGTTGGATATTTAGAGCTGGCATATTGAAAAATTACCTAGTGTCCAAAATGTTGTTAATTTCTCTTCTTGTGTTATGTAGGAAGGAGGAAGGAAAATACTAATAGGGTACTTCAGTCATATATGCTGAGAATTTTTCCAAACAGCAGAAATCTTTTCCTTTCAGGGGTCTGGATAATTTCCAGTGCATCACCATTAATGTCTCTGTTTATCTCACTTTTTAATAACTTGGAATAAGAAGTAACTTCTAATAATTTCACTTTTAGCTTAGCACTGCAGAATCTATTATTCCAGGGCTGGAATCACATGCCATCTCAAAACCCAGTCAGTGCTGCGTAAGTGCTTTGAATGATGACAGATCAAGAGAAAGTGGGTCTGAATACATAATTGCTCCAACACACGGTTAATATTGGTGGATAAAGCTATGGGCACACAATTAAGAGAACATCCCTGATAAAACAGGTCTTTTTAAATAGATGGGAATGAACTATAACTAGTTACAAAGGCTTGTGAACTTCCTTTCCCTTCCCGAATGTCACTGCCTCAGATTGCCTTGGCAGCCTCATGTATAGTGTTTGCTTCATGCATAATGATTTCCCTCTTTCCCCCTTTCCTTGAACGGTTTTGCCTTTTCGACTAGTTACTGTTACCACCATTTAATAAGAAGCCTTTCCTTGGCTTTCTAATCGAAAACTTGCTTTTATCTTTCTTCATAAAAGAATTGAAATGGCTTCTCTCAGGTTCTGTAGCCTCTGGGGAGATAAGGACCCTGCGGTTAACAGGATGAGAGATTTTTGTTTAGAAATTTTTATTTAGACAATGAAAAATGACCTCTGTAAACTCAAAGCGATCTTATTTTGGGGCTTTGGGCTTCTGGCAGATAAATCAATTGGGCCCTTGGGACAGCAAAGGAAAAACCTTTGCAGTAACTATGTCAGGACAACGCAATAGATTTGTTGTGAGGATGCAGTTGTGTTGAAGGTAGAATGCACTTAAAAATAAATATCATTTTATTTTCTATAAAATATTCAGGATTTAGATAGTAAGCTTTTCAGCTGCCACAAGAAAATATTTTTTTTTGTTTGATGTAAACTTGGGAAAAAGCCTGATTTCTTCTGGGAATGGAGAAGCGGAGGGAAGGGAGTTGAGGGAATACAAAGGAAAGATGTTTTAACAATTAAATATTCAACTTCACAATAAAAAACTTATGAAATTATGTCTTTATTTCTCTTCTAAAGCAACAACCCTTTTTGCTGATATGAAAGTCTCCTATCTGAATATAAGGCCTTAGTCTTATTTTTTAAAATTTTTTAAAATTATTTAATTATTACCTGGCTGAGGCCACGTCTCCAACAGAGTATCACAACAGTTTTCACACCTATGTGTAACCCTAAAGAACTTTTCAGATCTCACAGCATGAACTTGCAGAACATATTTGCTCTGAAGAACAAGCGTAGCGTTTTGCTGTGCATTCTCTACCTGTTTCCTGCAGAGTGCAGCTACAGAGTGAAAAGTTATGCAGACATAAATTGCAAATTTGACAAGGGACCGCGTGAAGAAACAGATGCTTAACTAAAATGGATTGATGTGCAATTGTCAGTGAGTTGGTGGGTGTTGAATAACGCAGTTAAGATGCATCAATGAAGCCTTATTTCATCTTAAATAAAAACTAATGTAAATAGAATTGGAGAGTGTGATACAAAGTAATGAAAGGCAGACAAATACGTGTGAAGCTATTGTCACCCCACCAGATGCAGTCTGACATTTGTTTGTGCAAAACACCCACCCCTAGCAGTGGGCTCTCAAGCTGCCAGAAAGAAGCAAGGTCTGTTGAGAAGGGTGTCTTATGGATCCTGTTTCCCATTAGGAGGCAGCTGAGTTTGGAGAGGTGGCAGTTAAGTAAGGTGTTTTGTAGTGCTAAGTGCCACAAAAACCTTAATTACTATTTGCTCGGTTAAGAGAGGCAAAGAGAGGCATGACACAAGAGCAGAATGAGTTTACAAGCTTGATGGTTCTATGTTACAGAAGTGGACTGAGGATTTACATCCTATGTAGTGCTATTGTTTCAGTTTTAGTTTATATTCAAAAGAATACAGCTTCTTATTTCTCTCATGACTTTTTTTTTTTTTTTTTCTTTTTGCTCAGGAGCAAGACACCTTCAGCTAAAAATCTAAGAAATTAACGCAAGTGCCTTCTTTTATACCATAATGCTGCCATGTGACCACTTAGCTATCATCTACTTTTTTTTTTTTTTTTTTTTCAGAACATAAAGTTTGTCACAAAGCAGCACTTACCTAGATTCCTCAGGACTCTTCAGCCTACCAATAACACTGGTGCCTTCTGCATCTCATTATCCCTGGGGCAGTAAGACAAGGGCTTGTAAATAAGGTATGAAATAATTTATCAGAATTATAACAATCAGTAGAACTGGCCACACTCACATGTATTTACTGTGAAACAGTAAGCAGAATCTCCTTGCAAAGAGTGAAATTGAAATGAAGCAAAGTATCAGAAAAAAGGATCACTTATAGGTTTTTAATGCTCCAGTCACTCATGTCCCAATTTATATTTCACTATTACATGAGGGAAGGAAGAGTTTTTGAGAATTATTCCTTTTTTTCTCCAGTTCACAAACATTAGCATTGAAATTCAGTCAAAAATTCCACTTTTAAACAGAAGAATTTCTTTAGAAAGCCTGACTGACAGTGCAGGTAAACTCAGAAAATATATATTAATTCTGGTTTAGCCAATGTTCATCATGCTCATCACTCTTGCAAGACAGATATTCTGGAAGAGTGTCCTTCTGTGGTTTTAGTTTTGGCTTTGCCTGTGAAACAAAAGGACAAATTGTATCCTTTTTCCTAAATAAATATATGTTGATGACACTACAGAATTCCGTGTGGTCACTGTGTGCAGGTGACTTGTTTTTGGGGCTAGTAGTCCAACTTTTTTTGTTGTTTGAATCCCATGGATTTCTGTTCAGTAGTCTTAAGGCATTTTGTGAACATTAGAGAATTCAGCCTTGCAGCCTTATGACACAGACATGCTGCAGTTTTGCTTGCAGTTTAACACAGTGGTCAGCACAGGCCCCTGAAACACTTTTGCCTTGGGAGCAGTTTGGGTTTGTTTCCCATGCTGGGCTTATAACACAAGAAAAGCAGTTGGGCTCTCCTCATATGAAACATTAGTGGAAAATCAAATTTATGGCAAGATGAGAAAGTAAACTGGGAAAGACTGCTGGGAGAAACAGCGCTGGCATCTTGGATACATTTTGCACTTTCAGCTGGGCTGTGGGGAAGTAGGGATCCTGAAGAGCCACCCTTACTCTTCGCCTCTAGGGCTTTTTTCCTTTTCTTCCTCTCCCTTTTCTCCTATGAGATATGTGTGTGAGTTTGCTGTAGGGTTTGCTGCGGGTTTGCTGTAGTTTCACTGGTCTTTTTGAAATCAGACATTTCCTAGAAGAGTGATTATTCTACTCATATTTCATAAATTAGCAAATTTATTTTCCCTTACTCTCCTTGAGTGCTCTTTCATGGGGACAAAATTCCATTTCTGATGGCATAACATCAATAAATACAGTAGTTAAGGATGACAGCAGAATGGAATTCTTGGCTTGATAATTAGAACCTGGAAAGTCCTTCCAGATTTTACATTATAGTCTGTAATGTTATTTAACTTGCCTGAAATCTGTAGTGAAGTTCCAGGGTAAAGAGCTGAAGATATTTGGCTCCCTCCTGCTGGTCTGCCCATGTCTTAAGCTTTTTTTTTCTGGAAACTTGACTGATGTGCTGTACCCTATAACCAGAGTTTGTGCTAACACGTGAGTTTACACTGATGCTAAGGAAGTTTAGGTTTAACTGCATGCTGGTCTAGTACCAAAGATTCGTGTGGACCACAGCCTGAGAGATTCTTTTCCACTAAACCTTGTCAGCACTCTCATTTTATTGACTCTTTAACCACAAGAAAAATGCTGAGGGATGTTGTTATTAATGGCAATAAACCTCTTCAATGCCAAGAAGGTAATTCTACAAAGCTACCATCATCTATTTCTGAGGTTTTGAACTAAGAACTAAAGAATATTTGGTAAATGGCTTCTCTTTTCCAGTGGAAGTTGTGCACTTTGTAATTGTAATGGCTACTGGGAAAATACTTTCCAAGGAATTTTTGTTATTAAAAAAAAAAAAGAAAAGAACCCATAGTGGACTAAGGAAGCAGGTAATTTCCTTTTTAAATTTTTCTACATAAACAATGTGGGCTGTAATAAAAAGAAAGAATTTGTCTGTTTGAGCATTTGACTTTTTCATGAAAGATTTGTCTGAACTGGGCCTTCATGCTGGTTCATGTCCACATAACTCATCCTTTACAGTCATAGACTGATGTGACACAGGGTAATAGAAAGTGATGCATTGCCTGAATTTAAAGGAACACGGACTATTTCAGGATCGGCTGTGCAGTATGAGATCTGTATCAGATTTGAAACAAAGCTAACCAAGCAGACAGAGCAGTAAGATATCTATAGCATCCATTAATCAGTATATACTATGCTGTTGGTGGTTTCTTTTTTTCATTTGGCTTTTCTCTGTGTGTTCACCATCTAACATTATTTGGTCAATGCCTTTTTAAAGAGAAGACAAATATACAAGGTTACTTGGGAAAACATTTACAAATATTTTTTCCAGTCTGTTCTTTAATTTCAGGGCAAGAAATCATTATTTTCTAACCACAAATACCACGCCAGAGTATCATATGTATGTCTATATAAACTTATAGTTGTCAAAACACAAAGAAGTCAGCATTTGTTGTTGCGTGATTGTGTTGTTTTAGTGTTCCTTCTGTACATGTGCACCTGCACTTTCATGCCTTTACATTTGACAAGAGATAATGATGGCAGTGCCCACATGAGAACACTCCTACAAAACCTACCTGACCCTTAGTGATATAAAACAGCGATATTTATTTAAATTTTCTTTCATGTCAGTAAACTCCTTGGAATCCTAGATTCAAGTTTTCAGAGAAGCACCATAGCCCTTCATCGTTGAACGGCCAATGCACTTTGATGAGATCTTAAGTGAGCTTCTTTATAATCTATATACTTCTGAGGAGCTAAAGCCACACTTCGTGCTAGGAAAATGTTTTGTATTATTGTTCTCAGTTTTCCCCTCTGGAACCTACTTGGGAATGTTCACAGGAGCTCCAGGCATTCTGTACTTGCCTTCTGAAGGAGCAGTTACCTGTGCTCTGCTCTCTCTCCTCTGACAGACAAGAGCTTACTTTGTCTTTGCATCAATTCGTCCTTAAGTTCTGTTTAATCCAAGTTCAGTTGTACTGCACCCAGATATTAGAAATCTCAGTAGAAATACTGTCTTCACGTATGACAGCCTTGGTGGTGAATACTACAATAGGCTGCTTGTAGTAACAAGTCGGGTATTTAAAAATATAAGTAGAACTAGCTTTTTATTTTGAATTTGGTTAACTTGTAAGCCCTTTTTTAGAAATACTATGGAGGACAAAACATTTTTCTGATGCATTACAAAAAGCCTTACAAAACATATATATTTTTTAAAAAATATTTTTGTCATCTAGTATGTTTTCCTTCCATTTAGAAATTTCACACTATGCTTCCTCACTGTTCTGTTACGTTCTACCACCCCTTTCTCGGCATGGTATATGTTTTAAAATATTTCTCCAGGAAAGTTCTTATTAGGAGCACCTTAACAATATTAATCTTTTCATGTTGCTCCTGCAAAAGGACTAGTTGGGTTGCCCAAATATGAACTGGAATGAAATGAACCAGATAATCATCAACATAATTTGTTTAAAAGAGCAGAACTTTTTTTTTTTAAGTTTACAAATGTGTATTTGTGTCTTTGTGTAATAAGAACTCTTCTGCTGACATCATTGTAGTAGAGAGCACAATCCTTACACTTAGCAAAAATTATGCATTTATCAAACAAGCAAAGAGGTTGTGTGCCTTTAAAAAGTTTTTCTTAGCAGTGTAGTTCATATTTCCTTAAAAAAATTAATGCTACTTTTTCCATAGTATTGCTGTGACATTGTGCACTATAAAGTTTTAAAGCCAGACACCTTCTAGCGATAAGAACTTCAGAAGCAAAGCCTGCTGAAACCATCTGAACTGCTTCAAAAAGAGCATCCTCCTCTCAGGGATCAGCTATTTTTCCCAAGTTTGAAATTCTAACCTGGTAAATAGCATCAACAGGGGACTTTTCCCCCAACTCTTTTGGAGAACCCCACAGATATGAATATCTTCAAAGGAGGATCTGTTAAAAAATGTAACAGTCTTCAAAGGGGAAACACCACCCTCAGCAATCTGAAGTTCTTTAAAGTGGGAGCCCACCAGCACTATGAATCCTCAGAGGACTAACTCCCAGAGCACTGTGGAAATTTGTAAGAGAACAAGCCCTCTCTCTCAAATACCCAGTAGGCTATTATTTTCCTTTAAAAGGACTCTTACATGTGTACATTTATAATTACAGAAAGGGTCTTATTTAACCAGAGCCCTGTAGAACTCTCTTACGTTTAAAAACAAATATTGATTAAAAGAAAAGAAGGACAGAGGAAAACAATTTGACTTTGCTGTCTTCCTTTTTCTTCTTTTATTTATACCTGATCTCAATATAATACACCAATAACACTTGGCTCATGTAGCTCTTTTGATCTCTGTAACTCGAAAGTATTCTTCAAGAGTTGCGAAGAAATATTCTCTGAGCACAGTTATCCACTTACACTGCTGGTTAACTGGGAGTCCAAATATTCTGGCAAGAGGCACTTTTTTCACTGCTGTAGCACTGCTGGCTGTGTCCTTCCAAGAGGTATTTTCTCAAATAACTATTCCGGGGTTTGAGGTACTGGCCTCCACCCTGCCCCTCTGTGTAAGAATTATATTAGGTTGGGATAGTTAATGTGGGCATTAAAGTCATTATCAACTGCCAGATTGATTACCTTCCAGGCATGCCATGAATGTCCAGACATGTTGGGCAATGAGGCCAGCTGCCTCTAAGAGAGGAGAGGTGCTGAGGTGGCTTGGGCTACCCATGAGCATCCTTGGGTACCTTTCCAGATATGGATGTGAGCATGTCTTTCAAGCAGCTGGGAATTTATCATGGGCTGTTGGGAGGCAGGAGAGTCCTGTTTTACTGATATGGAGAATGGCTTGTCTGATGAAAGTGCCTGCGTCAAAGCCAACTACTGAAGTCAGTTCTCCTGAGTCCCAAATCAGAAAAATGATTGGGCCTTTTTTGCATGTTTTTGCATCATCGGGCAATAAAACAACCAAGTAGAACAAAATTTTTCATGACCCCCAGGGTCTGTGAATATATAACTCAAATGCTGTGATTTACTAGTAAAATTTCTGACTTGTTGAAGAAATGACAGGAATAACTAAATTTTACCTGTAGAAGAAAAAATATCATGCTCCATTCATGTATTTATTAGCTTCTTCTCTTTCACAATGCTGTATGATTTATGGCTTCTAATGTAACTGTAAAATCTGAACCTCTCGTATCTTATGTTTAGTGATGTTTGATAGTTTGATTTCCTGCTACTAAGCTGATCCAAAAATGTGTGCCAAGAATATGATGCCTGATAGTAGCCTCATCTTCCACTATATGAAGGAAAAAAATCTTTTGCAGTCTATCAGTATATGATAAATATCTTTACACTTCTTTGATGATAGAATAAATGATATTTGTTACTTTTTTTTTTCCTTTTCTTTCTGAAAATGTTTGGGTCTGATACCAATAAATACATTTATCCCATCAGCAGACTAACTGTGTTTTGCTGTGAAGCACTGATAGTTGCAGCAGTGTGTATATCCAGCAGCACCAGTGCCATTGGCTAAATCTACTTGCCAATGTGAGGGTAAGAAGTGAACAGAGAAGTCAAAGGATACTTTGATAGCTCTGGGCAGATTGCAAGAAGTTTTAACTACTTAAAGAATTTCCTTCCATAGTGAGATCTGACAATTAGTCCCTCTATCCAGATGTGGGAATCTTTTGCTAACTTTTTTATTGTTAGCATTTATGCCAGGTGGGAAAATTTGATAAAAGAGAGATAACAATGTTCAGAGCAAGCTTTTCATTGCTGTAAAGCTCTCATGGAATCCAGATGTCAGAAATGTGAATGTAGACATGGATATAACTAATGCTTCTGCTCAGTTAATCCTGTATTTGGATATGAAACTTAAGAAAAAGGACAAAATTAGTGGAAGTTTAAACTACTTGCTGAAAAAATTTGCTCTCTGGATTATGCTGAAGAAAACTATCTCAAAAAAGAGAACACAAGTCATAACAAAAAAGTTCAATGTGCAGTATGAAATGCTGTATTCTTTCTTGCTGGAATTATGTTGCATTCAACGGAGTTACATCTGAGACAAATACAATATGGTTATTCACATGAGCTGGGAGGAATGTTTTGGTTTTTATTCCAGTAACTCTTACATAGTCTTCATAATGCAAAATTTACAAAGCTACTGACAGAGGAGAAAGGTGCAGAAAATGGCTCTAATACCTGTATTTTCCTACTCTTATGTTAACTGCTAATAGCATAGAAACCTTAAACAACAGTTTTGAACTGCAGAGCATTTGTCAGCTTAAAACAAAAAAACCCCATCACATTTAAGAAATGAAATGTTTGAGGCACACTGTAATACTCAAGCCCAAATGAAAATAGGAAGACTCTAAGTTTCCTGAATCCCGTCCCAATTATATTTCATTTAATAACACTCAGTGAAATATCTGGTGGCAGGGGAAATGAAACTACATGATTTTATGGGATCATTCATCAAGAACTAATTGAAGCCTTCATACAGTTTAGTGCTGATAAAACACTGTAACAATAAACAATAACAAAATTCACCAGAGAAGGATTTGTTTTGCCGTGAGGAAAATGGTTCGGTTTCATCCTGGGGATTCCTGGTTAAAAGACTCTCCAATTTAAAAAGGGATAAGCACAGGCTCCTGTGCATAATGACAGAGTGGTAGCTGTGGCAAATGTATTAGTATTGCTCCAGTGGAGCTATTCTCATTGTAAGTATTTGCTATTGTGTGTGGCTGAGGCAGGATGCAGAACGACCAATAGGATTTTTTAAAGTTTGATTTTTTTTAAGCAGTTCCCATGTAGTTTTATGAAAAGTAAATTACAACTCCAACACGAGCAATGGAATTTCTGATTTCAAAGTTACTAATTAGTCCTAGTTTTATTGACTGCAGAAAAATTGTCCTATCCTATATTCACAGAATAAGGCTAGTCTCAGTGATAGTTCTTTTTAATACATGCTAGAGTGATATCTTTTCAGTACTGAAATTGTTGAGATAAAAAATATTGTCTCTTTATTTCTGACCTATTTCCTCTGACCAGAATATTTGGCAGTCCAGAAACACAACAAAAATTACAAATAAGGTATTAATTTTGATTTTAAAAAATGAAATAATGAATGTTTCATCAATCTACATTGGGAACCCAGGGAGGTTCCTAGGAATGTGGCACTATAGTTCAGAGGTTCCAGACCTTGCTAGGCCAACTGAAGCAAATAATTTCTGCTCTTCTCTTGTCCTCCTTCTGCCCTCCTAAAGGGCAAGTCCTTCTGGGATCAGGAAGTTTCATGCCACCTGTCTGTAGACCAGTGAGGCCTCTTTTTTAAGGTAGGACTTCTGGAAGTACAGTAAAAACAAAATTAAACTATAATAAATAACATTATTGATGTACAATACCAGATAAGTGATTTTATCCTAGATAATACAGTGGGAAACATCATGCTTTATGATGTGCCAACTAATTGATCTTTCTGGATGATCCTATCAGAGAGAAGCAGGAGAAACAATCATATTTTTCTAAGTAAGTTTACATTGGTATTTTGCTTACTGGGATTAAAAATTTCATATATCCTTAGAAACAACCTCCTGAAATTTTAGTGCTTTTTTGTTTGTTTGCTGGTTTATTTTCTTTTTTGGTTTTCTTTGTTTGTTTGTTTTCAGGGATTTTTTCTTGTTTGTTTTTTAAAGGAAACAGAAGACTTAAAATATCAGCAAATAATATTTGGAGTCTACCTTCCCTGTATTTGGGGGTACATTTTTCCTCTGAGATAGACATGTACAGATCCTTCACCTTAAACTAATCACTTCTATCATGCTCTGTGCTATCATGTTGGCCTTTAGGACACTTGCATTTCTGTTGTAGCTGTAAAAGTAATAAAAGGGGGCTCAATCAGACTGGGGATCCCCAGGTATGGTGCTTTATACCTGCTGGTGGGTAACTTTGATGTATCTTCAACACTCGGGCTGGTTGATACAGCAATTGTAGAAGTGCAAATGTAAAACAAGGTTCAAATTTTGGCCAGTCAAAGACCAGAATGAAATTACTCTACTTCCATATCTCAGAAGATGGCAATATCCCCAGAATTCAGAAATATTTAATCTGAACTTAAATCAGAGGTGATAAATAAATGAAAAGAACACATGAAGACATGATATAGCTATGGCAGACCAATGTTTATTTAATGGTAGATGCCTTTAAATCACTTGTATGTAGAGCTTAAAAGAACCCTAAGCTTTCAAAGTGTTACACGTCATCAAATATTACTTTTATATAAAAGTTGAGCTTATATTTATCAGACTGTGGTTAGATTTTCTGCATTTCATTTACCCCAATAAAGCTTATTAAAAAATTATGATATTTCACATTATAGTAAAAAAAGACGTAATACATGCATATAGATGTTTCCTCTGTATATATAATTAAGCAAAAGGTTGCTTTCAGCAGTCAAACAAAATGACATCTTTAGGTTGTGTTTTGCAATTATTTTAAGGTTTCTGGATGGTCACATATTCCAAGCATTTTGCTTTATTTCTATTGTCTCATTAAAGTTTCCTTTTTCTCTTAAGCTTTCAGTGCCTCTCTTTATCTTCTTTCCACAGTTTCTGTATAAATACTTCCATCTTGGACAGCACAGGCCCAAAGCCATAAAACACAGGGCAGATTCTGAAGTTGGAAGATGCACCAGGCACCATCAGCTGGGGACAGAGATGATGCAGTATTTGGCATTGTCTCTGGGGACTATTTGTGCTCTAATTGACAGAGCTATAACACCTACCTCTTCCATTATTCATACCTAAAAAAAGCAGGAATGGAACGAGCAGATGTGGCAGCCCTCACTCCACCTGTCCTTTCCTGCTCTGCAGAACGTGGCTGCGCCTGTTTCCGATCACAGACTTCAAAGCAAGGGATAGAAATCCCTGTGCTGATCTGCCACAGCGACTTGGGCTGACAACTTCTATGTATATTTTGTTGCTTTGCCAAATCTACTGGAGGGTAATCATGTGTATCTTTGAGATATGTTATTCTTATGCATGGTGAGCAGACCTTTCTCTTGATTTCAATGAGGCTTTTCCTAATATCTCTCTGATTCCCATTAACAATCTACTCTTTATTAAAAGAGCATGCACAAGCTGTGCAGGCTCGTCAAAATCCAAGTATTGCATGTTTCTCAATCAGTATGTGCTCTGATGTTTCTACTTTTAAATTCTACATGGCTAATTATATTTACTAAACTATCATCTAATTTTGTTTTAGTGAAAGAAGCTAACCTTTGACTTTGAAAATTGTCAGTGTTTTCACTGAGTTGTAGGCTGGTTTTCAGTTTGCCCAGAAATGATGTCTGTGAACTGATCACAATTAAAGTTATCAGGTAAAAACAGAGGAAGATTTATTTCCACCTGGTATTATTTTCATAGCTTTTTTTTTTCTTTGTGTGTGTGTGTGCATTAACACAAATTAGGAAATATATTAAAAAAAGAAAAAAAGTTTTGCCAGCTTCTGTGAGCAGCATCAATAGTTTCTATCTGATGGCCTTTGTTGAGGCTGCCACTGAATTTTCACTAGTATCCTTACCAGTATTTCACTGAGTGTCCTTAAATTTAAACTTTGATTCAGAAAAAAACATGTGGACATATCATTAATTCCCACTGATGTAGACAGGTGCCTAATTTGCAGGATGTATTAGGAGTACCCAATTGCTCTAAATTGAACACAGGCTTAAATGCCTTGCTGAATAAACCCTTACCATTGAAATCGAACCATGGAAACAATTCAGCTGCACTGGAATTAGCCACATTTATCTATTATATAATGAATGAAAAGCTATCTGAAGGGTAGCAGTTGTGGCACTGATAATATAGGTGCTTGAGGAATGGAAGAGGTTGCATCAAGATGTGCATGTCTGTGCATTATTTTATGGGAAAAATAGGTGCAAAATTACACATAATGAGTAAAAATAGGATGCATTTTTGTTTAAACTCCTCTCACATACAAGAATGAAACAGGAATCATTCTTTGTTACTTCTCATCTATAGTTATTCCAGTACTTCTAGGCTGGGAAATTAATATGGGAGCAATGTGAAAAATTTATCAAGTGGTTTGTCTTTTTATATTATTAATAGATATAAGTAGTCTATAGTGCTTGCCCTTTCAGCACTTTGAGTCAATATAGTTGAAGTTCTGCATGTCTTATGTGAACATAGACTTTTAGTTGTTCCAAGCATGTGCTGTGCATGCCTCACAGGAGAGGGAGGGAAAATTCAAGCAGTTTACTATTTCCCCACCTTCAGCTTGGCAAGTTTAAACTCTTACAGCTTCTGCTGAGTGATTTTTTCAAGTGACTGATTTTTCACAAGGGAAGAACAGTACTCTGTATATATTTTTATTCTTCAGCTCATGTTTCTTGAGACATGGCAAGTTGTAAAGAGCCTCAGAGTAAGGCACATTTGCACCTTGGCTATCTCCCATCCTTGCAAGATTCCTACATGGCTAGAAATCAGCTTTACTATTTATTTCCCACATCAGGTTGTATAAACTAGAAAAACAATAACCCTGAATGTTAAGCATAGTATATTATATTGATATCTCCTAAAATGATCAGTAGTGGAATTTAGGATTAAATGTACCTAATCTAACTTTCCATTCTTGCAGTAGCAATGTCCATATCCAAGTTCATCACCCCAGATTCTTTCTTTAGAGGTGTGGCACTTCCATGTCAGTAGTGCTCTGATTTATATTTAGGGATATATTTTTGGATAAAATTAACATCATATTATAAATATCTATATTTAGTCAGATGAAACCTATCTCTGGTACCTTAATTATATATTTTCATCACATACCTTTTTTTTACTGAAAGAGCTGTCTCTGGGCAAGCACTGATATTGGTCTTAAAGTGTTTCAGCTTCTGTTTTGTGTGGTAGAAATAAGAGTAACATTTGAGGTGGCAGAATAATAAGCAAGTCAAATAAAGAAAAGCCCTGCCCTTACCTGGAATCAGAATGCCTCCTGCTCATTTGTCTGGGTTCCTTTCACAGAGGCTGATTCTGACTGCCCTTCCTCTTTCAAAGATAAACCAGAATGTTTAAAGACAGGAATGAAAAAAAGAAAAAAAAAAAAAAAAAGAAAGAAAAAAGAAAAAAAGACAGGAATAAAAGACAGAAATAAAATACTCTGTGCTCCACAGTAGACAACATAAATAGAAAAAACAAGACCAAATGGGCTTGCTTTCATTCTTTCATTTCAGCAACAGTATCACAGCTAGAGAAAACTCTGCAGTAGATTTATGGTTCAGGAAAGCCTATGGTGTAATCCACCACTTAACAGAACACTTCCTGGTTCCCTAAAAATTGCTTACAACATACTAAAATGCAAAAAAAACCACAAAACCCTACAACCAGAATATGCCAGAGGAAGAGAGAAAATCAAGCATATCCCCAAATTCCAAAGTGGTGAGGTAGTATATTAAAGAAAATGAGAATATTTCAAAACAAAAGAAAACTACCTTGAACAGTAACTATGAGTGACCCAGGCAAAGCAATTCCTGCTGACATAAAATCTGGGTAATAGTTTAACCCTGAGATAGTGAGCAGGACCCCAGAGCACACACCCAGCTCATCCCACTGTTTTACAGGGAAGAGTCCACCCTGCTGTCTGCCTTGGACCACTGACACCTTCCAGATCCCAGGAAAGTTTTAAAGACATACAAATTATAGCTGCTACGCACCTTGAAGGCTCTTCCTGCACAGGAGGACTAATAACACTTAGAAGGTAATAAGACTACAGCAGATTCATTTCCAGTCCTTCAAGAGACACTGCTGCATCAAGTGCCCCAGATCTCTAAGTCCCACTCCTTTCTGCCTCAGCTGAGTGCTGTCTCTGTGCTACAAATTACCTGAGACAAGGAGGGTACAGTGGAAATACTGTTACATGCAGACCCCTTTTTCTGTTGGTTACACAGTCCCTTCCCTATTTCCAGTCTTAATTTTAACATGTTCCTTGACTTGTTAATCTGTTTGCGAGGCTACTCCAGCATTTTACCAGATAACTAAAAAACAATCTCAGATGGAATAGTTTTAATTTCCAGTCTGAATTTATTTGTGACCAATTTGTAACCATCTAATTGTGTGCCTGCACTAAATGGGAGTTTTCCCATTGAGTGTAATTGGATCAGGCCCCAAACCGCAAAGACAGCTGCTCTTATTACAGCGTGGAAAACAGGCAGGGGCTGGGTGTTACTGCATAATGACAGCAGTAAATTATATTCCAAGGGCAAGATCAGAAGCTGGTGTAAATCAATACAACTCAACCGGCTTTTAAAAAGTTATATCAGTGTGTGCAAGCTGCTAGGTTGGCCCAAACATTTTCTCAGTAGATTTTAAAGCTCATCCTGCTGCATAATGCATGCTAGGGAATTACTTCCAGCAGCTCCTGCACCAAACCTAAACCATCTGACTGAACCCAGGCCTGTATTTCAGAAAGTCATCCAAACTTGATTTAGAGACTATGCATCATAGAGAATCTATCCCACTCCCAGAAACCTTTTTTAAACATTTACTCTCCTTGTTCTTAATAAAATATCAGGTTCTAGCTAGATTTCTTTTCTCTTTTTTCCTAATACATGTAATAGCCCCTTCACTCAAATTTCCTCTCCTTATATTTGTAGTTCTGCAAAATTTTTTAACATCATTTAGTCTCCATGCTCGATTGATTAAACTTTTATTTTATTTGGTCATTATTTCACAATTTTTCGACTCAGGCATTTTTATAAGGCCTTTCTAATTGTTCAAACTCACCACACTGGGTGGTTTACAGGTAGCTTTGATGCAAAAATTTATAGTCTGATATATTTAACAAACTTCTAATTATAACTAGAATTAGAAAAAAATAATATTTGTTTGTTTCCTGGGAGAGAAAATGAAAAAAAAGAAACAACAGCTGCATTAATTTGACTATAGCTCAGTGTGTTTATAAGTAACGATATATGTAATGGAATTACTCTGTGGAACAGTCCCTGTTATTCCCTTTGAATATATAGAAACAATTCACTGATTTCTCCAAATCAGGTAAGATTTTGAAAGGTGTGCAGCCACACTCCTTGAAGCTGGTTCCGAAACTGTAATCAACTTTGATTTACCTGAAGATAATAGTAAAATTCACTAGTTTCAAATTACAGCAAATAAAAAGGAAGTTTTCCTGAAGAGAAACATACTAACTATATTATTGTATGTGTGTTTTGTGAGGGCTTAAAGAATGCAGTTGCATGTTTCAAGACACTGTCCCCATAAGATAAGCCACCACAGTAGAACTTGAGATGAGTGCAGATAGCAACAGGAAGATGCTCGTTCCAGGCCTGGTGAGGCAGATGTGGGTAATGCATGCAGACAGAAATTCCCCCCATGGCAAACTGTGGGACAGGCAGTAAATGCTTCTGCACAGGCCATCTCACATTATGGGAACAGCACCTACACCCTATGGATATCCAGGACTAGACAGGAGAGAAGTGGTACCTCCAGAGGAGCTCCTCTGGGACCCACCCACTGAAGGCCAGGGTGAAGAAGGACCACTGGGACACTGCAGGATTCCTCATGGGGCAATATGTATTACTTTTTTTTCACTCTCCCTAACCTCCCCTCCCCTAACCCCTTCCCACTCCCTTTCTTTTTATCTCTCTAGCTCACATTTACTCTTAAATAAAATCTGTACTATTGACTTCAGCACATGAAGGTCTAGTTTTCACCTTAATTCAGGCAGAGGCATCCATTATAATCAGTTCTTATTATGTTTTCTTAAAGGTAAAAGTGTTGGTGACTCTGTTAACTTTCATGCTTGATATGTCTTTGATTATGTTTTAAAGTTGAGCAGGCAGGCAGTGCCCCAGCCTAATGCCTTCTTGGTCTTCAATGCTGAGGAGCAATAGGAAGACAATGCAGTAGAGGTTTTAGTACCTGCCTTTTCTTTCATGAAGAAGTTTGGATAAAAAGGCTTTACTGGCTTGAGAGTAAAAGGAACTTCTACTCTGAGAGCACAGCTAAGATGAAAACTGCAATCCATGTACGTTCATTGCTACAAGGTTTCAACATCATGAACTATATTGGAACATCTGAGAAGGATAAAAAGCATGAAGACCAGTAACAAATAAATATATTTGCAGTTTGGAAATGGGAGAAAGTGTTAAAAAGGTCAAATATGAAAAAAACAATGAAAACAAAACATGTTCAACTGGTTCATTAAAGCATAATAAGCAATTAAAAAGCTTGTATTTATTTATTGCTGTGAGAATGATTTGAGTATAAGCCTTGTTAACTTCAGTTGTCCAAACCAAGAAGGATCTGTCAAGGAGCTTCTCATCAATCTTGTATAATGACTACAGAACCATTTAGCTGATCTGAGGGGCACAGCTGGATTTTCATCCAACCCTTTCATTTGGAAGCTCTAATTTAACACTTAGAGGAAAACTCCTGTGTTGCTCTGTCAAACTTGGTCTGGATTAACATTTTTTTTTAAGAAGATTGTTTTCGTAAATAAAATTTTGAAGTAAAAAGTATTACTAAAGGTATATCTGTGAAAGTTGCATTAATTTGTAGTAGTGAAGGATGCACCCCACAGAGATGGTTTCACCAGACCACCTGGATAAGTCAGCCTTGCAACAATATGGAATAAAACTGAGATTAGGCTATATCTCGTGAAAAAGAGTAAGAATATTAAGTTTACTCCCAAGATTGACAGAAACACAACAAAATGCCACAGAACAATGTGAAAAATACTGACAAAGATCCTGAAAACACAATGTATTGGGCTACTCATAGCATGGATAAAGAAAGGAGGAAGACACAGATGCAGATTTTCAAGTCTCTGCATACAAGATATAAGTGCAAGAGACGAAGGAGATAGAAAATTTAAAAGGATACCATGGAATAATTTCCATAATTAGAGTAGAAATGTAATCTGGTTCAGAAAATATAGGAAAAAAGGAAGTTTGAAAATATTAGGAAGAAATAAGGGAGAACAATGCCTTTAGTGGTACTGTGTAGGGTATAGATACATTTGAAGTCTGTAGTGAAAGAAGCAGAATGCCATCTAAAGATCTGTAAGATACTACAGAACTACAATGGTAAGGAAGAGGAAGATTAGTTTGGTTTTGGTTTTAAGTTTGGTTTTGTTTTGTAGTTTTTTGGGCTTATTTTTAATGAAAACATCCCCAAAATTTTATTACATCTTTCAGGGGATCTGTTGCTCACTGGAAATTTGAGCAGCCTGAGTATATGTTGAGAAGGGAATGCAGTAGGACCCTGAATATAAGTTGTATTGATGAATATATTTTGATGCAGGAAGTGCAGAAAACAGCTAGAAAGGAGGACTTTTAAATTCAGTTCTAAGGAGCTAGTTCAGAACTGCACAGACAAGTCTGGAAACAACTAACTAGGCAGCAGCTCTGCATGAGGGTTTAAGAGTAATAAAAGGAGTCAGAGGTTGAAAATGTGTTAATAACACATTGTCCTTTAAGCAAAAGCTCAAAACCTGTCTTGGATTGTATGCCTGCTAAACCACTTAACTGCAAAGCAAGGGAAGGATTTGTCTCTTCCCCTCTGCATCAGGCAGGCTCTTCTGTCCTTGGCACTGGGAAGCCTTCAGCTTCTGTGTGCTTGACATGGACCTTGTACGCCATGAAAATGTCAAAAAATTGACTTCAATGAGGATAATCAGATGTCCAGACTACTTGATACAAGAAGAAATACATTAGGTCCAAGAAGAAAAGAAGGGGAGGGTGAGGAAAAAAGATATTTGCCTTTGATTATATGAGATCTTTCATGATTAAAAAAAAAAAAAAAAAATTAAATAGTTTTCCATGTTAGAGAGACTAGTGCAAGAAGTAACAGATCAGAATTGTAGAAAATCGGGTCTGGCATTAATTAAATCATCCTACTGATAATCAACAATGGGGAGAAGAGGATCTAGGAGAGTGACTGAATCCTCATTACTTGAAGATCTTATAGAATAGGTTAGCCATATACCTACTAAAGATACCAGATATATAGTATTTGAGAAGAGAACAGGAAGAAACATGTTCTGCATAAAAATCAATAGAGAAACATGGTCCAGAGATACTGCTTATTTGCTTCATCTGCAATTAAATATATTCTTCTAGTTAACTAAATTTACAATGGTATTTCTAGTGCTGGTGTTATCTTTCTAATATTTAATGATTGCAAGGTTAGAATGTTCATACCTATGCAAAAGAAATGCTTCACATTTAGTGCAATATCTCCCTTGAGATATGTAGCATCTTATATTTTCTATTAATTTTATTCACATACTTCTTTCAATGGTTTTTTCCCCTTCCAAAGCCTAGTGTGAAGTCTCCATTTTTCTTCTGGGTACTCATTTAATATCTGTAGGATGTGAAAAATATTCATTTTGATATCATAAAGTTAATTAATTGTATTTTTCCTTTAATAATTAACAATTAGTTATTTTTTATTTGCCCAAGGAAGAAGACTTTGATTCATTAAGTTATAGCACAGTTGACATCACCTGTATTTGCCATAGTCGCACATGGGTGCTGGAGGGGAGATTATGGAGGCTAATGCTTGTATAGGTTAGATTAGACTAGGAAATCACCTTATATGCAACAAAATATTTTAAACAATTCCAAAATTTTCTATTCCTTTTCAGCCTAAGTCTTCTTGTATATCTTTAAATTTTTAATCTTTTCTTCCACCTGGAAAACATGCCTTCATCAGAATAGAGTGGCGGAAGAATGCTCACTAGACACACAGAATATAGAGATGCAGGTCCTGGCATATCTGCTCTTTGTTTCCTATCTGTGTCCTGGTCAAAAGTTATCCTGTTACACAGAAGTCATTTTTTTTCTTCAGTCTTTTTTTGGGAGGAGGTGTCCAATAATAATTTTAAAAATACTAAAAAATTTATTATAAATAAATAGTTCATAACAATTTGATATATCAGCAGACAATTTGGGAGACATCCTTCCAACAGGGCATCTATGTTTATGTCAAATGTAAGAATATAGTTCATGCTCAGTCAAAATGTGAAAGGAGCAAGGTCAGGATAAGCATTCTCCTTGTAGTTGTCTCTGTTGGCTTTTAAAAAGTTTTATTTAGCTACACCAAGATTTGGTTGTTTATAGTTATTGCATATTTATAAGTTCCTGGGTAGAATGTACAGAGTGTAAATTCTCAGATAGGTCATCCAAGAAATAGCATATTTTTCTCTCTGTTTTTTCACATACAAAAGTAAAATTCAAACTACAGTATTTAAAAACAAATCTGAAATGCCAGAACAAAATTATAGTTTTGGTACTGCAAAAAGACCCTAACAAAATGAAAACCAACAAAACCTAAATCCATGCTTTTCCTTCTTCATTATTCAGTCTTCATTATGATTCCACATATATCCAGACCATTTTCACCATACATTCTTTGACCCATTTTCTTGGACTATCCAGTGACTTTTCCAGTGACAGTTGAAATACATAGGCTTCGGTTTCTTCCAGGAGAGCTATATTGTTATAATTTTGTATAGTTGACATAAATATTTTTGATGGAATGAGTTATAGGAGCAATAGACACTGCAATTTCTTACTGAAGTACATAAAACATACAAGTTAAAATACTGCCAAGTTTTCTGGCCTCTTCTGCCTATAGAGAGGCACTGAACAGGCATCTGCTAAGGAGCATCACATCTTTGGTTACTAGCAAATATTTTTATTGGTATGTAAGTCATGTTAGAACTTCTGCTTTTGCACTTCATGATACATAACTACAGCAGCACACATTAAGTGTGAGAGAAGCTTGTTCTGGAAAGCAGTGCTCTCCAGAAGGTTTTAAACACTGCTGTAACAAATGCAGCAACCAGTGAAATGACAGCACAGAGCAATTTAGGTAGATGACATCTCATACCAATGCTCTGTTTAATATGAAATATAGTAGTGTTCAAGGAAATCTATAAAGCTCTGCAGTACTTTTTATCAAGACTTTCAGGTTAAGAGATTCTGCTGCCATACGTTTTTTGTATAGACCATAGAACTAATGGATGGGGTAGCAGTTCTGCTAAAATTTAGGTTAAAATTAGTGGGACTCCAGGCTGAGTGATCCCACATTTGGATGTTCCCTGACCTCAGTAGCTTACAGAAGTACTCTCTGTGTAGCCCACATTCCTAGGGGAAATCTCTTGCTCAAAGGAAAAATCTTGAAGGAATAGACTGGTCTTTTCTTCATCTCTTACTTTCAAGAGAAGAAATGCAATCTAGTTGTAAAACATATTTTTAGAGCAAATATCTTGCAATGCCTCAAAGCACTTTTAAGACATACTTTCAAATTGAGAATATTTAAAGGTTCCTGCACACAAGAACGTTACCTAAGTGATAGATTTCCTTTACTGAAAGTTTTTTTCATGTAAATTGCTCAGTAATTACATTTCAAAACGACATTGATTTCTTATATGTCAATACATATTAGAGATTAAATGTCCAGTTCCTGTCAGGTAGGTGAGAATTTAAAGTTGGAGGTCTTCTGAGAGACTGTTTTTTTTCAATAAGGCTTGGATTTGGGATAATTTCTACTTTTTTAAAAAGCTCTTTTCATCTTATGCCTCCCTTTGGCTAGTGGATCCCTTTTCATTTTCACTCCTCCACAGTGCTTCTTAGAAATGATTCAGTGAAGCAGCACTTGGCCCCCTTGTACAAAATTCCCAGTGTACGTTGAGAATTTATCTTACTTCTGCTATGTGTTATAATTACAAGTTCCAATCAAAGTACATCTTTTGAGTTACAAGTTTGTGTCATTGCTTTAGTAGAAATGCAAATGTTATGTATTTAACATGCAAATGAAGTGAAATAAATATAATGCATGAAGTCTGTATTCCATCTCAGAAGTAATTGTAATGTGTAATAAGGGTTCGGCAGCAAAGGTTTGACAAGAGAGAAGGCACAACAATTTTTATTTACTGCAAGAGCACTCATCTCTGTCTGACCTCTCCTGGTTCTCGTGACATTTAATGTAAATTTGGCACTCTGATTTCTATATGTGATGGCAGGCATAGCTGTATTACTTTTGCTTTATTTCACTGGCTTAGTCACAATCATTTTTACAACTTCTGCATATAGTAGTAAGTTTCTGTGTTTATGAACTACAGAATGGTTTTAAGTCAGAACAAATGTGTACTGTCTACCAGATGATGCTTTTTGAAAGTGCTAGAAATAAGATACAACCAAAATAATTCTTTATTTGGTATATGTCTGAGCTTCTGGCACATAAGAAATTAGCTAAGGGTTCAACTGGGATGACTGTGCTCCAGAAGTACCAAAGGAGTCATCCTCCAGGACAGACTATTGAAACTCGCTTGGACTGCTGGCCTCCAAAATACACTGTGGCAGTGGTTTCAGTAATATGACTTGCTTTCAGGAAAACAGATTTTCCTGTTCTTTGTTTTATACCTGTTGTGAGAAATTTTATTGCTGAATAATTGTCTTCCATTCACCTTCTTAAAGACAGTTTTTTAAAATTATTTTTACAGAAGTTTGTCAAAACCTTCTTTACGTTCTTGCTTATGCTTGTCTTTTTATAATTTTTTCCTATATCTCAGACTACAACTTTGGTTTGTGTGATAAAGTATTCCAATTTTCTCATCATCCTTTCAAGATTTCTGCATCAAAAGAAGGGTTGAGCATAAATTCACACATTATTTTAAAATACCTGGAATGCATACAAGGTAATGATTATATTAATTTCATGCAATCTCTGCAGTCGACATGACTTGTGATGTAGTGCAACTAAGCTTCTTAATTACTGAGTAGTTAAACATTGCAGGGATCTTTTCGCAAGCAAGTGAAGGAAAGCACTACTACTGTGCTTGCCTACAGGTTTCTTCAGGTTTCATTTGTAAATGAACCTAGGAACTGGATCACTTGTTTGGATTTTCTTGTAACTATAGTCTCTTCTTTACTGAAAGTTTGAGTTCAAATCAATCTGAAATTAAGTGAAAGTAATCTTAAGTTCTAGTCAGATGTGCTTTAAATTTTGTTTTAAATGTTGTGGGTATTTTTTTTTCCCTTTCATTTTCAAAGCTGTTGTATTTCAGCCTTGCTCTGTTAGAACCTCTTTCAGGATAATTGATAGGCTATAGACCACATCACCCTGCTGCCAACTTAGTTGAAAAGGTGCTGGTACCTAATCAAAACAAAGTTTTGCTTTCTGATATCAGTGAATATGGACATATATATGGACATATATCTTTCTTTGGTCCCTGATATGTTTTAAAATAAATGACCAGGAGTAAACAGAAAAAATAGGTCATAAAAATTGAAAAAGTAATACTTATCTAATGAAGACTCTGTGAAATCTAAGTTATATCTGTTAGAAATATATGGAACAACAACAAAAAAAGAATAGCTGAAATTCCCATAATCCAAAAGACAGTCAGAATCAAGGGAATGGTGCCACTGTGATTTTATAATGGTGTGAGCAATAAATGGCCTATTGTATATATTTTTTTGTTAGGACTAAACTCTTAAAAGCAATCTGCCTTTTCACATGAGGTAAATGAAACCATTTCATTATCGCAGTAATGTAATTAGAAATCTCATAAGCAATCAAGCAGCCAAATTTTGCACCAGCTGTAAGCAACTAAAACAAAAAGTGACAAGTGGACCAGCAAGTAATGAATTACAATAACCCAGATGAGAAATAAAAGACAAACGTATGAGTGTCTTGCTATCCTCAGGAGAAGTAAAGTCTATAGGCTGGAAATGATCCTGGGACAGTAATAAAATGGCTTTGTAACATCATTAATATAGAAAACAAAATCACAACTTGGAATAAAACCTAATTTTTTGTGACAGCGAGACTTTTGGGGAGTGTATGAGGGTCAGAGAGAAAAATCTAGAACTTGGAAATGAAGTATATAATCTCCAATGTTTGTAAACTTGATGAGTAGGGTTTTTTGCTTCTACCTTACATAGAATGGTAAGAAAGTGGAATGACATCCAAACCACCATATGACAGTCCTGTCTGTAGAACATGGAGTTGTAGAACGTGGTTGTAGAACATGGAGATTCAGGGCCCCTAGCCTCAGCTATATGCCATGTAGGCTGGATTGCAGTGTGTAGCTTTGATGGAAGCAGATACTAACCCTGGGATGATTGAAACAAAATGAAATAAAGCCTACCCAGGGAATCTTAGGGAGCAAGTAATAAATTTGTGTACTATTTTGGCATATCAGAAGCTGAAGCTAATCAGTCCAACAACAAAATAAGTGAGTGATCTTCATATGAGTGCACAAGAATTGTAATTTATTAAATATAATTTCTTAAAAATATCTCTTTTATACCTGAAATTGGTCCTGTAGTGCAATTATGATAGACAATCCCAAATATGTGTGGATGAGTACCACTATCTGATTATTTTTTAAATTAAAATATCTGTTAACAGCCAC
Source organism: Bombycilla garrulus (assembly GCA_013400315.1). Classification (NCBI taxonomy): domain Eukaryota; kingdom Metazoa; phylum Chordata; class Aves; order Passeriformes; family Bombycillidae; genus Bombycilla; species Bombycilla garrulus. Next base: position 905,776 of record VXBU01002809.1, on the reverse strand, counting down.
TCTTGGCAAACATGTTTAGGAAACTTCCATTTTCCATTGACTTCATAGGTCAAGTCCAGACCTTCCTGTGGGAAAAAAATTTGTTTAGACATACAAAGCCTGAATGATATTAGTGTTTCAGTTTTCAAAGGAATTCAGGAGACTAAAAGAGCAAATTCATCAAACTGCAAGCCCTGAAAATGCAAAAGGAGCCTGAGTTTCTGAGCATCTTTGAGCATATCTCTTGAGCCGTTATAATGCAGATAAGGAGCCTGGTGTGAGATGTGCAACAATAACTCTGCATTGTTCAATTTTCCTGAATGTCTGACAAGTATGTGTGGCTCTCTCTATACATTTATGTGCCTGTGTCTGCAATGCTTGATCTAACATACTGTAAATGTTAATGGGTAAAGAAAAATGCACTAACTGTAGCTAGCAGCTGCTTTGTTGCTTTGTTAATACAGATCATACATTATAAGGAATAGCATCTGTAATGAGGTAAAACAAAAATGCAAAGACATATAAATTGGGAGGTGGGAGACCAATAAAAATGACACAAAAAGTGCCCTGGGCAACATGAAGCTCAAGAAGTACTAAATACTTAATCAAGCTTTAATGTATATGTCCTCTGATTCAGCCTTCCAATGTTGCTCCTTTGTCTTAAGCTCTTTTTTGTTTGTTTTTTTTTTTTTTTTTCCTAGTTGTAGCACATGTTGATTTGGAACTGGTAGGTTTTCAAAAGTGCCTTCATTTTCCAGGGTATAATCTTAGTCTCAAGGAGATAAATATTGTGGTGAGTTGTTAAGAATAAGTGTCATTTGGAAGGGATAAAAATGTTACAGGGAGGACATTTTTCAAGAACGGAAATGATTCTGCACGACATCACTTTGACATCCTCTAGCAAGAGAGGAACAACAGTGCTGGGATGACATTCAAAAGCAAGTAAGCCACATCTTAAAGAGCCAGGCATTTTAGATGGGAAACTTCTTCCTTTTGTGAATGTGCTAGGTTTCTTCCCTTACTTCAGGCTTGTCACCCTCTCCTATAGAGGTGTGAAATAACATAAATAGATTTTCTATTGCAGTATTGCCACAAAGGTTAGTTTTAGTCTTCCATTTAATTCACAGTGACTGAAATTCATTCTTTTAGAGACAGGAAGCACAGACTTGCAGTGCTTAAAACCTTGATATGAGGGTGATTTGCACTCAGGCTGCTGATCAAAGGGAGATGTCCACATGTGGTTAATACATAACGACAGAGTTCTTAATGATGTATATTTTCTATAGTGGATCCAGGATTTCTCCCATGAATCCAAATCTCACCATGCACTCTTTTCTTCAAATTCTGTCTTGCAGTAGTACCAACAGAATGAATATGTTAATAACAGAATGTTAATAAATAGTTTTAGTCTTGAAAATGTCTGACTGATATACTATGTACTTTATCTGTATTTATGTGAATATGATAGTATATGTGTGTATATATATATATATATGGATAGATGGATGGATGGATGGATGGATTTTGTTTGTCCATGTATTGTTTAGGCCTACTGAAAATGTAGATTTCTATACGCTACCTTGTGTTGAGATATGTTACATTGACGCCAGCTGATTCCATGCTGTTACACCTGCAGAAACATGGTCTAAAGATTCTGCAATTCCTCTTGTCTACCCTTCGTCATATTGGTATTGGAAAAATAGGAACACCAAGGTGTTGCCTAGAATTCCTTCTCACCCAGGGCTGATGGTGGTGTCCAGTTCTGTAATGGGGAAAAATAATTTTGAAGTTACTGACTTTGACCTGTTTTGTCATTCATGTCATTAATGTCTCTTGCTAACTTCTCAAGAACAAACTTGTTCTATAACACATTTTAATGAGTCACTTAAATAACTGTAGATGAAATTCTAACTATAGCTCTGGGCTGTATTTCAAAGCAGCTGATTTGCAAGTCCTGTTTGGGAGACCAAACCAGTAGAAACCATGTAGAGCGGAGCCTGTCATCTATAATGTATACTAAAAAAATAAATTCAATTAAAATAAGGTGATATCAGATCTGTTTAATCTCAGGAATTCTTGACTTGCTTAAAAGTTTAAGACACACATACTAAATCTTCTTTTAAAGGGTGTGTCATTACTATATTATTTTCATTTTCTGATGTTAATTGATCCAGACTAACTGCCTTCTGCCTAATTTCAGTTTGAAAGATAGTGCCTTCTTTATTTATTAATTTACTACAAAACATCAAAAAAGCCCAGTGGGTTATGGAAAGCAATGATCAATCACATCTAATCCTAGATTACGAAGTTGATTTTATTCTCCTTCCTTCCTCCTCTCACCTTCTTTTATTTAATTTCTTGAATGAGCTGCAGTTTGGAGACTGCCTGGAACATCTCTGTATGAAGATACAGAAAGTATTTCCACTTTCAGTGCATCTTCTGAGTTCAGCTGCATATGTTTCAGACATAGCAGGACAGCATTTTTGGAAACAACAGGCAGAATGCCACTACTGTATATGCCATTTTGCTTTAACACCTCGCTTTTAAGGAGAAAAATCCTCATCAGTTCATCCTCAAAGCTAAAAGTCTACTTATCAAATTCCCCACACAAGTTTTTTAATCTATTTTTTAAGACCTTAAGGTACAGGATTATTTCAGAAATGCTGATAAAGAGGTGGTGAATACTATGACATAATATGAAGACTTTTACTGGTTTACAGGGTATCTACAAATCACATTCTAGGTCTCCCAGACTGCTTATATCAGATGAATGAAAAACAGAGACATTAAGGGGTTAAAATAAGATGACTGTGACAGATTTTCAGTCATGCATCCATCTGACTATTTAATGATAATCCAAGTCACTGAACTGAATTCTCACTGCTAAATTTTTGAATATTCTAAGTGATGACTGATAATAGAATAAGTCAGACAGAAAAGCAGAAGAAAGCCTTTATATCAGAGTTTAGCTTCATTGGGACAGGGTACTTCATCTTTTTGGATCTATTACTGAAAAAATGTGAATCATGCTTGTAACTAATACAGAACCCATACCTATATACAGTTCAAATATGCATGAAATTACTTATTTAAACAGATAAAGATAAGAAGAATAGATGAAAATTATGGAAAAGAAGGAAAAGATTTTCATGGTTTACAGATAAATAACCAATAGAGCATTTAAGTGCTAAACGTAGCTGTTTTAGAAAAACTCTAGCATAAAGTACAGGTCTCGTAATTGAATTTTGAGCATGATAAAAGTCTTAATACATGACTTAGATGATCCACAGCAGGAATATGTATAGAAGAATTTCTTATGTCAATAAATCTTGTCTTCTTTATTGCAGCAACATACTCCTTAATTTAGGCAGATCATGAATCTTTTCTAAAGGGGGCTAGTTTTTTGCCTTGTCCCCTTGAAAGGCTGTTTCAAGATCTCGCTTCTTTGATAATTAGAAATATCCTTCCAATGTTTTCTGTTGGAAGAAAATATAAAAAGATAAAAACCCTTCAGGATTGAATTGATGCGCAGATTAACCTAGTATATGACAATGCAACAGTTGCTACTTTTCTTGGGTGACATGGGAAAAAAGTCTTCAGAATATTTCTCCGATGCATAGACTTTCAGATGCAGTAGCACAAAATGAACCCATTGAACAAAATATGATGTGGTGAAACCTCAAAAAGTAAGTCAATTCAGCATTCTGACCTGTGAAACTAAAAGGATTTAGGGTGAACTTCAGTGGCAAGAATGCTGGATGTGACAGGATTTTTTCCATGACTATCTAATGTAAAAGGCAAATCTAAACATCAGTAAATTTTTTTGTAGAGATCAATAAAATTTGCTTATAAGTACTCAGAAGTGGTTTCATTTGAAATGTTCCAACAAGTCTTACAGCTGAGATATTCACCTGCAAACAAACTTATGTATGTATGACAGAGAGGGTCCACAGCACATCTGACACAGATGGCATGGTATAATATAGAAATAAACACTCGTGTCTGCAGTAGATTTATTTACATATGGCACCCAAAGTGTGCAGAGGACAGGGCAGGAAGCTCAGTGCCCAGCAGTATCCTATGATACACAACTCATACATTTCATCACTGAGCCTCTGACCAGCTAACATTAACAGCCTACCAAATCATGCCCTGGCATGTCTTATTCTTGTCTGTATATGCAATAAATTTTACTTTAAAAATAGCTTCTATTCAAAAAGCAATGATATAACACTAGAGGAAAAGCTATGACATGAGCATCACTGTACACTGTGGCTGTGAGCTCAAGTTTTGCAGGCATAGGTGCAGGTTTATTACAGTATAAGTCTTATTTTTAGCTGTTATTGTGGATTTTATATCTTTTTAGACAAAAAATGCTTTCAAAAAAATCCCCAATTTTTGATGAAAGATATGTATTTTGTACAGATAAACCCACAATCTTTTTGTGCCAGAAATTCAAATACATAAACATAACACTTAGTTCATGGGATATAATTGCAGTAAATTTTTGGACGCTCTATTCATGCTTTGGACCTCCATATCTCCACAACTCTGATAATACACCTGATGCAGATGTTATTTACATTTCACCAACCTATTAAGGAAAAAGCATCCTGGTCCGTAATTGCAGCAATATTGCGAGGGAGTTTCATAGTGACTGGTAAGCAGAATGAAATACCCAAAACTCTACCTCAAAGAGAAAAAGCACCATTTCTGATTTCAGGACAGTTTGGCGTTTAGCTGAAAAATGCCTCTTTCCTTGCATACTTTTATTTAACTGAGAATGAAAATGATCCATTTGTGCAATAGAAAGAATGGAAAAGGGAATTTTTTCTATAATAGTGGTTTTTAACCAGTATATTTCTAATATACCGGTTAAAACTTTACTGCTCATCTAAGTTAAAAAAGCTATTTTTGTATAGTCTAAGACAAAATTTACTAGCATAAAGATTGTGCTTTTTTTTCTGCAGATCTAGTGATATCCCTGAGTAATGGTAACAACCTATTTCTGAAAAAGTTTCCAAAAGCAATGAGGGATTGTTTGTCTGCAGTGTCTTTTAGCACCCCTTTTTCCTGGTTTCTGTTCAGCATTGGTCTTGCATCAAGGCAAGCAGTGACTGTGCAGATTGGTAGTGAAGAACAGAAAATAACTGCATTGCTGACTCCAGCAGCCTCCTTCAAGAAGGACCTTTCAGGGATGAGAGCAATTGCTTTAAAATATAAAGTTTTGGACGTTATGAGAAAAAATAAGTTTAAAAGTTCTGCACATGCAAGTCAAGATATGAAATGGATCACCAACAACGGAGACTGCATTTGCCTGTCTCAATTATGGTTTTTAAATGCATTCTCTTTCACAGCCTTATTTTTTACAAATTTTTGGATTTGTAAGAATTGATAAGTTATCAGCCTTCAGCAAACCACCAATGCATTCATGTCTCTCTCAATTATACATAATTTCTTCTTGCTAAATCCCCCGTGTTTTATTTGAGAGTTGCCTTATTTATTGTGAGCCAATAATGCATTGAATTGTGTGTGCACTGGCATATTATCTTGTTGAACCATCCAATTAAATATGATAATGTTGAACATACTGACATAGTTAAACACTCAGGTGAATGAGCAATTCACTGTGAAGTGCAGAAATATTTAAAGTCATCTGTGTGCCTTCAAGCAATCTGTTTGATGTAAAAGAACACTCCAGGAGTTGGAGAATGATAGAGGTCTGAAAATAAAAATATATTGAAACTTCCAAAACATAGGTTTCATGGCTGACAACTGTGGCTTCTAAGAAGACTGAAACCCCAAGCAAAGTACCGAAGTGATGCACACTACCTCGCTGGGTGAGTAATAGGCACAAAAGTAAGGTGTTACATTGTGCTCAAAATCCTAACATGGAATAGCAGCATTATTTTTGCCCATGGATCTCTTCATTCTGGAGTAAAGTTACATTATATCTATCTGACATGAACCTACACTTCTGGGAAAACCCCACTGCAGAGGTTTTCTGTGAAATTATGCAAAATCAGTATGTCCTGAGGTGAAACTTTTGCATCTAAACCAATACAATTGTCCGTTGATGAATCTACCTGTGAAACTTAATGAGAAACTAGTGTTACATGCTCAGTACATGGAGTTTCAAAAGCCTATAACTAAACCACATCAAAACCAATTTTCTCCAGAACACTCAAAAGCACTTCTCCTTAGTGCTGGTTTCCTGCCAAATTTAAACTTTCATTCCCCAGCTGTTTGGGCTGCAGAGTGATTACAAAAAAGTGTCATGGTAATTGTTTACTGTCAAGAGTGTCTTTTCTCAAATTTTAAATGCTTGAAAAGGCTTAACTTTTTTCTCTCTCAAACTTCAGAAAAGAATTGAAGAAAACCACAGGCAAAGTCAAACAAATAAAAAAAAATCCTGAAAGAAGTCCAATGCACATTGGCCAAAAGTTGAAGTTTAAAACCTTCAGTATGAGTTGAAAGGTTCAAGAATTACTGAATACTGATGTCATCAGGTTAGAATACAAGCCATTATTCAATTTGATACTCAGCTATTACTTCTATTGCTATTGATTATTTTACTACTAGAGGAGAGCTGGGTGGAATTCAATTGACAGATGGTCACTAGGCATTCCAGGTGGAATAAAACCAAAACCACTGGCTCACTGGCTCCTTTTTTTTTTCTTTTTGTTTTTTTTTTTTTGGACAAATTGTAAGGTATCCCAAAGAGCTTAAAACAAACCATTTTAAAATGGGACATAGGTTTTCCTTTCACTTAAAACTGTGGGGAAAAGAATCACATTTAACCCTCAAAAAGGATTTATTTAATGGTATAAGGTCTATGATTATTTTATTACTTCTCTGAGGAACAAAAGAAATTTAGAAAAGTAGTTTTGACATAAAATATGAAAGGAAACATGATGTTCATTATTACATGTTGTTGAAAGGCTTTATCCAAGTCTCTTATTACAAACGAAACCTCCAGTGAGGTAGGAGGCTATTCAAATAACATCAGCCAAGATGAGAGCATTGAGTTATTACATGTCTGTTTGTCATATCATGTCACTTTTTCTCCAAAGAACTTTATCCAGAATCTTACATACAGGGCAAGACATCTTCATGTTCATCCAGCATTTCAAAGCAAACTCAAAATAAGAGAAATAATTTAGTCTTAGTACACAGTTTCCAAGATTCTAAAAGTAGATGTATTTATTTTCCAAACCTTTTTGTATGTATAATAGAGAACAACTTTTCTGCTACTGCAACACAATGCATTTTTTGACCATTTGGCCATGTATTAACATTTCCCTGACACTGAAGACCTTTTTTCACTCCTTATTCAAGAGCTTTTTTGTACAATCTTTTTTAGCAATGCAAAACCTGGAAGGAACTTGGGGCTAAGCATCTGCATATGCTACTGTCTGAAAGTTGTACTAATCTCCAGTGATGCTGACATCATTCACTTCAGACATAACCTTGCATAAGTATGATGGGAAAAGGTTTCACATAAATACAGGCTGAAAAGAGAAAACAAGTTTTCAAACAATCTTGGGAAAGGATGTATTCTGGAGGTGTTGACAAGGAAAAAAACCCAAAACAAGAAGTTTACTGAAATATTTCATAACTAAATGATTTGTACAATAGAGATGATGTCAACAAAGATTGTGCTTGTAAAATTAAAAGCTATTTCAATTCATGTTCGCTTAACTAAGATTATGCAAAACATAGCATTAAAGTCCTTTTGTGGTTTATAATTTATAATATTATAATGCCCAGGAGTCCTAATCACATAGTAAAACTAAGTATAAAATTGTGCATTGTGTTGTGGAGCCAGGGAAAGAAACTGTGTTTTAACAGTGCCTCTGATAAGTGCATGTTCTTGAAGTATGGATAGATATTAACCAATGAAAGCACTCAAACTTTTAGGACTGGTGTGTTAGGCAATCACCTCACACAGGAACCTAGGAATTACTATATTCAACCAAACCAAGAATACACTAGTTCTTTCAGCACTACATGCTCTAAAAATGTTATAAGAAGGTAAAAAAAAAAAAGCCCTCCAAATTAAAAATATTAATAGCTATGCATATTTCCTTTATAATCATATTATTTCCTTATTTACTTCATTTGACATCATGCCAATACTTTGACATTAGGACATTCATTTCATTGCTGTTATTTTACCTATTGTTACCTTTTAAAAAAAATTTGTTTACATGCCTAACGTTTATGCTTAATGTCTTTGGCTTCAGTACTTGCTAGCACTCAGGCTAACCAAATATCCTAGGAAAGGGTTGAACCGGATATGCAGATAAATTAACAAGAGCCACAGAGAGAAATTTAATTGATGAGCATTAATTTCATTAGTTTACTACTGAAAGAAGGGCATAATTAGCTACAGCTAATGACAGAATGCCAGGTATCAGTTTGGAGTCCAGTGCCAAGTTGGAAGTTCCTACCTTGGTAGATCTGTGATCAGTCTCTGTGAACTACCCCTTTAGCTTTCAGATTAAATTTGTATTCTTGTGCCAGCTTCTCATAGAAGAGGGTTAGCATGCATGGATTCCAGATCTTCTTTTTTCCATGCCAGGTCAGACCAGCCACCAGTAACAAAAAAAAAAAATTCGGATTCCTAAATTAATGTTTAGGTATACTTACAGCATGACACAAGAGTGAATGAATGAGATTGAAATTTTATTGTGATTTTTTTTTTTTTAATTTCTTCATCCCAAGATTTACATAACTACTTAAAAAAATACATCAGCAATTTAGAGTAGTGTGTGCAGTTTTGGGTCCCACAGCACTGGAAAGATGTCAAGGTTCTTGAGCACTTGCCCCATGAAAAATGTCTGAGGGAGCTTGATTTTCCAGTGTGGAGAATCGGTGACTTCAGCAGCCTGGCCAGCAGCCCCTGGTGTACCCACGGAGTGGAATAAAGAGTGAGCCAGGTCCTTCACAGCTGCACGCTGGTTGGAAGATAAGGGGCAAGGGCCCAAACAAATAAAAGAGGAAATAAGGAAAAGAATTTTCACCATGAAGACAGTAAAATAATGAAATAGGCTGCCTGGAAAGCAGCCTCCAAGGTCCATCCTTGGAGGTTTTCATGACATGGTGAGACACAGCCAGGCTTAAGCAACCTGGCTTGACATCAGAGCTGGCCCTGCTGTGAGGCTGAGTTAGAAGTCTCCTGAGGTCTCTTCCAAAATGAATTTTCCTGTGGTGCTATGATCCTAAATGAGGATGCCTTTGAAGCATGTACTCATGCTAACAATCCGACTGAAAAGTGACATAACACAGATCTTATTCAATATTTGAGCCTAAAGAGCCAAACAGCATGGGATAATAATAAAAGGTATATAATACAGGCTAAAACTTATTATATTACCTATGCAATTTTATTTTTTTAATAATGGCACTTCTTCAGAGAGGAATTGTGCCAAGGATAGGGGCAGAACAGGCAGACACATCTATGTTGTATTCCTTCAGAGCACTTAACTGTGCATGTAGATACAGCCGCTTTTGTAGAGCTAGCTCTGCTGTCTTTGACACAGTGCTTTTGACACATTGGTGAGCATGGGTACATCTGAAAAAAAAAGGAGATTTCTGAAGATATAAATATCTGCTGGTCACCCAGTGTTCTTTGAATTTCAAGGAGCAAAGTATACAAAAATCTGCATTTCGACCCTCTGAGGAACTGAGACAAATGGTCTTATGCTTCCAAAGCATTTAGCATGACAATGCTTTGTCATGAGAACAATATCAAATACAAAAAAGTTTCTATGGTATAATTAAATTAAGCATACTGCATTATAAGTTAATATGATAAGGGAGTACATGCATTCATTCATAAATAATAAAATAGTATTGGTTTAAGATAATTTTTAATTGTGTTTTGTTTTACTGCCAGCAACTTATTTTTGGTGCTGTGGAATGTTGTACGAAACCTATTTTCAAGAATAGTTATTTGGACTTGATCGTCCTCTTTGGAACTTCATAAAGGACCATCTTCCTGCCAGATGATAATTAGCATAGATTATAGTTTGCTACCTGAAGAGGAGCCATTATTGCACCTTTACAGACTGGTTTTCAGTCTATTGCAAGCAACTATTGTGCATCAAAAAACCAAGGCAGATGTAACATAGAAGATTCCAGAATTAACTCCAACAGGTATGAAAATATACTTTGACAGGAAACAGTTTTCAGCTTCTTTTGTCTTGTTTTTCACTTATCTTTTTTCTTTACTCCATGCTGCAGTGTTGGCTCGTGGATAGCTAGATGTAAAATGAGACTGACATGTTGGACACATGGATATCAAGGATGTGGTTTCCTTAGCAACAGTAACCACATAAAAGGTCTCAGAACTTACTCATGGGACATTTCAGTTTTTCATATAAAATGAATACTGGTGGTGAATATGATTGGTTCAATAGTACAGTGAAAGTACCACAGAACTGTAAAGTAATAAAGTATTATACTCCTCTATTCTCTGAAACCAGATACCACAAAAGAATATTGTCTTTATACCATGGAGAAGAGAATCTCAAGAACACTTTGAAAATTCTGTAATTATTTAGCATAAGTTTTAGCTAAAATTACAAATATATGGTTCATGTCAGCAAGAAGTGAAACAGCATCAAAATCTACTTGCAATCAGACTGACTCCGATTAAAGCATAGCACAAAAGCTAGCACA
>VXBU01002809.1:817611-890111 GCA_013400315.1 Bombycilla garrulus | reverse complement strand
TCAATTACCAACTTTGCTGTGTCAGGCAGCCCACAGGGCAGGAAATAAATGTAATTCGAATAGAGCAGCGTAAAGGAAACATTGTGGCTTGGTGTTGATGTTTATTTCAAATGTTGGTGCTGATGTGAGGATAACAGATGGGAACAGGTCTTGAAATTTTTCCAATCTGACGTGTCCAGATCCACACCACTGTGGACTGATGTAAGTGATGTTCTCTCCCCTGTGCTTTCAACTTAGCACAGCATATTTAAAACACTGAGTATTATTCTTCAGTTGGTAATTGCAGGGCGTTAATGTGTATGTAATTTCAATAATTTAACTTGAATTGAATGACGCTTACTGTTTGATTAGTTTAGCTTTAGAAGTGTATGTGATTATGACCCAAAAGGAAGATTAATAGCTGGATTATGGTTTTATAGATCATACAATTCATTATATTCACACTGATCAATATCTGGCACCCATTACTACAACGCCAGTATATATGTTTCATTCATTCAGATGGGCAGATCTATATTTTTTGTTACTTTGCTTTTAAATGTATATAATGAGGAAAAGTCTTTATAGGGTCTATAAGGTACAGCTCCCCTTATTTTCACTGATGTCAGAGAATTCAGCACTTCTGAAATCAGATATTTATAAGCTTTAGTTATATAGTCTATATTCTGAGGCTCAGAAGAAGCCATTACTTCCTAAAAGGTTTTCAAACTTCTGTTGACTACTGCTACCAAACTCTTCTTCAAATATATATGAAGGGATTACTGAGCAGTTTATTTTCAGGTAACAGTTTGAGCAGCAAGGGCTCAGACAAGTTGAAAGTGAGGATCTTGCTGTGTCAAATACTTCCTTTTATGTAGATGGAGCACCAACAGGGCACACAGAGGAAATCATTAGCTGCCTGGGCTACTGAGCAAAGTCCTGATGCTAGGATTCAGCTAGGAAATGAGGTAGGGAGTCCTGAGAGACAGGATTCACAAATACCTGGTTGGCTGACAAATAAATGGCCTTGCCTACCAAAAGCATGCCTAACCTCATTTGGGACTGGAAACTTTTTTTTAATATGTTTAAAAAAGACTTTGAGCACTTAATGTACACATGTGAGCATGGATCAATATCTACATATTTGTATAAAAGAAAGTTCTTTGCTCAGATCCAGCCTCTGTGTGTTAGGTTGAAGGACTTTGGATGCTCAGAATGAATAAACATAAACAAAAATAAGGAAAGAAATGCAAAGTATTGAGAACCATAACCCCATGAGTTGACTTAACTTCTTTGCACTACACCTTTATGCAGTGTTGAACAATGGGTGAATTTGTGGAACAAGATGGAGCCCCTGCCCCAGAGATTACATTTTTAGCAGTCAAACACTCAGGCAGAACAAGCACCTAGAGAGCTTATAGCTTTTTATTGTAACACAGGTGGCTGCATTGCCAGATGTACGACGCAGAATTACTCTTCTTATTATCCTAACTTCGTTTAGAATTGAAAACATATTGTTGTAACAATCTCTCAATTTTAAATGGAACAAGGAATTGTTCAAAATTAATGTTAATTTCAGAGATGTTGAGTATGCTGAGTTTCATGAGACTTCCTTTAATATTTTCCTTTCTCTGCATCAGTTTTAAATTTGACCTCAAAGAGCTGTTTTAAAAAGAGAAAGACTACTACAGTATCTTTAAATTTTCTAGAGTCTGGATTTCACTAATCCTGACTTCAGACATCAAAGAGTAAGGATATATTAGATTCCCCAAGGAACTAATTTAATTGCGTGAGTATCTATAACGTATAGCTTTTCTTTCTGTTATTGTTTTATTTTTCTTCTCAGCTCAGAACTTTTCTGTTCTGATTTTTTTTACATGAAAAAAATATAGGATTCTACTCACTTAAAAATACAGTATTAGAAATCAAAGAATCCCTTCAGTTTACAGCAGAAAAAAATACAGAAATGTTTTCTGAATGGAATCAAAATTTCTGTAACACAGCTGAATACAGCTGGTATGCTACAAGGAACTCTCCACCCATGCACAGTGCTTTCAGTATGCATTCATCTTCCTCAAACAACCTCTTCTTTTGAATACCTCAACTTTTTCTCAAATCCTTTCAAGTGGACAGCTTGAAAATCTGAACACATCCTTGCAATCTGGACAGTATTTTTGCACACAGGAAAATCTAAATACCAAATGATTCTGGCACAGAATCCAGTAGTTCAAAGAGAAATTCCAGTAGCTCTTTTAGAGAAGCATGGCCTTTAATTAAGAAACACTGATTTGAGCAAATTTTAAAGTCAATTCTTTCCATTTTCCCAGTGTTTTCCTCAACTTCTATCAAACACTCACTTTAGAAGAAGACACAATTAAATGGACGTTTCAGCAGTAAAGAAGTCCTTATACATTTTCAGACACCTCCTGGTTTGTGTCAGAAATGAATGGTTAGTTTGCAGCTTCATAAATTAGTTACATTGAACAATTTCCACCCCTGCAACTTGTGCTGAGAGGAATGCAGTGACAGATAGATTCTGTGCTGTGTTTGCCTATGAGATGATTTTCTTGAAGTCTCATAATGAGTTGTATTTGGCAGGATTAATGAGTATTATAATGGCAAATGGATGTTCGCAGCTCAGTTGTGTTCCATCACATAGTAACATGGGGTTTCTGGTCCCTTGGAGGCCATAATTGGTGGCATTAATGCAGTTTTTAATTATGCTTCTTGAAAAAATGAATTGAGACCAAAACAAAAGCTAAGTGTTCATCTCTCTGTAGTGCTGTGGGGTGTAAACACAAGACCATTGCTGTCTCTGATATCTGTGTTTTGAATTGTGCAGGATATTTGGCTGAAACTTGATTTGGGAATATTTGTATTTTTACACTGTTAAATAGCTTTTTAATTATAAGATGCAGGGGGTATTTTCCCCAGAGAGACTCATCAAAATAGCATGCTGTACATGGAACTGTTTGCATAGTAGATTACATTATTCCAAATGCAGCTTTGTAGCCACAGTGAGTTGTCCTTAGGTCTTCATTTATTTAGCAGTAGAGGGTGTGAATCCCCCTCACTTTTCCAGAATGCCCATGTATTAAAGCATTTTGGTGAGTGATGAGTCGCTGCCTATAACCCTGTATGACATGATAGTTTAGATTTATCTGAAGGCTCTAGCAGCCAACACTTTTTTCTAGTGCAATAGCTCAACATATTCCACAAGCAAGACTCCCAAAATCAAGACCACAACTGTTTATGTAAGAGAGAAAAAAACCCCAAAAAACTAATAAATAAATAAATGGATTCCTAAGGAAATTATGTCATAAAATAATTAAATGTAAAATTAACTGTAAAATATAAGTGTAAAATATAAAATAATATCTGGTGGTTCTTATAAGAATGACATCACTAATGTTTCATTCTCATGGAACTATAGATAAATCAAAAGGTAAAACAGAGAGGCTTAATTAAATGGTTAATTAAATAGTTACAGAATATGTATTTAATGGTCTATGTGATTTCCTGCCATGCTTTTTAACATTTTCTCCAGCCTGCTGCAGTGTTGTAGAAGAGATAATGTAACTGGAATTGCCATTTCTTACGTGGTACATTAAATTGGGATTAACTCCTGATCTAGGTATCTCTTTTTAATATCAGCTTTGGTGAATGTAACTCACTTTTGATCCTGGTAGTTTCCCATTAAAATCACAATATATCAGTAGAGATATATGAATCATTTGTGTGGGCTCCTATCACTTTATATTGTTCCCAAAGCACTAGAAAGTATAAGGCAAAAGTCTGCATAAAGGTGAGGCTTCTGGATATTTACATATTGACTGTGAAGAGTACTTAGAGTCTTAGTCTGTTGATAAAGGAGATGTGGGATCAACCCTAGGTGCATATGTGGATTCTTTTGTGATAAAGTGGTCATAGCAGAAAATAAGTCTTTATTTTCTTCTTTTTAAATTATTTAGAATTTTATTGCTTTTAATTTTTATATTTTATATTTTTTATATATTTAATATTTTTTTTTAATTTTTATTTTGTCTTTATTTTTGGAGTAATGTATATCATTGCATGCATACAGATTGTAAAGAAACCAGATGACAATATATTCCAGATGACAGACAGTGTCTAGGAGAACTCCAAATGCTTTTCTTCTGTCAAACAGATTTACTAGTTCTCCCTTGACTCTATAATGGGAACTCACACACCTGCACTTGCAAAAACCTACAGGTAAATACCTAAATTTAAGTTTCTTAATCTAACATGTTCTAAGTGAAATTTATTTACTAGCATATGTCTGCAAAACTATCTGATTAGCAGATTGAGAGAAACTTGAATTCTTATTACTGTTGTTTTTGTTATTATTTGTATAATCACAAGTGGAAGTCTTCATTGTGCTGTGCAAGGTTCAATATGAGGAATAGGAGATGCATAACAGGACAATGACAAAACAGTGAAATAACACACTTAAAGATCACACAAAGCTAAACTAATCGTTCCGGGTTTAATAAGAATATTTGAGGTGCTGAACAAATAACTGTGCTTGGAAAATGCACTATAACACTTTGGGGTTTGCTGATGTGCTCCCCAACCTACTGATCTTTACAGGAGGATCCCTAACCTGTGTGTGCAGGAAGGTTAATGTTCTCCAAAACCAGCAAGGGCCACAACAGTTGCCACATTTGTTCCCATGGCCTTAAAAGAGATGGGTCCCTATCACCCTTCTCTTTCTGAGTCCCATCCAGATATGTCACCTCCATATTAAAGTTCCTATTCCTTCTTTAACGCATCACTTCTTAAATTCAAACACACTCAACAGAAAAACAGATGGACTTCATGCTATGAGATAAAAAGCAAAGTCAAAAACTGTAAATAAAAAATTACATATCATTTTAGAGCCCTGAAGGCTCTGGTGCGTGGGAGAAAAACTGCTGGTAGGCTCCGAGCGCTGCTCCCACAGCAGCCCTTCTGCCCTGCTTGGCTCTCAGGGAATGTATGTCCTCCTTTCACCCTCTTCTTCTTCATCTCATTTCAAAGTCTTTTCCTGTCCTTTATCCAGCTGCTTTGCTGGCCTGTATTCTGGCATGGCATATCTGGTTTTTCACATGTTCCAACACAGTGTGAATTCCTCTCAAAATTCCTCTGCCCTTTGGAGTGGTTTCAGCAACAAAAGCACTTTAAGTTGATGAACCTTTTTCCCACTAAAACAAAGCCATCAGCCTTTAAAATGATGGTTGCATTATTATAACAGTCACTGGATTTCCTTGATTGCCAAAAGCTCTGACTCCTGAGGAACATCTCCCAGGCTCCTCAGACAGATTCATGTCTCCTTTCCCCAGAATAACACATTAAGGTGGATGATGCTAAATTGATCCTTGAAGATTTTTTTTGATTTCTGCATATAGCACAATGTTTCTGTTTTGCGAAATACTGAGGAGAAAACAAAACGCAATTTCATCTTTTCTCTTTCCTCTTCTTCACCCTCATTTTCTTTTACCTTTTGTGTGGGACAATTAGACTAGAGGGGCCTGCCTACTACTCCATGAGCAGAGAAAACTGCAGTCACAAACCTATGCCAGCCACTCCTCCTGCTTTTTCAAATTGCTAAACTAAAACAGCTCAATGTAGAATAGTCTATTCTTTATCACAAATAGTACACTAAGTATAAGCTATTCAATATTCATAAAGAAGGAAAGTCTAAAAAACAGTACTGACCTTCAGCATCTTTTATAATAAACTCTGGCTCTTCCAAGAGTTTGAAGCCTAAGAGGCTCCTAAGGTTTGGTTTGAATTTTGGCCCAAAGAATGAGAGAAAACATGTACCACTTTGAATATAATCTCCACATCCAAATGCACCTAGCCTTTTCAGAAAGGTCTTCTAGACCTCAATTCTGCCTGCTAACCCAAAAGTCTATTTTCACTTCTGTTACTTCCAGGGTGGGCCTAATGAGCCATACCAGTAAGTCAACACAATACCACTATCAGCTTTTTTTTCTGGATGTGCTAACTCCTTATACAAAAATAGGCTGGCAGAAGAAACTCACTCTCCTTTTACTGTTAATGGTACTGTAAAATGCTGAAAGAAGATAAGGTGTCCTGGGTTATAAAAGTGATCAATAGCAAGCAATCAGGAGGCCAAAGCTCTTAATGTTTATTTTACAGGGTAAGAAGTTATAGGGAATGCTAGCTAGCTGGATAAAAGCACAATCTAGCTGTCGGGGTGTTATGCAGCAGTTAATTCATCCTAGAACTGGATTAACTTTGAAAATGAAAAAGTTGCTTCTCTAGTCATGGAGGATGGTTTGTAGGCCCCCATAAATCAGGCAGAAAGCTGCTGAGGGTGGAGAGGCTTATGTATATGAAGTCTCAACCTCATGAGGCTTGTACCTGCTTATCAGAAAAAGAAAAAAAAATCTGGAGGCGAGTAAGTCAGCTACATGCAGAAACAAAATATATGATCTTATGCACTGCAGATAAACAAAATCTCTGGGAAAGAAGAAGTGTTCAATACACGGCAGAAAATACATATCAAAATGAAAAATATTATCTGACATTGAAAAGGAGACTGCAGCAGGATTTCTTTTAAGCATAATGTAACATTAAGTCCTCAGCAAAAAGACTTAACTTTAATTATCAGTGCCCTAGTCGGTCTGTTTAGGCTCTGCTTTACTATGCATAATGCAGTGAAATCTCTACACATCTTTTTTTCGGTGAGTTGGTTCCATTGTGTATATTTGAGCAAAATCATCTGCACATTTTTTACAGTGGGCTGGATCTGTGTGGTCTTTACTCTCTCATCAGGAAATAAATCTCACATAATATCAATAGAGCAGGCTATGGTAGAAGCAGTCACCTCCCATTTGCATTAACATTGCTTGTTTATTTTATCCTATGCCTTTTGCACATTTAGCATATTTTAAAGTATATGTCAGCCATATTATAATGCTTTCCCTCTACACAAGTACTACAGATATAAATCCTTTATGTGCTTTCTCCGAACTCACTTACAAATGCCCATTGAAAATGTCCATTTAAATGATGGTAATAATAGTGGAGTCTAATATGCAGGAAGATTTTCTTATTATCTTATTTTGAGAGTATTTTATTAATAACATATTGATATAAAAGATAAGAACATTTTACCTCCATAAATTTGTATGTGCAATTTGTTCTTTTCACTGCACAAACGTATTTAGGATGCCACTCAGTAGTACTGATTGAATATTTATTTAAACAAATATCAGTATTACCCAACTAGCTGGAAAATCCATGAGTTTGGTTTTGATAGCAGAGCATTTCTCAAAAATTTATGTGTGCATGCAAATGTCGGTGCTTTGGATATAGGCTAAAGTATTTGCTTTATATGTATTATTTTGTTTGAATACAAGGAAGCTGGTTTGATTTGTATGTTTCCCCCTTATAGAATTGTTCCAAGGCTCTGTCAGAGATCACGTAGAGTAATTTTTCCCATCAATCTTTGCTGTGCAGCCATGCACGAATGCAGTAGGAAAAAGGGGGCAGAAATCAAATCACTTAATTGCAGCATTTTTCATCTACATCTTTTGTTTTATGGTGGTAAAGGCCCCGAAGTAGCCTACCATGATTCATGGCTGTCACTGCTGCCGTTAGCAGTTCAATCTTTCATTCTAGGCATTTTGGTACTGAAAGTACCTACACAATTACTTTGATGAATATGACTTGTTTGTTTTTTTCCCCATTTTTAGCAGAGAGAGGTTGTGCTTAATACAGACATTTAAATAAGATAGTATTCATGCCTGCTGCATTTGCACTGTTCCCAAAGTTGTGGATGCAGTTTTTGAATATGAGCATTTTTCCAAAAGAATTTAAGCATACTAAACTTAGCTATTTTATTAATGCCTCCTGTTAAAAAGTTTATATAATCAAAAAATAACAAATACTCCTTCCATAAAAAAAGAATAATCACCTCAGCTGTGATACTGAAAACTTCCTTTCAATCTTTTTATTTTTTTGGAAGGGAGGAGAAGGGTGGCATTACAAAGACAATGAAGCACAGCACGTATTAAGGCTCATAAAAGTAATTTTTCTTTTGAGGTTTACACATGTGTCATAGAAAGTGATTAGTAATTTATACATATGAGGAGAAGCCTCAGTAATGCTATCAAATATTCTGGACTGTCCAAATGATCAAAGATTTTGTAAAAGTGTTCTTTTTTTTTAACTCTGCACTCTCCATATTGAATACACCATTTTTTTTTGAGACAGGAAAGAGGGAAGCTTTTGGGGTTTTATTATCTCATTCTAAATCAAATTTCTAGCACGTACTTTGGCAAAAAGAAAAACCCCAAACAAACAAACAAAAAAACCCCACAAAAAAACCCCAACCATAAAAAAACTCTGAGAAGAAAAATGCCCATCTTTTAGACTAGAATATAAGTGAAAACAGTTATTTGTATGGATCCTTAAAGAAGAGGAATCTATCCTTCATCAGGAATGGTCATTTCAACTCAATAGAAGAGGCTCTGTTCCCTGTCTTATATTTGAAACACAGGAATGTACTTTATTTCTGTCCCTATTAATTTATTTTATTGTGCTATTTTTTTTGAATTACCACTACGAAGTTATTTATATCTGATATACACATATTCAGCCAGAAGGCAGGAGATCTGCATTGTAGAATGGGAATTCTGGTCAATGTACTCAGGACTTCTGCATTGCATTGATGTGGAATTCTCTTTTTGAAAGGCCAACATAAGACCCAGGCTCAAAAACATCTTAAACTTAAATGTAAAGAAATCTTATAATGAAATAAAAACTCTATAAATCTTGCAGCTGAAACTCAAAGAGGGAATTCAAGCAAATTTCATGGAATCATGACCAGGATACAAAATGTGCCATGTAATCTGCCACCCTCAGACCTGTGGAGTGAAAATATTTTGACAGAGGCACAGTAAAGGCTGCTCCTTTCAAGATGACTTTCAGTATGGGCTATTCAGTTTCACCAATTCTGTTACAGAGGCATAATTACACCACAGTGGACAGATTACTGGGGGACTTAACTACAACAGTAAAATTGAGCAGCTGCAGAAGTGCTCATGGGAGAAACTTGAATATTAACCACTGGGGATGTGAACGTCAGGTAAAAGGTTGGTTATTTCCTGCTGAAAAAGCAGGGAATAAAAATAGTAGGTGAGTGTAAATCTCTGAGAATCACAATTTTGGGGTATGGAAACAACAAGATGGTCACCTCATATTACACCAGGCAAAGGCACTATCCCTCAAAACTACCAAAACAGCCTCTTGAATTGTTGCCTTGGAGGTTATATCCTCCTCTGGAAATGATTTCACTTTCTACTTTCTGATGTCACTGATTAATAAGCAACTGTGCAGACAGTGAAATAAAACCATTTTAAAATACTGAAATGAGTGGTTAGTCACTCACATTCATTATGATATGGTTGGTGTTTGCCTTCTCATCACTGTTTGGTTCACAGACTATTGCTGGATTTAAAGAAGCAGCAGCCATCCCATCTGTGTGAACATCACTGTGTGCACACTACTGTCAAAGTGTCAGCGTAAATGGATGTAGGAGTATATGACATTAAAGGAAGAAAGGCAATTAATTTCATATTTTCTTTATTAAACACGGGTTTTCAATAGAGAGTTATCAGTGTGCCTATGTGGTACAAAAAACAATAAACCCAATCCTGATCCTTCAGAGTCTTGCTAAATGTACAGCTCTTCCATATGAGCAGATGTCTTCAGACCTTAGTGGTATCGAGAGACACGTATGGACTGTTTGCTGCAGCTGGATCTCACTGGGCAGCAGTTCAGAACTCAAAGGTAATGAGGTGCTCCTCAGGCAGAAACACTTGCCTCTGCAGATCATACCTAAAGCCACTGTCAAAAAAAAAATGGCATTCATGCACTGGGTTCTTCACCTAAGGCATGAAACTGTTAACGGTATCACTACTGTGGGGAAAGCATCCACAATCTAATCCCAGCTGGACTAGTTCTGAGTTAGTTGAATTAATTGTTGTTGTCTTTATACTTTTATGCTTGGTGTTCTCTGACTTCAGGACTGCACTCCAGGTCTGCAACTTGGTATTCCACGCCAGACAGGAGCACAGTGGAGTCTGCTTTATATTGCTCTGTGGAAAAAACAAACAACCCAATAATAAAATAAAAACAGAAAACAACAAAAGCCCCCAGTAAACCTAAATGATTCAGAGCCTTTGCAAAAGTCTCAGAAGTCTTTAAGTTCCTGATGGTGAGAGAGGTATCTAGAAAAAATTTCAGTAGTCATTAGGGAGATAATCTCTGTTAATTTTAATTTGAATTAGGAATTTAGCATGCTTTTGACAGTCCCACTAGGTAGCTCTCTCCTGATACTACTTTATAAATACATTCTGCCTTAGATGCTACTTTAAAAATATAGTCCTTAGAAAAAAAATATGGGGACTTCAAAAATATATAATCTCTCATGTTTTTGTAATACTGTATGCATATCCAACTATTAAAATAACACATGGAAATACACATGAATAGGCAGAACTGTGTAAATAAATTCCATACTTAGCTATCAGTTTGCATTTTTGAGAGCAGAAGAATTTTCTCTTGTGACTCTCTCTAAAGTTAATAACCAATCATTATTTCACCATGAGTTATTTTAAATTTGTTTTAAAGAAAACAGTTAAACACAGTAATGGGACAAAAGAAATTGAAAATGCTTATTTCCATGAATAATACCTCCAAATGTTACCTATGGGATGTATCTTCCCAGATTTCAGGCAAGGAAGGACATACCAGTCTTATAATTTTCTTGAACTCCATGGTCTGATCATTTCATACCATAACAAAGCTCAAAGCATCCAGGGGATGGAAAAGACCATTGAATGAATGTGTTGGCAAATGTAGCAAGTGGTGAATTGGAAGTCAGCTAAAGTAAAATATATCTTTTCATGGGGGAAACAAAGAGGGGGTTGGCCTGCAGGGAAGCTGACAACACAGGTACATCTGACTGTAACAGCTTCGTATTGGATGAGAAAATTAGGACAAATTGTAGGATGAGGCCCAGATGCTGTCAGATGGGTACCTAACTCCCCCTCCAGAAATGATTTGTCAAAAACTGAATTTAGCCCTCCCTTTCACCTAACCAACCAGGGCTCTGACAGCTTTTACTTGAGGTGGAAGAGGCAGGTGGGAGGGTCCAGAGGAAATGCACTTTGCTGCTTCCTCCCCAAGTACCATCAGTTTTATGCTACACTTCCATCTCTCAGTCATATGCAAAGGGTCTTTTTATATTTTGGATTCCTGTGTGGTTGCAAAATGGGGAGTAGTGTCCAGGTTGGAGATGAGAAGAGTGATATGGTATTAAGCTGTTAAGAAGTGGGGTGATAAAACCAGCATTACTCACCAGGGTTACATTCCATGCTGTAGTGACAATTAAATAACCATCCAGGGAGAGTACCACATTCGATGAAATAGCACAGAAAGGCTTAGATCTAAAAGTAAACTCACATTGTACTCAAATACAAGAGTAAGTCAAAGCATGTGGGCTGCTTTGTGAAGCAGATGGATAAAAATGTGGTTAAGAGAGGAAGATGATTTGGATGTTGGAGAGGGGGCTGGCAGGCTGCCGATGTTAGTGATGCTAAGGAGTGCTGGAACACTTGATAATTTCAGAGCAAGTTAGTTTGCCACAGCTTACAACCTGCTCAGCGCTGGGGAGAGAGCTTGTTCTGTCTTCTCATCAGTATGTGATATGGAATAATCACAGTGGTTACCTAACAGTGATGAAAAGCTGCAACAGCTAAGGGAAGGAGACTGCAAATCTGATTGAATGTGGGCATTTCAGGTTTGGAAATATGTGCTACCTACTAAAATGAGCTATCGACTAATTCTGAAAGAAATGTTATATGGGCTTAATGTTCATCTTCATCCACACTATAATGAGAAGGATTAGACTGGCTTCCATATGTGGAATATTTATTTCAGCAATACGGGAAAATGTATTTCCCTAATATTTTTTCTGTATGCACAAGGCCTTAAATTTTACAGATGTGATTAATGTTTTAATTTGCTGTTCTAGTGGGATACAAGTTTACCATACAATATAAATTACTTACAAAGAAATTTGCTTATATGGAGTTTAATTCATACGCTGTTTAGCCGCCATGTGTGGCATAGCTTTGCCTTCTCTATGGGACCAAGCAGTTGTGCAATTGATTTGCAAAATAAAAAACAGTCGGGCTGCACAAAGCATTTCTTAACAACCTAAACAGAGCATTTATGAAGCAAACTTGTGCCATAATTAGTGTTTACTTTAACATGAATTGGTAAACGGGATATTAATTGCAAGTTGTGAATTGGATTCCTGATGCAAATCATTCTGATTAGCCAGTATTTAAAAAAAAATTGTCTTGTCTATTACATACATTTTTGTGGATCTCATTTACACAGCAAAAAAATGACAAATTAAATACATGCCCCAGATAGCGTAAATTGACATAGTTCTTATGTTAATTGTTTGAAGATCCCTGAAATATGAATCCAACCACTGACTGTGATAATAATTTAAACTATCTCAGAATATGTTTTATTTTTATTTACTTTTCAACAAATAGCTGAAAATAATGCAACTTCAGAACGGTATAAACTGATACATACTCTCTGGTCTAGCAGTGGTGAAGATAAAGTCTTTCGCTGCTCCTGTGGCACCAGAGATATCTGGTCTCTGCAAGACCAGGAAGGGGAACAATACTCAGTATATGAAGTGACAACAGCAAGTTAAAGTCTGTGTCATTCAGACACAGCAGTTTTGATGTACCAAATATTTCACTAGCTCTAATGGGAATAAACTTTCTGTCTGGGGATCCAAAGACTTTTGCTAATGGGCTTGCACCTTCAGTAGGTATTGAGAGTTGTATTCTCTGGAAGAGTATCCCCTAGTAAAGACCCTTGTTCAGAACCTTATTTTGTAATATAATATAATTTTTCTAGCCACTTTTCATGTCAAATACATCAGCCATGTTCAGATGGTTTAGAAAATTAAATGGAAAGCTCCCTGGCCTGAAATGTTGCAGGCATTTCCAACTGCCTTTACAAAAATGGAAAGCTAAAATATCAGTAGCATATTTAGGGTCAAATGCTGTTTTTGTTGAAATCCAAAGGAGATTTCAGCAGACAAAGGGTGTATAATTTTATTAGGAGTCTTACGTCTATGAGACATCCCCTGTAATTTTTCATGGGGAAGACAGGTGGACCAAATGTGAGGTACATCTCATCAGGTAGAGATGCTGGTCTGGCAACTGTGCACTTGGAGACAGTGAACTCTGTTTTACACCTGTAATAATTTTCCAAAGTCAAAAAAATCTGAGGTAGTACAGCTTTTCACTTAAATATCAGGGAAGATAAACTTACACTTTGTGTTAGAAGCAAAATTTCTATTTCTCCCTTACTGACCCACAAAGAGTACCACTTCTCTGGCAGACCACAGGATGACCCTCCACCTTCCTCCATTCTCTCCTTTCAAACAGGATGTGAACACCAGCGTGTTCATCTGTGCTACTGCCAAGGTAATCTGATCTCATCTATTCACCACGTGTACAGCCATTATGTGTACAGAGTAATTAACAAAGCAAATATGGTCATAGAAAATACAAAACAGAAACCCTTTTGTTTCTGTAACTACTTCAGTAGGAGAGTGTCCTATCTAATGCAATGTAAATACAGTATTCAGCATTTTTGTCCATTTCATTAAGCAGCTCTCATTTCAATATAAGCCTTATTAGCTAATTAAACTATTTAATTAGTTATACTCAAGTTGCATTAAATTGCAATCACTTGCATCTGTTTTAATAGAGGATGTATTTTATATGTGTCCACAAATGCTGGCATAAAATATTATTCCAGCTAGCACCCAGTGTAACTGGACAGCTTTCCTGAACATTTCAGCAAGTAATCCTAATTCTTTCTAAATAGCTGTATGCTAATAATCACATTGCAGAAACATCACATGAATAATGACATTAAAGACTAAGTTAATGGTGAGGATATGGGCTAACATGGACAGGACTTGGTTTAAAATGGATTTTACTTCACACATTTCAGGGTACATTATATATAGGGATATGTGTCTTTATGCAGTAAAATTTATCTCTACATAAACTCTAGCTTTCATGTTCCCTTATGCTCTGCATTTCTTTTTGACTTGGCAAAAAAAAATCCAGACTTTTATTTGGCCTGATGTCGTGTGACATCAGGAATTTGACAAGGTGTATAGGACATTTCACCTGTCTGACTTAGTGCAGACTGACAAAAACACTGCCATGGTGTTCATTCCATTTAAGTGCTCTTTGATAATTTCAAACAGGGCAGAGTAGGATAGCCGTATGCACTCATCACCTCAGAAGTATGCATTGGAATTTCAGTCCAGTTGCATTAATGTAGGCATTAAAGGTCATTGGAGATCCCTGATGGTCATCCACCTGGCCACTAGCTGCCAGGCTACAGGTCTGGTCAGCTCCATATATTCTGTATATTGCAAGCCAGCTCCATATGGAGCTTTATAAAGTCCTTAACCAAAGCTCATGAAACATTATAACTTTCCCATAATAGCATAAATAACTGAGAAAGACTCATTGGTAGTCCTGTTTAGGACCAAACCAACAAAAATGTGGTCCTGATTTAGGTCTTAGAAATGAACAATTACTGTGTTTGTCCTATAACTTTGCCATTAATCATTCCTTTATTAAGGACACAGACACATTTCTGTCAGACAAAGACATTATTACATTCAGCATAAGAGACTATTACATACGGAATAAGAGATGCCTGGGACTTATTTCCAAGCTATAGTGTCAGAATCTCAAAACCCGTGCCACTGATCAGGGTAGAGGGGTTTTAAATATGATTTTTAAGGTCCGTTCCAACTCAAGCCATCCTATGACTCTAAGGGCGAGTTGACAGAATTTTTAGTCAGGCTTTGAGAATCTTGGACTGTACAAATGTCTTTGCTGGGAGCAAGACTGTCCAAGCATTCCCGTACGTTTGAGTTTTGGTTTATATTTTTCCAGTACAGAACTCATGGTAAAATTTCAAGCTGCAGAATTTTAAGGAGTTTTTTGTCCCGTTCCAACTAAATTAGTTTTGTCTCTGGGGTTTTGATCATCAGTGATGCCTGGGAAGGTAGAGTGAAATTTAGCCATCTCCCTCCCTCCTCATTATTTCCTGAAGGCTGGATAGGTGAAGGACCATTGAGATAGGCAAAGGATCATCTGGGGCATCGGCCAAGGCAAGTCAGCCAACCCCACATATTACAACTACCTTTATAAAAGAAAAAAAAGAAGGTTAACCATTGCAGACCACTCAGTTCTGAGAGGAATAGGGTGCCCAATATGCTGGCAGGACCCATGCCAAAGGGAAGTCTCCTGCCTCCCTGGGGCCAAGGTAAGGGACATTATGAGCAAACTCCCTGATCTGGTACAGTCCTCTGATCATTAACCCCCAGGTAATGGGGGTCCTCCAGGTTGGTAGTGATGGGGTTGAAGGAAGAATCCCAAGACAGTTAAATAGGATTGAGGGTACTGGGGCATCTGGCCAAAGGAGTCAGTGCACAGACTGCGTTCTCAAAAACTTTCAGTACCAGGGATGAATAGCAATAGGTATTGGAACACTAGCCTGATTAATACATGGCTAAGAGGCTTGGTACCATGGCTGGAAATTCGGGGGATTTTGGCCATGGGACAGTTTACAGGGCACAAGGCCTGCTGACGACAAAGTGGATCCACCAGTCTCAGAAAAATAAAAGGATTATGATCTGTGAGCTGGTGGGGCTGATTCAGAGGGCTTTAAATTAGGTTTCGAGGGGATACAGCCAGGCCCACTAGAAATGAGCCTAGAAGTGGCTGGCCTGTGTCTAGGGCACCAATACAAGCAGCACAGGCAACAAATATGAGGAGCTGGAAGCCATTCTGCAACAGGGAAGCTATGATGTGGTCACAGAAATGTGGTGGAATGACTCCCAGAACTGAAGTGCTGCAATGGATGGCTACACACTCTTTAGAAGAGATAGGTGGAGCAGGAGAGGCAGTGGGGTGGTTCTTTGCATTAGGGATTGTTTGGATTGTATTGAAATCAGTGGCAATGATGACCAAGTTGAGTGTCTCTGGGTAAAGATCAGGGAGAGGTCGGCAGGTTGGATGTCCTGGTAGGAATCTTTTACAGACCACTTGGCGAGAGTGCACAGGGTGCACTCTACAGCAGAGAGGAGGCACTTCAGGAGGTTTCTAGAGTGTATGGAAGATAATTGCTTGATAGCTCATGACTGATCCTACCAGGGGATGTACCCTGCTTGACCGCTTGTGAACAGAGAAGGACTTGTGGGTGATGCTGGAGGCTGTCTGGGACACAGCAATCACAAAATGATAGAGTCTTCAATACTTGGTGAAGTTAGAAGGGGAAGCAGAAGGGATACCTTGGACTTCCAGCAAACAGACTTTGGCCTGTTTTGGAGATTGATTGACAGAGTCCCTTAGGAGTCAATCCTGGAGGGCAAAGGAGTCCAGGAAGGCTGGACATGATTTAAAAAGGAAATCTTAAAGATATGGGAACAGGCTGTCTCCATGGGTCACAAGACAAGCCAGCAGGGAAAAAGAATGGCCTGGTTAAACAGAAAACTTGGGCTGAAACTCAGTGTTTAAAAAAAAGGCTGCATCACCTCTGGAAGGAGGGGTGGGTAGCTTGGGGGTACTTCAGGGATGTTGTAAGGTTAGGTAGGGAGAAAATCAGAAGGACCAACCTAGAACTTAATTTTGCAGCTACAATTAAAGACAACAAAAAAGTTTCTATAAATGCATTGGCAACAAAAGGAGGGCTAAGAAGAGGCTTCATCCTTTGCTAGATGCAGGGGGTAGCATAGTGTCAGGGGATGAGGAGAAGGCTGAGGAGCTTTATGCCTTCACTGCCTCGGTCTTCTACACCAAAACCACTTATCTTCAAGATATCCCACTCCCAGAGCTGGAAGTTAGTGACAAGGAGCTGAGTGAAGCCCCCATGACACAGGAAGAAATGTTTAGAGTCCAGCTGTGCCAATGAGACACCCACAACTCCGTGGGCCCAGATAGGATGCACCCAAGAGAAATGAGGAAGCTGCTGAAAGAGCTTGCCAAGCCACTTTCAATCATTTACCAGCAGTCCTGGTTAACCAGAAAAGTCCCAGTTGTGTCCCCTTTCAAAGACAGAGGCAGGATTGCAAATTGCCCAGCCGTATGCTTTGTATCTCATGTAAGCTTGTAATGTAACAGTTCTTGAGAGTAGCAGGGATTTTTATTCAAGAATGTGGGGACAATCATCACAACTTCTTCCTGACTGTGCATCTTGTACATGATACTACCATTAGCTAACCCCTCATGTGGAGGTAAGCACTCTCATATAATCTCTCAGTAGACATGGTGCTCTGAAATCATGTTTTCTGAGTCAATTGTTGTTTTGGGGATTTTTTGGTTTTTTTTTTTTTTTTTTTTTTAGAGAGCAAATTAAATAAATTCTGGATGAAAATCTCTTCTTTAGCATCCTATTCCAGAAGTCAGGAAGAATAATCATTATTCTTTTGTAACATTCTGACTGATTTATGCTCTCTTTCCTTGATTTGAATTCCAAATATCTGAAGCACCCTACATGCTTCAATTGACTCTGTGTAAAGTAATGCATCTGGATATCTAGGTTTTACTTTTATCATACCATTTTTTAAAATCAAAATTGTTGTGGCTACACACTGCGAAATAAAATTTTTAAAAGACCCCATGTTTTGGCATCATCAGTGGGAACCAAGGCTTATCCAGACAATAAGTGGGAGAACCAAAGTGCTGGAGTACAGCTACACTATTAGCTGTAATCACTCTCTTGCTTCAGATTTGGGGACCCAAGAGTTAAATAGGCATTTTAGTCTAAGGACGAAGGTGGACTTACGTTGCACAATGAATTATTAATTTTCCTTTTAATCTCAATCCAGTTTGTGTTAGTTGAGGTTTGCCTACCATGTGGGCTTGCTTATTGGTTGTGGGAAAAATGTAGGCAAAATAAGATTGAATTTTCAGAAACCTATGTAACAACTACTCATGTTCTCAGCACCATCTACGTGGGCAACTTTAGTAACTGTCACGGGCAACTAATGTCTGTGGCAAAAGTTAGTTAATTCTGAAAATAGAACTTCTGAAAATTGGAGATTTTAGACAGATTTAATGTAATTTGTGTGCCAAATCTTTTTTTAAAAAAGAAAATACAAAATAAACATGTTGCTGCAGTCTTCAATGTAGAACTGTAAGTAAATTATATAAAGGAGGATTCATATTAACTGTGGTATAAATTATATATTTAGTATGTATTGTCTTGCTCTAAAGGTTTCAGAAGGTCCAAGAAGCTTTGGGAAGGCAGTTATGGGGGTTTTTAAGAAAAACAATCTCTATTATAAAGAGTATATAGAAAACCTGGCACATATTAAGAAATAAAAAAAGAAAATACTGGCAGAAATGCATGTTAGGGGCTAGCAGACTGTGTATAGGAAGCCAAGAGCAAAACACAATCAGAAGTCTGATGCTGACATCCAGGAGAAGTGAAGTATGTTGAGATCTTCTCAAAAATGACAAAAGTCTTCTCTGAGAAACCAATTACAAACTTAAAGGTAAAAAGGAGCACTCATTCATCAGCTAATTTTGTTTCCTCTACGGCTCCACAAAAATACCAAATTATATCTCTCACTTCAGTAAATATGCTGTAACAGATAAACATGGTTTCTATTTCTTCATGATGATACACTCTGAAGTATTTTTGTCTTCATAAATCATGGTGGGTACACCAGTCGAAGAGCAAGTAGGGATCATCAGAATCCTAAGCACTGTCTTGAAGATAACAATTCATTTCTATCTGGCTAATTTGCAAATATTCTGACAATTTGGGACTTCAGTATAGAAGTGACAGAAGTACTGCTGTATAAATGTTACAAGAATTTGAGGATTTTAGAATGCATTAACATTTTCTTTTGCAAATAAAATTATCCAAGTTGGAAAAAAAGGGACCTAGGCATTTTCATATGTATATATGAAATACAATCTTAGTGTGCAAATTTCATCCTGAGGATTTTAACTATATAAAAAAATTATCTATATCATAATGTATTTGTAGTATTTTATCTTCCTTCTTATTTTTTATATCAGAAAACAGTAACAAGTTTTTCTTTTTTTTGCCATAACATACTTAAGTCACCAAAATAACCCCCACTGACGGTGATGAGCACTAAGAATATAATCTCAGAATTTAACAAGGCTTGCTCATTAAAGAATATGAACTTTTGTGAATAAGTGTTTATGAGATGAGGATAATAATGGAAAATATCTTTGCTATCTCAAAGAATTGAAAAAGAAGTTTGGTTTCTTAATTTCAGTAGTTTTTTGCTTTACAAGAAGTCAGAAATTCAGTATATAGAACTACAATCAATATATAACTATGCTAAATATATGGAAGCAAAAAGTGGACAAAGCAGAATAATTATTACTTGTATATTAATTTTTCATGAGGAACAAAACTTATGGAAGTCACTAGTTTTATAAAATCCATTACTATATCCAGATTTGCTGTGATTCAATCATATTTTCTCCAAAGCCATTGTTACAAAAATCATGTCCTTAAATATAAGGATTTATGCTACCTAAAGAATAATGCTATATCTACAAAAAAATAGGAAAACGATCACAACAAATACAATTTCAGAACAAAAATAAAGCCTTTTTCTCATCCTTTCTCCTTTTCCTGTGTTTCTCCTTCTATTATAATGGATACAGAGGTATAGGTTAATAGGGTGCTAGAAATTTTGTAAGGCAAGAATAACCAGTAACATAATCAGCTGAACAGAAGAAAGTGAGTAGGATGGTGAAAGAACTGTGCACATACACACTGTACTTTGCCTTCAATATCCTTTAACTAGGTACCAGATCTCTTGTGTATTTAAGCCAGGTCACTGATAGCCTCTGATCTGAACTGAACCAGTGACCTAAGTGGGAAAAGCTGAGGGGGCCACTGCTGGCAATACAACTTGGAAATTCAGACGTCAGTATGATGTGGAAGACAATATGGCCTTCTTTAGCACCATGGGGTCAACAGCAGTCTAACCCACATCTCTATTTTAGAAAGCAGTTCCATTTTGAGAGTAGCACTGCTTAAAAGACAAAATTAAGTGCTTCTTTATAGTGATTATATTTCTAAGAATCGAGGGGCAAATATGTTTAATTACTAGCATTTTTAAGAAAACATACTTCCTCTCCTTTCTAACTGGATTTGATCCAGAAAGCACAGTTATACCCAAGAGATCACACTGCTTTGATTTATGGGTGCTTTTATATGGCAGGCAATCCTCCCAATCAGGAGAAACCATTGTGATTTTTATGATTTACAATATAATGAAACAAAACAGAACAGTACATAGGCAACATCCAAACTGTAATCTTCATGCCTACTTCCTCCCCCTAGCCCTGATAAGTGCCAGAAAAGGGACTTTTTCTTTTCCCAACAACTATATCCCTGCGAAAGCAATAGCTTCATTAATTAATCACTGTTTTAGGGAAGAGGAGAATAGCAGTGTCTACTGCTTAGTGCCTACCAGTGATAAATACTCCAGTTTTTTGCTTATTGCATTTGTGTTCTCGTAACCCTTGCTTTTACATATATATATATATATAAATATAGATACTGTATATATATTTATAAAATATNATATATATATATAAAATAGATATATATATATATAATGAAGAGCAATAGGGCTGCATATGTCTTTCCTCAAAAATGTTGTCTGGTAAAATCACTGCTCCTGGAGGATTCTGGTAATATTGCACAGAGATTACATAGTTACTTAATTTCCCAGTGATAGAAGCAGAACCAGGAGTACTTAAATGCAAACTTGTCTTACTGTGCACTTCATAATCTATTATTTTGAATAGGACTCTAGAAAATTTATGCAGCACCTGGTGTGTTAAATACTTTGATCGACTCCAGGTATGGTTAAAAATGAGGAACTATGTGAAAGTCTAAACAATAATATAATAAAGGCCAGTCCTCAAGACATATTGAAATTAATACAATGCCAAACAAACCCAAAATGTTCAGGCAAGGTTGCAGCTGGGATGTGTATGCTTGGGTTTGCATACAGTGCTCAAGAGCTCTGATTTCAAAGATAAGGATTGGAGTAAGAGCATACATTATATAACCTACAGGACTAATTATTTTTACACACGCAACTACTTAATGCCCAGAACTGGAGAGGAGGAGGCTGAGGGGAGACGTTGTTTCATCATACAGCTTTCTCCCAAGTGGAAGAGGAGGGGGAGACACTGATCTCTTCTTTGTGGTGACCAGTGACAGGATATGAGGAAATGGCCTGAAGTTGTGTCAAGGGAGGTTTAGGCTGGATATTAAAAAAATTATAATTCTTCATCCAGAGGGTGGTTGGGCATTGGAACAGCTCCTCAGCGAAGAAATCGCAACACCAAGCCTGGAGTTCGATAAGTATTTGGACAATACCCTTAGTGTGACTCCTGGGCTGTCCTGTGCAGGCCCAGGAGTTGGACTCAATGATTCTCATGCACAGGGTTTCCCCAGCAGAACCCAAGCTGAGGGGTGAAGTGTCCTCTTCAATGGACTGTTGTGGGTGCAGGAGCACTCAAACTTTCTTGTGAACTCTTAAAATTACATCCTGACAATGAGATAAGATTTATGTCATATTTTCCTCCCACCTGTCAAGTTTTCCAGAGCACTTTTAAAATCATTTATGTTGGAAAAGACCTTGAAAATCATCAAATCCAACAGTTAACTAAATCTTGTCCCTAAATGTCACGTCTGCATATCTTTTAAATACCTCCAGTGATGATGACTCCACTACTTCCCTGGCCAAATGCTTGACAATTCTTTCTGTAGAAGAGGTATTTCCCAATACCCAGTCTAAACTTCCCCTGATGCAACTTGTCCTATCACTTGTTGCTTGGGAGAAGAGACCAACCCCCACCTCATCTCAACCTCCTTTCAGAATAAGATTCCCCTCTGAGACTGCTTTTCTCCAGGCCAAACAACCTCAGCTCCCTCAGCTACTTCTCATAACACTTGTTCTCTACATCCTTCATCAGCTTTGCTGCTCTTTTGGACACACATTGATCATATTTAGTCTTCCCCAGAAAAATCTGCCTATAGAGTGAAAAAGTGAGCTGGTTCCTGCAAGCAAATTAGATAAGGAAGGCAGCTCTCATGTATCCAGTGCTGAAGTTGAGGCATTTGTGCACAAGTGATCTTAAAGGCCTTTGAATCTCTCTTTGAATTGGGGTGGGAGATAGGGACAAGTATCTTCAAGCCCTGTTTCTAGTCATGCACTGTAAGAAAAGTAATTGCCACCAGTCTGCCTTCGTGCAGCAGACCAGAACTGACACAAGCTGTGGGAGACAGTGCTCATGTAGTTTTGCATCAATTTAATCCCTATTATTGCAACAGTATTTAAGGTTTTCTTAATCTTACTCCCCTTAGCTCCAGGACATGCTATTTAAAGTTGATTTTTTTTCTCCCTTTGAAAAGTCGAAGAAGACTTTCCAGCCACTCAACCAGTCCTCAGAAGAAGCCACAGAATTATGCCAATGATGGTTCTTTGTTGATGATAAGGATTGTTGTTCCCTTCAGAACATCTTTGAATTCTTTGCAAGAGCTGGTAGAGCAAGTAGGATAGATGTATGTCCAAGCATTGCTTTGAAAATGAACAAACTTAAAAAGCTCATGATCCAACCAAATATTACAGATAGAACTTGTGTACATCTGAGGAAAGAAAAAGGTAGAGCAGAGTAAAACTCCCTGTGAAGACTGCAAGGAGAAATATGAATGCAATTGATGTGAGTGTCTGGGACACATAATCAAAGTTAATTACAGTGGAAATTTTATAACTAAAATTATGAGGGATTTTTGATTTTTATTCTTTGCATGCAGGTCACCTCAGAGTTAAGGGTGAAAACTTAAGGGTGTAAGTCTTCCCACCGCAATTTAATCTTAGACAAAACAAAAATAAGATCACCAAAGGAAAGGGAGAATTCTTGCTGAATTCTCAATCAGTAAGATGGATTTTGCCTTCCACCAAGGCTCTTTATATCTGCTATGGCTCAAAGCAGTATTTTTGTTCTTTTGAGGCTCCATTTCTTTTGCCGAATTTCAGCCTCAAAATACATATTTGGTTCAATCTCAAATGTACAAATGTCTTGCCTTCATGAGATCTGACTTGGAGACACAATAAAGAAAACAGTCTTCTTTCTAGTCAAAGAGGAAAAATGAACTTTCCTAATTACATTGACAGTACTTCATAGATTTATTTTTAAATACTAACAGTAGTATAGTAATGAAAGTTATCCTATGTGTGTAACTTGTCTCTGAAGAATTTAAAGGGACAAATAATAAATAGGCTTTCTGACTGCAGACAGACATGAGGTAAATATATTTACTGGCTTTCACTATAATATTTATTCTGTTTAGGATTTTTTTCTGATGCTTGAATCCAGAAAAGGTCTTCTCCTTAACTTTGTATGTGGGACAAATTATTTGGAAGCCTTTAAGTATCAAGCGTAAAGATTTAAGCAAGTATAATGTTTCTTTTTGGAACAATCTTAAAAGAGGATTGTTTGAAGTGAGAAATCTTATGGCTAGCCTTAAGCTTTTCAAGTTAATTTTAACATAAATCTGTGCCTACACTGAAGAAACAAGTAGGCTGGAATGCAGAATGGACCTATTTATTCATTATCCTATAAGCAAAAATATCTATTTCTGTGTAGTACAAAATATATCCTCTCAGGGGACTCTTTCTTGAGTGGAAATCCTGCTTATTGATGTTCCTTCATTTTGCAATTTTGCTCTCTGATCACACAAAGAGCATAATTTTTCAAACTGTAAACTAGGTGTAAACTGGGAGTTTAGTAGGTGAGAGAATCCTACCCGTGATTAGATTTAAAGATGACATGTATAATAATTTCTGTTATTAGAAAAGTAATGATGAAGAGTTAAATGTGTGAGCAGAATTAATAGAATCATAGAATGGTTTGAGACAGAAGAGACCCAAAAGATTATCTAGTTCCAACACTCTTTGCCATAGCAGAGACACCTTCTACTAGACTATGCTGGTCAAATTCCTATTCAACCTGATATTAAACACTTCTGGGGATGGAGTACCCACAACTTGTCTGGGCAACCTCTTCTAGTGCCTAACCACCCTCATAGTGAAGAATTTCTTCCTTATATCTAATCTAATCTAACCTGCTCTATTTCAGTTTGATTTATTTCCCCACCTTGTTTTCTTACTATATGCCTTTCTAAAAAGTCCCTCTCCAGCTTTCTTATGGGCTCCCTTCAGCTACTGGAAAGTCACAATTAGGGCACCCCAAAGCCTTCTCTTTTTCAGGCTGAACAGCCCTGGCTCTCTCAGCCTGTCTTCTTAGGAAAGATTCCAAGCCCTGTGATCATCTCTGTGGCCCTGCCCCAGACTCTCTCAAGCAGGTCCAAGTCTTTCCTGTGCTGGAGACCCCAAAGCCATACACAGTACTGCAGGTGGTGCCTCAGAGGAGCAGGGGAGTAGAGGAGCAGAATCTCCTCCCTCTCCCTGCTGGGCACACTGCTTTACGTGCAGCCCAAGATATGATTGGCTTTCTGGGCTGGAAGCACATATTTGTAATGCTTCCTTAACTTTAAAACTACAAAGCTATTACATTTGCAATGCACATTACAAATGAAATAATCATTTTCACATGAGTGTCTATCTTTTCTAATCTTATTTTAACATGAAGGGAAGTTGTATAGAGCCTTTAATAAGCTATCATTTTTGTCACAATGATCCATATTCACATACTATACATTATTTTTTAGAAACACAGGTTTTTATCTGAAGCATAAAGCTAAAAGTAGATTTTTGTTTTTGAACAGGTTTGTTTTCAAGGGTTCTTTTGACACTGAGCTCTTAAACACTTATGTGTCAAGTAACGTAAGAGCTACACTTTTCTGTATGCTTCTATTTTGAAAACTATCCCTACATGAAATTTCATTGAGTTCTCATCTGGTTTTTAGAAAATTGGGAGAGCACCCTTGGTGGGGGTGGTTTCTGGTCGGACTGGGACATTACATTCATTGTTATATTCCTTCACACCTGTGTTTGTGAAGGGTTAAGAAGGTAATACAAAAGGGAGGTAGTCCTCTTAAAAAGGTTAAACTTCCCACTCTCAACAACCTGATATGTCTAAGGTACGAGGTATCCTCTTTAAAAAGGTTGTTAAACATGAGTTTTGTTTACATGTAATGTCATGCAGTTATCAGCATAATCAAAAACTTATTTAATCCTTTTCTAATTCTAAAGTGATTAGCAAGGGCTGAGAAATCACCTTATCTCACTAAAACACAGGTATGAACACAGAGTAAATATTTTGGTAAACAATTATTCTGCCCTTGCATATTCAGCAGTGTGCTAAATTATGCATAATCTTGCATAAGTAATAAGTGAAGGTAGCTTAAATTCAGGGTTTTTTTACCTGACCTATTTCTTTCAGTGCTGTTAGCTTCTTAAATCATGTATGAGCTTTCCGTAAGGCTTCAATGAGTAGTTCTAGTGGAGAGACTTCAGTAATAAATTTCAGGAGAAGACAAGTTTTTTGACAGGCATAATGCAACACATACAGAGTTTGGAACTCACACTCTGGGAATTTAGAGCAATCCTTGCAAAGCAGCTTTTCCCTGTTACATTAATAGAGAAAATGAAGTATGAAAGTCCTCAGGAATTACTGCTAGGTGTAATTTAAATAATTTACCAGAAGACAGTTCAGCACATGCATAGAACAGGGGCATACAGAGTTTGCCATAAGCAGTTTATAAATAAACTATATTCTGCTGAAGTAAGTCAGGCATAAATTATAACTATTCCTTTTGTGGCTATACTCTGTTCCTCATTGTAATAGTTATTTAAAAAAAAAAATCTGGGTTATGACCTTCTACTAGAAATCATAGGCTGTGCCTGCCTTGTACCTT
Source organism: Bombycilla garrulus (assembly GCA_013400315.1). NCBI lineage: Eukaryota > Metazoa > Chordata > Aves > Passeriformes > Bombycillidae > Bombycilla > Bombycilla garrulus. The sequence continues at coordinate 864,071 of VXBU01002809.1, read as the reverse complement.
GCTTATGAGCATGCTTACATTTAATAGTTTGGCTGCTATGAGATCAAAGTAAAATTACTATTGCTGTGGGAGAAAAAAAAAAAAAGAGAAAGTGCATTACATTTCTATAAACAGAATCTAGGTAGAATTTTGTAGTTCAGTTGAAAAAGGAGTGTTCTGTGCCAAAGACCATTAACTAGCATCTGACCATTTCAGGAAACACTTATGCATTTTGTTAATGTATTATTCTATTTCTAGCCTCAAGTGCTGAAAGTTAAAATGACAGAACAACTTGAAAGTACCAATAGAAAATATGAAATTAAGATGCTAGGGAGTATGGAGAGGGTAAAGAATTTTTTAAACATCCTTGTAGAAACTGGATGGCTCCTACTTCTGCACAGAGCTGCAACCCTAATTGTTAGGGTTATTAAGGACTGTTTCCATTTACCAACCAGAAATGTTTTAATTTAATTTTTCAGTGCTCAGAAATAAGAATCCAAGGTGAGAGGTCAATGATCCAGACTGGTTCATTGATTTTTTATGCCAAATTAAAAATATATCAAATATATTTTATTCTGACATCTATAAGTACTGCATAAATAAATGGAAAACATGAAGATGATTTAATGCTGTTTTCCCCTTTTTATATTATAAAAGTTTAGTGATCTCTGATTCCTGTAGAGCACACACAATAACACAAATATTCTTTCTCTGTTTTGATTAATTTTACTGTCTTGTTTTTAATAATACAATTTTCTTAATTTAGTCTTAATTAACTCCTCTTGTCCATCTAATTAAGAGCAAAACAGCCACTGGAGCTCATAAACAGTTACATGTCAGAAAGATGGGCTTGCATTTTTTTTTGTAATTTTGACAAAAAAACTAACATGCTTAACACTAAAAGAAAATTATTAAATATATTTTCCAAGAAAAAAAAAAGTAAGTTTCTGCCAGAATTTGGTATTTTTCTGACAGTAATTTTGGTATTTACTAACTTGTATTCATGAAGCAATGTATGAAGCCAGAATATGTATGATATTTTTGTTGATTTGTATTGGCTAAAATGATATATTTTTCATTGTTTATGTCATAATATTAATACATGCATAATAATACAAGTCCATTGTAGCCTATTTTTTCTGTATATTTTCACTTCAGTAATTGTCTTGATGAAATATATATAGGTATTAATAGAGCTACACGATGTATAATGTCTGTATAAATAATGCAAGCTTTCTTAACCTAACATTTGTCAGTGCACCCAAAACTCATGCTAGCGTAAGAGTGAACATGGGGAAAAGGTTAAAAATTCTCTTGCTTTTGCTTCTCTACTTCTAAAAATATTTATGTAGAGGGTGTAGTGGAATCTGCATGCTGTGTGAAATCCTGGCTGCCCATCTCAGACTGCCTGGGGAGGTGAAGGACTGTCTGTACTTTACCTCTCTTTATCCATGTCACAATGGATAATTTTGCAAGTCCTCATTCTCAATGGCCCTGACTCTGCAACATTTTAGAGGGGGTTACTTCCCACAAGTGGCACTGAAATGAGCTCCTACCGAGGTGAGCAAAGCTTCACATAAGAGCAGTGAGAGCCAAACCAGACCTCAGGCACTGCTTGGTACACTGGCCGTATTCCTGAGATATGACACTATTTTAACTCTTTCATAATTTTATACTTATTGGTTGCTTGTTGTGACTAAATATGGAGTATGGACAGGGTTTATGACAGATGTAATTTGGCATGGAAAATCCTCAGTCGTGTTCTTGATAAATGGAAAAGTATTTTGCATGTCCAGAACCGGTATGTGAAAATTCCAAATACTTAGATATTTCCCTTAACTATTCTTTGAATCTGCTGTAAATTTCATTTTATTTTCTACTGAAAATTTGACTCATTATCATTCTGGTTGAAGCAGTTGCCTTTCCTAGTGTAGAGCTTTTTCCATTATTAAACTGATCCGTTAGAAAATTAAGTAATGTTAACAAGAAATTTCTCCTTAATATGCAATAAATATAGGTTGTTGGAATGATAAAACCGTTTAGTTCAAACAATTTAATTAACATCCTTACAAGGATCACTGAAAATAAAGTGCAAAATAAAATAAAATCACTGTCATGATCCTGACCCTGTGTTGCAAATTAAAAACACAGTTAAGTGTCATAAATTTCAGCAGCTCAATTTGGGTTCACTTAACAGAATTATGACAAAAGCAAATGTTTTGTCACTTTCAGACTGTTGCCAGGAAAAATTGTAGTGCATAATTAATGATAATCCACTCTTTAATTTGTATATATAAAGGCACAGGAAGTTGCCACTGATAGCACAGAAATAATGTAATTTTCAGTGTAAAAGCAATAGAACTGTTTCATCTAAAACAATGAGTCGAAGGAAGGATAATGGAAGGTGTCAGAGGCACAATAAATAAGATTAGAGTGGACAAGAAGTGAAAAGTATTAACTGTATTGAAATTTTCAATTAGAAAGGCGAAGCAAATCCTTTATGAATCCACCTTCTTTTAAACCTTTTTGAGTAAATGCAGCTGAATTGCCTGAATACTAGTGATTACAAAATCAAGCTACTTCAAAGAAATTAATTATGGTTTTATGTTGTAACTCTAGACACTTAGGTAATTTTTAAGAACAAAGATAGGCTTTGGTAAGATCTTGAACACCTGTGTTTGAACAGGCTAGTGGTAATTGGCTGGTCACCTTCCTAAGCAGAGCTGAAATACCAGAGCATCAGTGAGAAACAAAGACAAAATACATTATGTGCTGGATACTATGACCCACACTGCTTTCTCAGTTTCCTTATGTGGATGGTGTTTCTGGGTAATGCATCCTGCCAAACATGAGCACTACAGAAAACCCAGGATAAGGTGAATGATTAGATGAAGACAGTTTTCATCAGTTCACTTCTGATATACTCGTAACATGAATTGACATTGAATTTTCTCAGTAATGAAGCAGGTTTATCCACATGAGCCTTCTAATTTTGTCCTTCTTTTACTTGCTTAGGAAATGTGACAATTGTTTCTTCTACCCAAGGACAATTTCATCCGCTCAGACATGAATGCAGACTCAGCAAGCGTTAGGGACTGAGATTTTTAAAGCCATTGTGTAGCTGGAGGTGCTAGGGATCCAACCACTGTTTGAGACCACTATCTGAGCAAAAAAGATACCTGCTTAGTTGTTTTACTACCAAAACCAAGTCACTCTTCAGTTAGATCTCTCAACAATCATATGTGCAGATTAGCTCCAGAGTGCACAGGTGCCAGTAAGTGAGCCTTATACCTTTCTAGAAAAGGTTTTAATTTTTTTCCTTTTTATAAATGTTTAATTAATTTAATGTTTTGTAGTTTTGAAAATAGTTTCCAATTGCTGTGTGATATATACAGGAGTCATAAGGTGATGAAATTCCAAGTCCTTAAAAAGCGTTATTTAGGGGTATCTTTAATATAGCTAATCAATGTGCATGCTATAGTTTCCAACTACTGCAAAAGTTGTTTGGACTGCTTCTTTGTTAGAATCCTTTTTGCCTTCTTTAGTGAATCTTCTGCTGTTTCTCAGATTCCCAGGATCCTACACAGAAAACATGAAATGCTGCTAAAGTTATTATCCCATACATATTAAGTAATATCCAGAAAACTTTCTCTTCCAGCTGTGAAGAACTGATGTGTTAAAAAGATTACGCACAAGACCTGCTTTCCTGTTATAAACTAAAAAAGGCAGCTGAAATAAGCATGATTTCTAAATACAATACATAAGTCTAGATGGAATTTCAGAGTAATGTTTCATGCCTCTTGTCAACACATAAGCATAAAATGCTGTGTCGAAGACTCAGCATGGTAGAGAGATGAAAGTAAGAGGCAGTACAGAATTTATAAGTTACAGGGCCACTATGACTACATCCATGCTAATAAATTCAGTGTGCAAATGCTTCTATACTCCACAGCAAGTTGACTGCTAGCTGTGGCCTTTGGAAAGTCCAGCTTTTGCATGGCACCCATGAAGGTCTTGAGAAAGCACTGTTTGACATGAGTAATTTTTGTAGGTTACACAGCTTTGAGCCTTTTCTCAACAGCATTCCAGAGACAGACTGTTCAATTTACTGGCACAGATTAGTAACCTGTAGGGCTACTCTCCACATTTTAATCTTTGAAATGTATTCCAACATAGGAAGAATCAAATTAAAGTTCTATCTCTGGTCTATTCCTTCTCCCCACCTCCCTCCTGCACCACGAACTTTCCCAGGTTCAAAACAAGGATGATGTGAGGAGGAACATATTCACGACTTTCCTTCACCTCCATGAGCAGAGTTTACCTACCAACCCCCTTCTACCTTTTATCTCTTTGCTTCCATTTTTAACAGTACATTCCATTAGAATCACAAGCAATTAGCTCCATTGTGTGCCATACTTACACTCTCCAGAGTTTGTTCTCTTCCTAGCTGAACCTATATATGAGTTGAAAGTTGAAATCCACCTTTGACAGACAGATTCCACCATCCTGAAGTGGATCATCAGCATATCTGCTACACTTGCACCATATAATTGGCATTCAAAATTAATGTGTTACCATTCCAATCCCAAATAAATCAGATCCATTGTTAATTGTTCTTTTATCTGAGCTTAATATAAAATTCTTACATGTTTCATATTTGGTAACTGAGGTAATGAAATGTCTGGTAAACCCCTTCACTGATTGCTGTCCATTCTGAATTTTTGGAAGCAGAGACTAATATTAAGAAATGTAAAAACTGCCTTCAAATCTGAAACCCAATATGTTAAAACCTTTTAAATGTATAGGAAGAAATAAAATGTGAATTTAATAACTACCTTAGTGCATTCACCTACCGGACCCACTTCTACTTCTGTGTGAAATTGTAGGTGGAATGGGGAATGCTGAACCAACCAAAAGTAAGGATCAATATTTTAATTTACATAGGACATTTACATGGTGGGCGAGATAAATGGCTGGATATTTCCCTTTTCCTCTCACAGGAACCAACTCCAAGAAGTTGGAGTCTAAGCAATTAGTTTTAGTGTCACAGGTAATCTCAAAATGGTCTAACAACTTTAACTGTTACCTGTGCAGTCTTTTACCCTCAGTTATTCATCCCAGAATTTTAACTAATTTTGGTTTAGTTTTTCATACATGAAACCACTTTTACATCATGTGATTCTAATCAGTTCCAAATACATGCTGGTTTTGTGAATATATTTTAGTAACTCCTTCAAATGTCTCTAATTTTGTAGGAAACGGGCTTTTCCCAATGTCATTTATTCTTCTCACAGCTTCAGTGAAATTGTGCAGGTCTTGCAATGTTTCCTTAACAGGCTTAAAGACCCAGGCGCTGTGTTGCCTCTGTGAGTCTGATTTTTGTGCTTGTGAGTGCATTAGAAATAAAAATTTCCTACTAATGATAAGAATTTCTCTTAAAAACCCACTGTAGTGACTGTTCTCTGCTACTAATGACTACATATAATAAGAATGTGGAATGGCATTTGGTTAGAAGTCTTGGCACAAGTTTCTCCAAGGGAAAGTTATCCTAAATATGAACTCCTAAGTCTCAAGTACCTTATGTCTCCCCATGCACTTTTGATATGATATCTGTGGTTTTTGGAATATCAGTCTTTTATTTTTCTTCGGTAGAAGTCCAAAATATGTAGAGTCATTGATGGCTGGATTCCCCTTAGATTCATTCTTATTTCTGAGTCTGCAGGCCACATTCACCTTCCAGATATTCCAGAGAAACAGATATCTCAGTAATTATGTCCTCTGACTTTATGGTTGTAGTTCACATTATTATTAAGAATCATATCTCTGAGTATTTCTAAGTATAGAGAAATAGGTTACACTCTAATGCATCCTTGTGCAACTGCTCTGCCCTCTCCAGCAGACCATGGAGGATCTGTCTGCCCAGCGCAGGTTTCAAATATTGCAGTCTGGCATGACTTTGGCAGGAGTGCTGCCCACCTGCTCTTGAGCTACCCCTATCTCTCCTCAGCACATCAAGAAGGTCTTGCCTGATATTTTTCACCATTTCAATCTGAGCCTTCTGAAAACAAGACAGCAGAGAGTCCCCTATCTCCAGCAAACTGTGCAGCACAACTTGCAAGATGCTTGAGCCCTGCAAGGTCCTTGGGGAAGAAAGGAGAAGGTGAACTCCTCCCCCAGTTGCCCCCCCAGGAACTGAACAGCTCTCTGCAGACTTGCTAAATGTATCCTCATGCCCCTGCTTGCCAGCTGGTGCTGAATTGCTGAGTATGCAGTTTTTTGAGCTTTGGTACAATGAACTGGCTGCAGGAGTCATCTGATCATAATTGAAGGCATAAGGAAGGAGGGGAACAAGGGGACAGTGGAAGGAAGAGAAAAGCACATGGACAAATATTCCATAATACTTTGATAAGCCCAACCAATAAATGTATTCTGTGATTGGTGTGCTAATGGAGCTCAGTTTTACAGAAGACAGCTGATGGTCACTATACATTCACTCACCAATTTCCACTGTGGAGAACTGTGAAGCTATGGGATTGGAATGGCTGTTACATAAAAATATAAAAAGAGAGAGTAATTTGAAAATATAGAGGCTCAAACATTATTTTTCTTGTGCCTAATCCAAGAGAAAATGTATGTAGGGTCTGGGTTTTTTATTACTTGCCTATATGTGCACATGTGTTCGCACATTTGGATGTATGTAACAGCTTTTATCTTTCTAAAGTAGAAAACACTTTCTTATTTTTTTAGAAATAGTGATATTGCAGGTAATGATTTTACTTCTCCTACATTCAAATGGTACTGAGTTTCTGAAGTATATTTTAAAACACAATGTGGACAGAAAAGCAATTTCATGCCACTAAGCCATACATGTATAAGCATTAGGAATAAAGAGACTTCATATATTCTAGCTGTTGTGTAGCACCTTGCATAGCAAAGGTCCAAAAAAGAGTTTGAAATGTCATGGCTTATTTCTTAGATTTTGAGGTGTCCATGACTATTGCCCTCTTCACAGTCTTTTGTAAAAAGCAATAGAATATGCTGCTTCATTGAAGGAAAGTTATTTAAAATAACAATTTCTTTCCACAGCTCCTTCCCACCTGACCTCCAAAATTTGGCATTGCAGGGCAGAATCCTGAGAAATGCTCAGCTGCTTGAGCTGGATTTGTTATTTTGCTTTACGAAAGGGTGTGTATGGTTCGCTCATCTTATGCCCAAGAGATTTTCTCTTGAGTGGGGGAGGGGATAAAAAGGGCTCAGTCACTTTGAATACTCCTGTTTTCCTGAACTCTGTTGAGAATGAATCTCCTAACAGCTCTGGTGTAATTGTGATCACAGTGATAGGGGAAAATGAGCTCTTCAGTGTTGCTTTGACTCAGTTCCTCCCCAGTCATCCTGCTGGTTCTTTACAGACATTGCCTCATGCCTCAGAGAGCATTGGATTTGCAAATTCTGCCCCTGAGTTTATCCCCGGAATTTAATTGAACATTTCACTTTCATCATAACAAAGATATTTGCTATACCTTAATCCAAAATCCATATGTTAAAGACTCAGTAAACTGCCCTTTTTCCGTGGATATTCAGAAGGATTTTATTTCTTTCTGTGAATAATATCTCTCTGCAAAGTGGCTAATAGTTTCATCTGCTTTTATATTAGCAGTAATAGTAGTGTTGCAAAGACACCATTTTTTGGCAATACAATTGGGAGGTTTACAACAGTCATAGCTTTTAAGATCCCCATTTTACACAGCATTTAAGCACATATTTAAGGCAAATGATCTGAAGCAGGAAAGCTGGGGCAAAAGTACTTCTGGGTCTTTTAAACAAGGATCTGCAGACCTTTTTGGAGCACATCTATTGTTTTAAATTTATTTAGATACTGTTCTGGAATCAATTGTTCTGTAGAACTCTTATTTGGGGTCAGCTTTAGGCTATAATGGTTTGACCATGACAAAGGTAGTCAGTTATGGATTACAGCCCTGAAGGAAAGTGTGCACAGACCATACAGCTTTCTGTATTTTATTTCAAAGGCCACACCTCAGAGATTGCTGTCCATGACCATGCAGTTTTGCATCACAAAAAAGGTGTATTATTCAACAAAACAGAGGATTTAAAATGGAAGCTTGTGTCATCTCCATTCTATTTCCCTGTGACTTCAACATCCCTTTTGTCCCTGCACTCTTCTGCCCCAGTTTCTTCATTTGGACCATGTTGCAAGACTGAGGATGTTCTGTACTTACCTTCACTATTGGATGTACCAGATTAAAAGTCCAATAAATAACTTGATCCTTCTGGCAATACACTGAATATTAAAGCAAATTATTGTATATCTGTCAAGATAGACAGCTCTGGTAAGAAACCAAGACTGTGTACATGCTCAAATATATATACAAAAAAATCATAATGTAGCTAAAGACTGAGGAGCCGGGAGAGTGAAGAGTAAGTGGAAAGTGATTAAATGGTAAGTGATATCTTAAAAGCATATGAAAGATTTTAAAAGGATCCATGCAGAAAACAAAGAGCTATTAGTTAAAAAAGGTAAATTGCAGATAGCACTACTCTAATATCAGTCCCACAATAGCCATCAGAGATGAACCAGTAATGTAATTTCTTTTAAGTGGATGCTATTCTAGTCACACTTATCATCTGGCAGAGAAATATTTCTAATATCTATATCAGATGATAAAAGTATTTTCATTTATTACTGTACTATATTTTTTCCCAAGATTCCTACCACATTTTCTTCTTCTTGCATCATTTTTTTGCTTCTATAACAAATATTGAATTTGCAAATTTGCATCATTTTGGTTTTTTTTATATATAGGACTCAAATGTTGATAGAAATTTTAGAAGTAGAAAATATTTTCTTGCTTTAAAAATGAGATAAACTGTTCTGAATTTCAGCCTACATGTAAACACAGATAAAAATGTACAGAATACAATATATATTTATAATGTATAATTTAGATATATCTCAAGTAAATAGTTTTTCGTAATTTCTACAGTAGTCAGTTCTCACAACATTTTAACAGGACTATCTGATTTACTTATTTCTAAATGAAAAATAAAATCTAAGTAATGTTCAGAAATGGATTTTTGCTGAGTTAATGAGTGATGGATCATGGTGAAATAATGCAATAAGTACATACTGTTGCCTTTAGGGAATAAAGCAAAAGGGTTTTTCTCATTTTGTACATTAGGACCACTTTGTAGCTCAGACTTCATCTCCATTCACAGTGGCGTTTAACCCCACTGTCTGGTTATTATGCCTCTGATATAAATACACCAAATGTTAGCAGCATTGGAGAAGACATAAATGAAATCCACCAATATTACTGATAGAGTCTGTACAAAGTTTGCTGCCTAGACAGCTGAGAGGAGTCATTTCTGTTTTCCAGTCAGTAATTGGAGTGTAAGATGCACTATGTTTCAAGGCCTTGAAAGCTTGTTTTGTAATTAGACTAACAAGCTAAAATCATCTATTTTATCTGACTGAAGGTAGGGATGATTTGACTGTGATCTATGAATACCTGTGTAAGGAAGATATTTCTTCTCATAGAAGGTTCTGTAATCCAGTAGAATAAAGTGTAATGAGATTCCGTGTTTGAAAACTCAGAGCTATGCACATTCAGACAAATATTACAAGAGAAAAGTCAATTTACATTGGAATAACTAAGCTAGAGATCTCTTGGATTCTTTATCACTGTGTAGGATACATGCTTTGCACTGAAAAAAAATGATAACAGTGCTTGCTTCCCGAGGGGTTTATTTTATGGTCTTGTGCCTATCTTCACAAAACAAGCCTTCCCCTACTTACAGTGAAGCAGTTGGGCTCATTGAGGCAGAAGAACAATATAGTCAACCAGAGTTTTCACCAAAGAGATTTGGTATTTGTGTATTTATTTGAAAGATGAATGCTGACAAGAAATAATTTTCCCTTAACTAGGCCTTCCCTGCTACTTAATGTACGATTATAAGTATGGTAGAATCAACTAGAAAATTCTTTGGTATGCTGATATTCCTAATTCATTGTTAATTTTAATATCTATTTGTTAATATGAGTTACTGCTCTTATTTAAATCAACAATAAACCTTAACACTTGAGGTCTTTTTCTGTAGCATGCACAAAGATGTCAGTTTCTGATTTAGTGACTGCTCTTAAGGAAAATAAATTTACAAATTTAATTCTGTATTTTAAAAATCTATATTATTCTGCTTTTATGAATACACATATATCCAAAAAGGGGGCAAAAATGACCCTTAGTCAAGAAAAACTGCATTTCATTGCCCTAACTCATCTTAAAATGTTTTCTCCTCTTACTTACTTTTTCAGTTTAGGGTCCATATTGTTTAATTAGTCTTGTAAAACTTTTCAGAAGATAGGCATAAAGCATTCTATGTCAGGTAAACTATAAAGAGAAAGCAAATTAAAGAAATACTGAAAATAGACATCAATCAGTAGTGTAAAGTGGAATACTTTTATTCAATCAACTGTAGTTGTATTCCATTTTTAGACACAAACAGCTATTCTGAGGTAATTTTTAAAAGATATTAAAGTAGGATGCTTTTTTTCCTGTAAAACTGGTATTATTACATTTTAGCTGAAGCATACCAATTAATTTTACAAGTCATTAGATTTTTTTTCGAATTAGTTATGGTAAATTTGTTTTTATTCCTTCAAAATCAAAGTGTATCCTATCCCATCTCCCTTGAGCTTTTTATCTTTAACAAAGTCCCAATCATATCCCACAAAGATAACTCTAGTGTTGCAACTTTCAGTAATTGGATGGATAGAATAAATAAGTCCTTGGCTAGATAGCAGTATTTGCTTTAGATTTGCAACATTTTTCTGTAGTGTGGAGTACCATGAAACCATCTGATCTGAATATGAAAGAAGTTATGTTATAGTGTTTAAAATATACCACATATCAGGTTCTGAGAGTTTATATTGATCTAATGCATTGAAAATGTAGAAGATTTGTGTGCTGGAAGACCATTTAAGAGATTTAACTGTTTTAGCACTTCTACTTACAGCCTGTAATGATACCGCATGCCTAAAAAACAGATATCTGTAAAACACCTTCTAAAACATAATTTAAACTTTCCATTAATAAAGCACTAAAAACTTTTAGAGTCTGCTAAAAAGTTGTAAGGAACGTGACTGTAACTTCTAATAAAATGCAGCTTTTTCCCAATTCCCAAACCAGAATTTGCTTACAATACCATTTAAAGAAGTCTAACAGCCTTGGAAATTATGTACATTGTTTCTCAGGCAACTCTATTCCAGTGAAGGCTGCAGAACCTGCTGAACCTGCATCATAAAATATGTGAATTATTTGTGAGGGCAGAGTAGAACTGTGCTCCCAGATTTTCAGGACAAGAACTGGAGGTGCTCAGCTGAGATGGTGGGAGGGAAAGGGAGAATGGGAGGCTGCCCACACACAGCCCTGAGTGGGTTGGACAGACTACAGACCTTTAGGACACTCAGGGAAAAGAAACAGACTCCTTTTTTTCATTTCATATATTGAGTGGTCTCCATGCTCTTTCATTCTGTGTAAGATTGAGACTACAGAAAAGTATTGTACTCAGGAAGCATAGCTCTACTTATGCTTCTTAAGTTGCAAGTCAGTGGGTGTTTATGAACACAAGATATACTCACAAACGTAAATACAAGTTGCCATTGAAACCTAGTCAAGCAGCCTTTCCATCATTTATCCAAGTCACGTTTTCAGAGTCACTGTCTTTTTAGTCCCATTTAAGTCAGTTTCAAGCATCATATTTAAAAATTTGGGTTGTTAGAGGTCCCTTGTTGAAAAGCCTATAAGCTGCAAGCATATCTGAATATCAAAGTATCAAATGGTATTTTTGTGGGGAGTTAAAAATCTTTGGCCAGAGTGAAGTGTCATATTCTAGCTGAGTAATTCCTTTCTGCTTATTCATTTTCATACTATATTCTCATATTTCATACTATATTCATTTTCATACTATATTCTCAACAATAAATTTTGTATGTATTTAAATGTTACATCTTTATACCTCTGTTGTGACTACTCCTGTGGCAGAATGGGTAAAAGTAATTTTTGCTTTTCTTCTGTGAAAAAACTCACAGAGCAGAAATCCTGTGGGATATCTTATGCTTTTTGTTGACTCAATACACATGGTCACCAATTGATTTATTTTTCTCTCTTTCTGAACATTGTTCGCTCATATAGTGCTGTGAAATAATTAATAAAAAAAGATGTGTTCCTAGTTTTTGCTGTTGTTAATAACATTTTGTTTAATGGTTGTGTCATATGTTCTTACAACAAAATGAAATATTGAAAGAGAGATATTGATAAATGTACCAGTCCACATGAAAGTTATTTGTTTTGAACAGTTACACATATTTATCTGCAGCCCAGATGGTGAACAAAGGTAAAGGATAAGTTCTTTTCTATTTACTTGATATTGGTGTGACCTAGCACAATAGTCTCGCTACCTGACTGGTGAGGCAAAAAGCCTATTACCATGACTCAATGCAAGTTCAGATGGAAAATATGAAGTAACTCCAGAGGGGTCTAAGCTTTCAGAAGCTCCAGACTAAGTCTTCTGGCTCTGTGGTGGTAGGACTTCTGGCATGGGTAATCATTTAACTCTTGAAAACACCTAAGGCTCTCAGACCTATGACTGACCCGTCTTTAGCACCAAGGCTGCATGACTAGCAGAAGATGTAGCAACTTTTCTTCTGACAGTAAATTGCAGATTTTTTAATTCTTGAATTAGAGACAGAATTTGTCCCACTTGCACCCTTCATAGCAAATAAAATGTAGAGTTTGGACTTTGGTCATGGTATCTATCTATCTATTTGACTGTACACAAAAAACAGTATGTTTTCTTTTTGACTTATTAGGCATGTTAGTATTTCATCCAGAACTGCTGTGGTCCTAATAGGCAGCATTCAGGTTTTGTACTATTAGAACGTAATATTGTCCTGGAAGAAAACCTGAGAAGTGTATTAAATTATGAAGTTTAATGGGAATTCATCTTTGATAGCCCCTATAGTTTGTTTTTGGGCCAGCTGGGGATTGGGATGGATTTTGCTTAATTCCTATGTAAGTATTTTTTTAGTAAAATTTCAGCCTTACATTTTTCCATGTCTTGGTTTCAATATGCTTTTGTGTTATCAGATACTCACTGTTACTAAAGGCTAATACACACATATTCTTTTTTCTTACTGATCTCTTAGATGTGCTTTGACAAGGAAGAGCTGTCCATTGGAGAAAGTCTGTGCTGCTATACTGATGTTGAGTTATGCCAGAGAGCATTCCTCAATACCATGTGTTACTGCCTGTACTTGTACCCAGCCACAGAGCAGTCTGTCACACTGGTCCCAGTCATGGAGAGGTAAATTGTTAGGGGTTTATTGTCATATGTATTACCCTGCTATAAAGAGTGTAATTTACCTGTTCAATTAACATGAGCCATGGTTGTAAGGGCTGCCATTTGATTTTCTAAACTGCATAGGCATTTCATAATCAACTTGTAAAAACTGGGCCATGATGCATTAGGAGCTATTAAGCCATCATTTACAAACACTTTGAAATAAGTCTGAGTTCTTTTATGCTTAAAAGAGGAAATAACTGATGTATTTCAGTTTGGTTACATTTGATAAATTCATGCATGTAAAGCCTAAAAGCACTGTTAATTAATCAAAATCAAACTAATGGAGCAAACACATTTGTGAATCAAGGGGGAGGGGAGATTTTTAATAGAGCTCAGGGGAGTCAGAGTCCCAACTTCCACTGAATTTAAATGGGAATTTGCTGCCTTGATGCCTTGGGTGTTTCTAAAAACCTCAGCCTAAGCAACTGTTTGTGTCCCTTCCCATCCTCATTTAGAAGAAGCTGTTGATGAAGTAACAGCTAATGCTTAATGGCGTGTATTGTGTTTATGCATTTAGCATGCTGTGTGTGTCATATGAACATTAAAAGCAAACGATTCCACTTTTCCCTACAGTTCCTTCAAAAATAAAGAGATTTTTGGACACTCTCTAATTATTCAAATAGAAACTCTCTAGTTTTTCAAACAGTTTTTCTCTAGTTTTTCAAAGAGAATAAAAATTTTTCGTATCTTTCAATACAAAGTTTACATAAAAATTGAAAAGGACATAGAGAAAAGTCATGGAAAAGTGTGGAGAACCATAAAGAATTCAGTGTTTCTTGTGGAACCTTAAAAGAATACTTCTACTGGTAATAAATATAATTTAACTTATCTAATAAGGACTTTGTTTCATTAAAATCTACAACTGACACTACTATTGGGAGATATATTTTGAATCAAAAAACACTCCATGAATCTATATCTATGACATGTAAAGTTTCATCAGAAATAGAAGCCATTCTAAAATGTTGGTTTTTACAAATATGTGAACATCATTCCCACTTAGAGCTGGCTTATTAATTTTGATTTTAAAAAACATTTCTGGAGAGAATTTTTTTCAATAGTATCTCCTATGAATACTGTGTTAATTTTTTTCAAATATTTTGTTTGCTAAAAACATTTTAAAAAACACTACAAAACGTACCACCAAACAGAAGTGTTCGTGTTCAGTTTAATAACTGAAAACACTACTTGTAAATGCCAGTGTGATGTTTGGTAGGGCGTGTGGGGGTCTTGCCAGACCTCCAGAGTGGCAGAGCAATCGTACTGCCCATGTTACAACTGACTGAACTCCCTGTGCTTGCTCCTCTGCCCACTCAGCAACCCTAGCACACACAGAGAGAGGTACACCCTTCTGAAATGCATCATCTGGAAATACAGAAGCACTTCAAAATTAACAAAAAAGATATTGCAATATCTTGTGAAGTCACAATTTTCACTCTCTGAGACAATTCAGCATCTGTTGTGCAACAGGCAGCAAAAACATGGCACATAGAATTTTTTTTTAAGTGGTTGTTCAGTTTTTAATTTCATATAGGAAAAATTTGCCCAAAAGATAAATAAAAATGATGAAACATAGTAGAGAGCACCTGAGCATATTTTCAGAGTCATCATCACAGGGCATAATATCTTCCATTTATAGGTGTCGAAAATGAGAGAAGGTTTTGGAAGCCAAGGGCTATATGAATTTTCTGGGTATCTTCCCTAATTCAAGTTCCTATCAAAGCCATGCAGGAGTCACTAATTTTAGATATTTTGTAGTAAGTACTTAGGATATATTTGAAACTTATTTTTGAAAACCTCAGGTGATGCCTTGGAGAAATTTTACAGAGGTCAAGACAAGCTAAGATGTTGCTAAGTAATTTTAGTAAATTAGTACACACTGGGCTTACTTACTGATCATTTTAAAGATAGTCAGAATGTGAGAAACACAAGAACAGATGCTTATTTCCAGGACACTTGTCTTTAATTGTGCTCTAAGAATAAAGCAAACTTCATTTGATTTTTTTTTTTGAGACAGTAGCTTCCAGTAAAAACTTTAGAAATGTTTTCCTAAGCTATTATTCATGGGTATTCAAATTACGCTAATATAATATTGGTTGTTTGTCAAGACATGGAATATGACGAGCTTTCCTCTTTGTATTTTTGATTCCACATACACGCACTAAATTCTAAAACTAAAGGTTACACAAAAGGGCTGCTAGAACTTTCTAAGAGCTGTACACAAAAGTTGGAATGTCGCTTGTTTTGGATGAAAGGTACTAACTAACAGGTTTTTAAGACATTTGAAACTAATTTTTTGAGAGCTGTAGGTGGTGTCCTTTTGGATATCACAGAACAAACAAGAAATGTGCTGGATTGCGTGCATAATATGTCCCAAAATTATATGTGTACTACATTGTTATGCCTGCTGCTATGAAAATTTGTCTCCGAATCTCTGAACATTTGTGTCTGAAAAGCTGAGTCCTGATAAATAAATTGTTCTAACTGGAATACCAACTGTAGCTTTTCTCAGACTATGTTGTAAACAAGTGTTTGTTAGTCAACTGAACCGTATCTACAATTCTTCTCAGGAATGCTAACCAAGGGAACTTGGGATTGTTCATGCAATTGGCATTGTTTTTACATTATCATTTAGCATATTAAAAAAAAAGAAGTAACCAAATTCCTATTATTGTCACTGGCTAATTTTGTTTGGGATGGAGGCCTGCACAGTCTCAAATAAAATCAATGAGTGTTGAGTATCGAAATAGCTAAAGACAAAGTACAATTGGTCATTCCCAACAGTGCCCTGCATCAAGTAATTTCAAGATCCTGGACTCAGTGCTATGTTTCTATCTAACTTTTCCTAAATAAGAACTATCCATGTATAACAAAAGGACAGTGAGACGAGGAAAGTGATAGTTTAAGAAGTTTTCCTCTCAGCCTTCTCACTTCTGTTCAATGTCAGGAGAAACTCAGATGAAATGTAAAAAGCTTATGACATTTGAACAACAGGGAAGAGAAAAGTCTGGGAGGGGGTGAATTGAGACTGAGTGCTACAGTTTCACTCTGCTAGTTAACGTTCAATAAAACTTTCACAAACCACCACAAATCACTCTACACATTTCATCATTTGAAGCCTTTTTATTTCATGTTTTCTGAGCCCCTGAAGAGTCATTTTAATTCCTTTCTTGTGACGTTTTCCTTTGAGACCCAGAAGCAGGAGAGTAAACTTGAAACCCTATAACAAAAAAGCATGTTTGTATTCTTTTGGTTTTTAGAGGGAATTGGATTAAAAAAAAAAAAAAAAAAAAAAANGTAAAAGTTGCAAGCCCAGAAAATACCTGCCTAAACTTCAGCTACTAATTTTTGTTCTTTCTTTTATTGTGATAATAACTTTGCAGACCTTGAGAGCACTACCTATGAAAGCATGGCAGCTGAATTTGAGAGAGGTTTAGGTATCTTTCTTTTAGATATGCATCTTGGAAAAATCTTAGTATATTTTGCTAATTAGTTCTTCCCATTTTTTCCCTTCCCCACTGGATAGTGAAAGAATGAACTATTGCAAGACTCCAACATTCAGCTACCTCTGACACACATTTGACTGACCATTTCTTTGCCATGGAAGTGAAATTTCTACAGTTATGTGGTTTTCTGGTTTGGCTTTATTTTGTGGCATATTTTCCAGACTGAAATTTTTCATTGAAAAATCAAGGTATCTCATTTTAGTTTAAAGGTCAGACCCTATATGTGCAGTTCTAATCTCTTGAGTAGCAGTTGAATGCTATTTTCCATTGCATTTCACTGTGATATGATAGCTGTAAGCCAGACCACTGTTACTTTGATGAGTAAAGATCTCCAGCTGATTATACTATGCATCACTTTCAGAGAAAATACCTTGGGTTTTTCTGTTTGGTTGGGTTTTTTTGACTAAGCAAGTTTAGGGACACCATGTAACTTAAAGTGTTAAATCAATATGCAGTCTGGATAGCCAGTACCAAAAATCAGAGACTCAGTAACAACTATAAAATACAGGCAAGACATATCAATTAGCAAAATTTATTCAACTGTGAATTTACTCAAAGCAAAGGTTCTTAGACTGTTTAGATCCATCAAAATGAAATATTCTAATGTAACAATACAATATTTTTTTTATCCAAGAAAAAACAAAATACATATTTGATTTTGGTATCATAAAATCAAAATATTGGACTCTCAAAACCTTAGTTTGAAATCAGAATTCCAGAAATGCTGAGATTTCCTGCAGGACAAAAAAAATGTAGATCTCAATTAGTATTATCCTAATTGTTTAAATTTGCTAAGGATATAATTATTCTTTGTACATTAATGGTTTTTCTATTTTTGCCTAAATACTCATTCTTTGGTTTAAACGCTACAAAGATAGCTAAAAGGGGCTGCATAGGCGAATCTTACAATCCCTCATTAATTAATAACTCTTTCCTTAGCTTTGATTTCAGCACGTGGAAGTGTGTTATGATACAGCATGCTGGCTGAGAAAAGGAGCCTAACCTGTCATTTGAACTGCCCCAGGTGCTGCAGTGAGGGTCTTCGTGCTCTTGTGTAGGTAACTTGTGTCTCCCATAGACAAAAGAGCACTATATTAAGTTTTATTTTACATCTTATCGTGCGCTCCTGGCAGCCTTATAATGATGCAGTAAAAATATGCACATGGAGGAGAGGAAGAATTTGGCCAAAACCAGTTTATTTTATCGTCCTTAATTGCAAGTCTCGGAGTGTTGCAGTCACAGAACCTTTTGCAAGGCTCTCCAGGGGGAGAGAATATGCCTAGTCATGGACTAGGCTCTGCTTCCTAAGAACCTCTGTTATCTCCCTGTAATACTATTGGCTACATTCCAGATGTCCTAAGACTATAGGTTAGCTCACCCTGACCCTAAACTATTGGCTAGTTCCCCCAATCCTAACTAACCCTATACAAACCCCTACTTCTGCCCAGTTCGGCAGAAGACGCTGTCCGTGGAC
Organism: Bombycilla garrulus; assembly: GCA_013400315.1. Classification (NCBI taxonomy): domain Eukaryota; kingdom Metazoa; phylum Chordata; class Aves; order Passeriformes; family Bombycillidae; genus Bombycilla; species Bombycilla garrulus. Next base: position 845,693 of record VXBU01002809.1, on the reverse strand, counting down.
ACCCTTCACAGAACCTGCATTAAACTACTTTGTGGAATACTCTACATGGCGCTTCTCATCTCTTTTTCCCCTGAGCTAGCAACAGCAAAACCTGGCAGGCTAAGAGCTGGAAATCACTAATAGCTGAATCATTTAAAAGAGCTGAACCGCCTGATAGGCTCAGACCGAGCTTGCCAGGTTAGCCCTGCGGCTAGGGCGTCTGCTGAGGATCTCCAGGACAAGAGTCATCCCTCTCGGGACCCCGCTGTCCGGGGCAGCAGGGGGTTTGACCCCCCTGGACTCAGCTGCATTATCAGAGATGTGTTTGGCTTTGTTCCTCTCATTATTGTTAAAAATTAACTTCTCAGTCTGGAAGATACAGATGCAGAAAAGTAACCAACATAATATTTCCTGTAGTTAGAAGATTTGCACCTGAAAATGGAAGAGGTTGAGCCTGGGTTTCTCTGACCAGACAGATTGAAACCCTCTGACAACATGGTCCTCTGAGAAGAGCATTCAAGTACCCAGCTGAAACCAGTTTGGCTATTGCACCCTCTTCTACTTCCTTAGAAACAGGGCTGCCAGGGAACTCTGGGTTCAGGGACAGGGAGAGCACAGGAGGCTTGGTGGTGAGGGAACTGACCTCCAAGAGAACACCTATTTTTCTTAGATTCTCCATTTTACTTTAAAAAAAATTCAGATTATGCAACTTGGAAGAAATTTCCAAGCTGAAATCAGAAATCAGATGATGGATTTTTAAAATGAATGTTCCTGTGTGAAGCATCCTTTACTCTTCCTTGCTTCCTCCTGATTGTGCCTTAGAGGCCCTGGCTAACCTATAATCTGACATTTGGGACGCACTGAAGTGTATGCACAAACTGTAAGTTTATCATCAGCTTTTTTAAAAGAGAAAATTAACTCCTTTCTCTTTCCTGAGAAGAGGATTTATGTATTTAACTCAATGGGAAAGCTCAGATTACCTTCCAGCCTCGTAATAGGAGAGGGATAACACGTCAGAGACACTTCAACTCTCTGGTTGCTGTTGGCAATAGGTGCCCTTACATTCACATACCTGTTGCCGTGAATCCAGTGAGATTAGAAAAACTGGTGTGATCTACCATAAAGAAGGCCAGAGTGCCCCTTATAATGAGAAAGTCAAGATCAGTGTTCCATGGGACTTAGGGTAAGAGATGAGATATGCTCAAAAAGTTTTCAGGGAAAGAGAACTAAAATGTAGAAAAATGTTACAGAATCTGCACTACTGAATACTTAGGCAAGGAAAAATATCTGTCTAAGTTGGTTTAGTCATAAAATACTGTGCTGGGGAATTATATGACCTCTAAAGGTCTCTCCTCACCTTTTCCCTAGCTGTGTTTCTTTAGGTCCCTGTGCTGGGCCTATGAATGCCATGTGCATTATACCTCTTGCCACATGAGTTCAGGGAAATCCCTTGTAACACTGTGTGGGGTATCTCAGTAAGGATAATTAGTCCAGACAAACTACTCTACTAATTTGCATATACAGCTTTCAAAACGGATGTCATGCTTCTTCTGGGGTCCTTGGATGCCATCCACTTTCCTTTGCATGTTATATTTTCTTACTATTTAAGCTTCCACCAGTTGCCAGCGGGTAATTGATGTTTCTTCATCCTTCCAAGTTCCCTTCTATATATTACCTCTAATTTTGATCCATTGACTCTAAAGGATTATTAATAAGCATTACACATATTTAAAGGACTTGTAAAAAGTTAAAAAGCGGAGCATTTATATTAAAGATATTAGCTAGATGAAATATTTTTACACCTTTTCTTAACTCATTGACAGATATTCAGCATACATAAAAACTCCCTTATATATATTTTATGTGTTAGAGAAAACATAAAGAAGGCAAAATATAAAAACATCAAAAATGATGACTCTCCTTTAATTTGGGCCTTCTTTAAAAAAAAAAAGTGGAGGGGGAAAGCCTACAGCAATTATTATTTTCATGAACAATGCTATTTGTTTTGTGCTTTTTAGTTCAGGCAGGAGAGAAGTTGATTTACATAAGTTGATGGCACACGTGTGTGTATATACACTTCACAAGGCCATTTGCAGGGAAGCAGTTACATTTACCCGCTAATTGTGAACTGACAGAGGTTACATACAGTGTGTAAATCTAAAATTATTGTATGAAAAAGCAGCTAGAGGCATGTTGTCATTCAATAAACATTCTCCTCTTCTGCATGGATGTTTCTGCGGGTTTTTAGCTTCTTGGATAAGTGTCACTGTTATAATCTTTTAATTAATATTGTGCTGTAGAGTGAAGGCATGAATGGATGTTACTAGCTGTTATTGCCATAGTGCCCAGAAGGATGCTACTGTTTTGCCAAAAATGTTCTGTCACTAATGTGAGGCCTGTTGACAGACTGTTGTTTATATGTGTCAACATGATGCCAAGTCGATTGTTTCACTACAGGAATCCTGGCTTGGCCCCAGTGGCTGTCTGAGGCTTTGCAGACAAAAAGATACTTTTATAGTGGCAGCAAAAGTGAACAGCTTTTTGGACTTTTATCTTGATCTCACAGTAACTATTCTCCCTTATAGATACTAAAAGGATTATTAATCAGGAAATGTTACGTACAAGTTGGTACGTCATATTTTGTACTTTCTGGACAGAGGAAGGAATTTGAATTTAAGTGGGGCTGTTAAGTGAGTCTAATCTAGTTATTGTACTAGATGTTTAATCATATTACTCAGAACCAAGCATAAAACATTGCAACATGTCTGGAAGTATGTTTTAGTGCAAAAATACAATTTAAAAAATTTGTTTTCTATTTAGTCAGAGCAAATACGTAGATTCAGTGTGGGTGGAGAACTGCAGTGCAAATCTCTTAATATGGACCTCGCCTTCTGGGGTCGCTGGATTCCATGCTCAGACCCTGTTCTACACTGCTTGTTTGTGTAGCAAATGACAATTAAGAGGCTCCAGTGGTGTAGAAAGAGGAAGCTGGTGCTTTCTATTTCCCCCAGAGTTGATGTGTTTTTAATAACTCCGTTTGTCTGTTTCAGAGGAAGAGAACTGATTATTGCTCAGTTTGAAAGCTTAATATTTATGTAAATATGTTAATTCAGGGAGAGAAATCTTATCTACTATTTGGAAAAGGTTATCTAAAGAGCAATCTTTACTATTTCCATCTTGATTCCTTCTCATTGGGTTATCTCAATTTCTCTCAACTAGCATTACTACTGGAAAAGTGTCTAATTTCTTGCCCAAACCAGTGGGATGTTTGTTACAACTAGACTGCCAACTGTCACTTTTGGGCAGAATCCTTAAATACATGGTCCTGTCGTCTAGTCAGAAAAATGTCTCCAAATCTCACATGAAAATGCCAGAAAAATCCATCACAAGGAAGTAGAAATTGTGTGAAAAATACCTCCAGCTTTTGATCATTCTGCCCAAGGCTCACCACATGGTATCCCAAATATTCTTCAAAGATGCAAATTTGGTGTAGCTGGTGCTATAAGTCAGTGATAATAATGAGAGTTCTGTTACTCAGAAATGTGATCAATCATATTTATGTGTATCCCAGGCTGAACTGCACTGCTGGAGAAAAGACTGACATTGTGAAGGACCAAGTCTTTGCAGGTGGGCTTCAAAGTGCCACCTAATAATCACATCAGCACTGCTACTACTAGTAACAAATTGTCAGTGCCAGACCTGTATTTCTCCTCATAAAGGTCAGACTTTGAAATATATTCTTCTGATAAAATATACTTCCTTTGTAACCAACAGACACAATTCACCTACTTTGGTCTTTTGCCCCCAGTCTTTAGGGAGTAAAATATTTCTCCTTTAAATCCAATAAGCATGGCATGTGTGCATCTTTTCTAACACAGGCAACAGGGATTTCTTAGAACCTTTCGCCATGTAGGCAAGTCACAAATCTTTTAGCTGTTTCACTACCCACTACACCCTACTTCCTGCCCCTGAACCCCACCAACAGCATTCCCTGTGGCTCAATATACCTGCCATAATGGAGAACAGAAACTGAAAATGTACTGCAAAGTATTGTTATGAAAGTCAGATAAATTCAAGGCTGATGATCTCATCTAAAACACCTGGCTCCAGGGATCTTCACTGTAGTTTTGGTACCAGCATATTTCTGGTTTTCTGCATCATATTTGGAGGCAGAAGAGTTACTACAGTGAAGTATTTATCTGTCTTCAACATAGCAAGGTTCAAGCAGAAGATGAGAATTTTAGTGATAAATCCATGCACATTAAAGGCAGACTGACTGGTTTTACCTTTCATCCTCTCAGAATTTTGGCTACAGATGTTTTGGTTGTATAGCTTGATTACTCTTTTTTTCATTTTTTTTTTAATGCTACCTTTTTCATTTATTTAGATTTTTAAAAAGCCAGAGCTTTGTTTTAAGGCTCTAAGAAGGCTTTAAGAAAATGAATCTCTCTTTTTTTCTTTTCTTTTTTTCTACTTAAATTGTAGTTGCGGAATTCTAAATTATGTATCTGGTAGAGTGTATGTAGTGAGAAAAGAGCAAATGCCAAATGAAGCCAATGACAGTTTTAAAATTCATGAAAAATCCAAGCTAAAATGAGAAGCATGAACACTATAAATCATTACTTCCTTGCCTCACAGCCAGCTAATTCAAGAATCCGCATCAGTTTTATTTTGCCAGTTGTGTAATCTTACACAGGCATTGAATTTTGGGAATCCAGCTAGCTGGTGAGGAGTTCGGTTCTGCCCACGCCACCTGTACACAGAACCTTCTTCTAAGAGGTAAGGTATAAAATTTTTATTTTTTTTTTTCCCTAGGTCACTCCTGAGTCGCTGGGAGATGGCACTTGCTTGTCTGCGCACGCTGAAACTGGTCAGCCTTCTTTTTGCTTACCCCGTTAGACAGGGCTGTGGTCTCACAGGAACTGGAGATCTGTCATCTCATTTCCAGATGCATTGTAGGTAGATCAGATGGGTTTTCTAGCCTCTTTAGGGGATGAAAATATATGGATATCACATATCACCAAGTTTTCCTTCTCACCGTGACAATGTGACTTTTGCAGATAGCCTGCTGTTCCTAACACATCTCAAAGAGGAGGTGTTTCAGTCTTCAGAGTGAGAAAGAGTTGCCTTTGACTCATCACTGGCTTTTGACAGTTTTGCTGAACTAGGGCCAATAGTTCCTTATTTTCTACTTGCTTAAAATCACAACATATCAAATTGCATTTGTGTGAACAACATGCTTTGGAATGCTTATTAGCAACAACTAAAATTTAATGTGTAGTTAATTTAGTTAAAGTTATTTTCCAGTCAAGGGATTTCTCGCTTAACCAATAGCAAGCAGTTCTGCTTTGCTAGGTAATTTTAGACTATTTATAATTATTATTGTTTTTATTATTTTTGTGCTAGACATCAAATAGCTCTAAATAGGCACATGGTGTGCAGATATCATACCATCCAGGTAATCAGTCTTGCAAGGATTTCTTATTTAGTGAGACCCCTTAGTCCAAGTGTAGATGTTTAGCACATTAAGAAATAGCTTTTCTCAGATCGCATGTTTGGCTCGATATTTTGAGATACATTTCACACTGAGATTGCAATCTTTATCTTGAGCAAATGGAGATCTAATTAAAAATATATTAACTTGTCTTTCAGCTAGCCTAGTTTAACCGATTTCTGAAAGTCAACAGCTATTCAGTTTCATATATCTTAATGGTGGTCTATTACCCTTGATTCATGCAGCTTCCACAGAAATTAATAGGAATTGCTTATACTGAAGAAATTAATTCATATCCCCTTTCTTCTGTGCTAGCGTGATTTTACAAAAATGGAGCAGCTGAAATTAGTGAAATGCTGCAATTCCTCTATTTTTTTTTTTCTGATTTGATTTAGACATTGAATTGAAGATTTTATTTGTAATTTCTATGTTATTTTATGGCTCCCATTTCTCCCAAATGACTACCAGCAGGGACTAATGTAGACATTTGAATTTGCCATAAGTTTTTAAGGCTCCTAGTAGCAGCTCCTTTTCTCACTTCCCGATGGGAAGGACCCATAGATATAAGTCACCTAACAAAAACTGAGGAAACTGGATGCATAACATGAGGTGGTTATGTAAATCCCTCTTTCACTACAATCTGGTCGTGGCTGTAGATTGTAGTCTGGTTTCTCTAGTTAAGAAAAGAGTGCTCTAATATAAAGATAATTGAGCTGCCATTTACACCTCAGTCTGTCACAACGCTAAGAGGACACTTTTACCTAGAGTAAATAACCTGGAGCACCATTTGCAGGTGAAATAAATTAGACCAAGTAGGAGGGCCAGTCCTGCCCACTCCTGAAGCTCTGTGGCAACTTTAAAGCTTTACACAGGTGCTGCTGATCTGCATCTTTCTTTGGTAGGTAGGCATTTTTGGGTGTTTATTATTTTCTCACTTTGCTGTTTGTTTAGGTTATCAGAATGGGAAAAATATACCTAGGAAGTTCTATGAATGACAGAATTCATAGTAATTTTCTGTGACTAGGTGTAATTCCTAAGTGTAATTCTGGAAGTAGATGCATACTCTGAGAAATAAGAAAATAGTCTTGCACCTTAGCATTTCAGTGCTGTTCAGTAAGAATTTTCTTCTATGTGTTCCTTAAATGAAATATGCTTCACCTCACAATACTGCTTGACAGATAAATATTTATTTGCAATAGTTCCAACAGCTCTGCATGTTGCCATTTTAACAATAACAATATTGGCATCAGAGCTTAGCTGGCAAATGTGTTAATAGGGCAGAAATTAAAATGCAAAACATCCAGTTCTTAAACAGGTACATGTAAGTACTCTATAAGGGCTTTAAAAATATTTTGCACAAATTTCTCAGGCACAGTTGGGACTATTTTTTAAGACTCCCTTTCCTATTTTTCCTGTACAATTACTGCTATAATTGTGCTTAAGTGGATTGTAGGGTTCTTTGGTTTACGGAGTAGAAGGGGCCAACAGCTGCTCTTTCCTATAACATTCATCATTCATATTAAAAACTCCCTAAAAAATGCATTTATTTGTCTACTCATAAATGACTTGTTTTAAAACCTACTATTTTTTTCTCTCAGAAACATTTCTAGAATCTAATATAAATGCTCACTAGCTCTTATTGTGTTTTCTTTTCCTCTCATAAAAATAATTTGCACAGTGGATACACATGACTTTTTCTCATTTATTCTAAATCAAGCATGTATTTCATTCATTTTACCCAAGGTAACGGCATACTTTCATTTTATTTAATAAATATTATCTGTATCTGGAATTTAGAAGTTTGGTAATATTTAAATGCCATGTTACAGTAAAGTGTTAAACAGGAGGAAGTTAAAACCATGTATTTGATAGAATCCATCACCTATTTTAAGCAGAAAACAACCAGAAATTTCTCTGAGAGCATGGAATAAACATTGGTAGTACCCTGAGCCATCTTGCTGTGGAAAAGCCATCTGGCGCTTAAAAGCAAAGTTTATTTTAGGAATAAACTAGTAAACAGGAGAAGTCCTGAAGATTGATATTCTGAAGATGGTACAAGCAATTATAGTTCATTCAGAAGCTACAAATCCACCATCCTGACTCTGCAAATGTTGTAGAAAGCCACTAGAGCAGTGAAATGGAAAAGTGAAGCTTGAAAGATTCATCTCCCAAAGGAGAAGAATGAACTCAGGCCAAGTACAAGAAATAGGAGATGCCAATATATTTTGAATTATTCCTAATGGCTGTAGATCTTTAAAAAGTTAACTCAGCAGTGAAGAATATAGATGAGCTAGAATCTGAGTTGAACATCGAAACCTAGTTGCTGCTTCTTTAAGAAACCTATGCACAGCACATGAAATCCGTAGCACATGAAATGCACAGTATAAAATGGTGAGGTCTTTGAGTCAAAATTTTAAAAATACATTGTATAGATCTTTCTTAGTGCAGTTGCAATAGAATGGGTCTCTTTGGTAATTTTTCTCCATTTTTCAGTATTTTATTTTTCCTCTAAACCTAGCACAGTGAATAGAATCTGTACTCACTTCAAGCAGAACAGTAAAAGCAGGAGAATAAGGCTGTTGTATATCCAGTCCTGCATTGCTGTAACTTGACTTAGTCATTTAAAGACAGTGTGTTCTCTCACCTATCCCTGAGGGAACATGGATGAGCATTTTATTTTGGAAGGTTGCTTTTGTGTTTATTTTCAATTTGCATATTCCTATATGTATTAAGAAGGCAAGGTCACAGGAGTTAACCCTGTATTGAGTATGGAAACAGTAAGGCAAAGTGGAAAAAACATTTTCCTCCTCCATACAGATTGATGGCAGGTTTGGGAGTGTTACTTTCATCGATCTCTGAAACTTCTACATATACTTTTGTCCTCCACAGCCCATTTCAAGTAGGGAAGGGGGATACTGGGAACTTGGCAAGTATAGGCAAAGGTCCAACAATATTTTGTGCAGTTTGGAAACAGGTAACAAACAACAGACTTGGACCCATTCTGGCTTGCCTCTTTGCTAACAATTGGAAATGTAAGCAGTGGAGTTTGAGAGTCACAGGGGAGGGGATGGGGAAGAGAGAGAGGATGGGACAGGCAGGGAGAGAACAGCATGTAAGATATGAAAAGGGCTAGGGATAAAAGGAAAGCGATTGAAAGAGAGAGATGGAAGAATGCACACACACTAGCATGGAGGAGGAAAAAAGACAGCTGAAATAAGATTGAACAGTACATGCATTCTTCTTACTTCTCCTTAGTGGCACCTTTTCTCCTGTATGAACAGCATTTAACAAGAATTAATACTGAAATCGATAGGGATTACTTGCAGAGTCAGGTACTGCTCATGGTGACTAATAATGGCAGAATCTGGTCTTGATTTCTAAAATAAAAAGCATGGTGAATGTGAAAAATGAAAATATATCACTTGGGCTATGCAGCAAGGGGATTGTACAAGTCTATATAGGCTACACAATTCCAGTTATCATCATATTACTTATTAAACGAGAGTCTGTGTTACATTCCACTTTTAGTTGCTATTATTTTTGATGGTTGCAGGATCTCTGTGTATGTGCTTAGCTTTTCTTGTAATACAGGGAAAGCTGAGGTGTCTCAAAATTTCTAAGAAAGTTGGTGAAAGTTGACATCTTGAAAAACTTAAAACTTTAAATTGTTAATTTGGGTTTTTTGGTTTGGGATTTTTTTAAACTTCTGTCACTGATATGTTGCAGTCACAGAGCCTGCTGCTAGGCCTCCTTGGAGATAGGAAATGCCTAGTCATGGACTAGGCTCTCTGCTCCCCGCCTCAAGACCCTCTCTCATCTCTCTGTAATACTATTGGCTACATTCCAGATGTCCTAAGACTATAGGTTATTTCACCCCAACCCTAAAACTATTGGTCCATTTGCCAATCCTAACTAACCCTATAAAAACCCCTACTTCTGCCCAGTTCAGTGGAAGAAGCCGTCACTGGACACCCCTTCACAGAACCTGCATTAAACCATTCTGTGGAACCTCTACACGGCCTTCTCATCTCTTCTTCCCTGAGCTAGCCACAGCAAATCCCAGCAGGCTAAGAGCTGAAATCACTGAGAGCTGCAATCACCAAGAGCTGAAACGCCTGATTACCTCAGGCTGAGCTTGCTAGGATAGCCTGGTGGCCACGGTCTCTGCCGGAGATCTCCAGGACAAAGCAGTCCCTCCCGGGACCCTGCTATCTGGAACATCTGCGGCAGCAGGGGGTTTGACCCCCCTGGACCCAGCCAGCATTAGTGATACACAGTTATACTTTTCCTAGCTGTATTTTCTGTGTCAGGATAACCCTGAAAGAGCAAACAAGCACAAGTGAATTATCAGTTTTTTTGTTCACTACTTATGAATAACTATAGAAATATTACCTGGGCTTTTGGCATGATGATTTTAAGTTTTAACCACAATTCTCTGGAGTTTGCTGTTCTATTGTTTTGTTATGTATTCAGTGATTGTGGTAGAATGTAAGTGCATTTGAAGACTTGTTTCTTACTTTATGTCTAAAATATTTCCAATGTTTCATATTCTGACTTGAACTTTCACCAATTTCTCACAAAAACAATTCCTCCCAGTGAAGTAATAATGTATGGCTAATATGGTACACAGAAGACACTAGTATGCTGGTACGCCTGCAGTAACCCATTATCTTGTGCAATGGATGTGTTTTTGAAGAAAAACAATTTTATGCAATTTTATGTGAAACTAAAGCAAAGGACTTTCTCTAGGAGCACACCTAGTCCACAGTAGCTGGTCCATGGCACCACACCAAAACTAGCCCATTTTAACCACCACCCAAAAAAGTGTATCATGTGAATTCTGGATCCTAAGCCCCAGCTGTTTGGCTCTAAAGATCCACTCCCACTGGGCAGATTTACTTAATAATTGTGATAATGGTGTACAGCAAAAAACAAAAGGGAGAAAATACTCAAAAACCTGCTGTTCCCAGCAACAGGGTCAGTTTAACTTCAGAGAAGATTCAGGGAAGATTTCTCTAGAATATAGCAGAATATTATAATATCCAATAGAGTTGCAGAAAGTCTGCTATCTTTGCCTCAGAATCCCTTAGGATGGTTCAAAAGCCTGTAGGAAGTATATAATTTTCTCAAATTATGTAAATTATTTCAGAGTAATTTCTATAGGAAATAACTAGTGGTATCCTTATTAAATCCTTCAGGACTTTTCCATAAGGGAGGGATTTCTGTACTTTGGAGATGAAGCTATAGCATTTTATTAACTCTGCTGAGTTTATGCACCTAATACTTAAGCAGATTAATAATGTGTGTGGCAGAGATCTTGGGGCAACTTCACAGGGCCAGTAAGAATAATAGTTAGCTGGTAATACAGCCACAGCATTGAGGCTTTAATTATGAGTCATTTATTACACTAAAAGGTACAAAGAGTGTTTGCAATTATTGTAGTTCTTAACCACAATGACATTTTCATTTTATTGCTTTTGTCCTATATTTGGGTTCTGGATCAAAACATAGTAGGAAAACGGTGTAAATTGACCAGTTCAGAGTTCAGATCTTCAACTGTTTATTTTGTAATCCTTGAAATAATGTGAAGAACTTGCAGGAGAATTAAGAATGCAAATTATCCACTGGTATATACATTAAAGTGTTTCATTGTGTCCTTAGAAAATTTATTTCTCTGTTTTTCTTGAGGGTCAAAAACAAGCCTTAAACCCAGTCACTTTCTTACTACCTGTTACATTGGCTCCCTAATGTCTAGTTATTTGGGGACATCTGCCTGAAAAACTCCTTTTGTCTGCTTCCACATGCAAACTGAAGTGTGCATTGGGGTTTAAACATTAGAATGGCTTTTCCACTTGGATATGGCACCCGATAGCAGCATGAAATGTTGAGCAAGCAGTGGATACTTAATACTTTTGATTTAATGAACTGTTTCTTTATTATTTTGCAAAGCCTGCATAAGACGTTTTCATGGTTTAAAAAGAGCCCTGCATCCTTCTTCATAGGAAGAGGACCTTATTTAGATTAACCTGTGACTTCAACAGCAGGTGGTAGAAAGAACCAACTACTTCAATTACTGCTTTTGCGCATGACTTTCATGTGTTACTAAGATTATCAGAGGAACCTGATTACATCCCCTTAGACACTATTGTTGGCACAATGATTAAGCTGTTATTTTTTCCCTTTTTTTTTTTTTTTCCTTTCTTTTTTAGACTGGAAACCTAAAGAGCTTTTTGGCATGAAGCAAAAGCACTGTGTATAGAGATCAGTAAGATAGTGAGTATCGTTGCCCTGTAGCTTATCTCCACATATACAGCTCCCTGGTGGATCCCTATGATAAACATTATTGGAACAATTAGCTGCTGCTGACATAGAATCCAGACACAATGGCAATGGCCAGCAGCACCGAGCCAAATATCGTGGAGCCAAAACCCATAAAAATGCAACACCAAGCTACTCTCCCCATTCAACTGCTGTCGTAAAACCCTCCCAGTGCTATGTTTGCATAGCTGGCTTCACCGATATGGCACCAAAACACAAAAGGAGAAGCAGCAGCACTCGTCTTTGTTTAGCTGAAATTACAAGTCATTGAATTAGTATGTCATCTTTATTGCGCTGTCATGCAGCGGAGGTGAGGAAGGCTCCTGGTAATGGATGGAAGAGTTTGATGGCCTAAAAGACAGGCTCACAGATGGCTGTCGATAAAAAACAGTTTGCCCTTTTTTTTAAAAAAAAAAAAGGGAAGGGGAAAAAAAAAAGGCTGAACAGAATAGGTCTCTCCTGATTTGAGTAGCTTTAACTAACAGTATTTATGTGAGGCTGATCTTGGAGGAGTCTAGGGCTAGAAGGTGAACCAAGAGTTTTTCTAAAGATTAGGACTCAGAAGTGCGTGCTAAGCCATTTAAAAAAATTTAAATATCAGTGAGGCAGCATGACCTGAAAGGTGAAGCAGGAAAGGTCTTGCTCAGAGGAAACTGTTGCCGCTACCCTTGTGCAGGGGAAGGTACCCTTGTGTGATTCTGCAGCAGCAGCAAAATTCTCATCAGCAGAATCAATGGAAATGCAAAGCAAACTCAGGACAAGAAGAAATTATTTGTACATTTTAGGGATCACTGTGATAGTCTCTTTCTTTCTTTATTTATACAGAAGGTAGAAAAAAGACATTGCTAATCAAGGGTTGCTGTTAGCGTCTGAGATTAATGTTGACTTGTGCACAAACTCTCTTTTCACCTGAAACACAAAGCCACTTCTTACCTGGTGCATAATTCCCTGCAGTTTTCTCTAACTGATGTTACAGTCACATCTAAAAGAAATTATTCACTGAAAGCCCCTTTTTAAATTAGTCTTGTTGGTCTGGTTTTGTAAAACCAGTTTCTTTTAGCCATCTCTTTTCAAGAAACATGAAGACTATTGAGACTCCTTGCTGAAGTTGTCCAGCATCTTCATTACAAGGTTGCTAGTATCTTGAATTAATGACTGCTACTGTCTGCTCCTTCCCTTCCCCCCACCAATTTCCTTGCCACCTCTTAGCACTGTAGTCTGAGTGGTGGTAATCAAGGGTAGTCTGAGAGCTGTGAAGTGATCTCTCACTGGTCAGTATTGTTTGACTGATTTGGGTAAAGCCTGTTCAGGGAGAAAGTACCACAGGAAGGAGCTACCAAAGACCAGTGGGGTGCTGCCCCACTTGAGTGCAGGCTGGGATATAATATATGTTCCTTTTATAGAGAAGGGACCCCAGAGCACTCCTACAACTTCCCCCTGCACCACATTTCTCTGTTTTCTATTTGGACATTTTCTCCAAGGTGCATGCTATTTTTGCATTCCCCAAATTAACATTATGGTGGGTCACAGCCTCAGATGTAGTGATGTACATCTAGTGGTGGTGGTGGTAGAGTATCTAGAAATTTCTAAAATTTCAGAGTGCTGCATTTCTGTAGCTTTTTCTTCACCCTACTGTATCCAGGGCTTTGTTCCCAGAAGCAGGCTGAAATGCTTTTAGAACAAGCACTCCTGCGTGCTATTGTTTCCTGCCTCCTCCTTGGGACAGTTGAAGACCACCAAGACCTGTCCTCCAGGCTCTCCTTAGAAAGGTGAGCAGATGTAAGAGCTGTGCAGGAGGGGAACATGAGACAGGCAGTGCACTCTGGAGGCATTTAAGATACAGAATCATGACATGACAGGAAAACATATGCTGATAATAACTGCCTTGCACGGGGTCTGAATGTAGGAGAAAATGGTTTTGGTTTCAAGCTACCGTAAATAAATCTTTATCTCTGGCATGGAAAAATGAGTAATTTGGAAACTATCTTGATACCTTATGAAATTTGTGAATATTGTATTTTGTGCAACAGTGCAGAAGTCAAAATTAGTGACTGCATAAAGTCTTATAAATGTCTATTTAACTTCAGCCAAACACAAAGAATTTTCAATTATTTGGTTTGTCATGTTTCATTTTAAAGTGTTTTTTTCCTTAGTGTGCAGCACACTCAGATTTCAAGGCATTTGCATGTGTGCTCTTGAAATGCTATCACAGATCGCCTAATAGAATTTTTTTTTGCTCTGTCCAACCAAAATCTAAAACGAGACATGAAGCAAATGAAGAAGGAGACTGTTATTTTTAATTCTCTATTTTTAAAAAACTTATTATGCAGTTTAATGTATCTACCAAAAAGTACTCTGCATTAAACTATCTGGAATTAAGACATATGGATGTCATCTATAAAAATTCCTTGGAGATATAGGCTTCTGTTCCAATTGAGAAATCCATCCAATATCAATGACCTTTCCATTTAGGGAATACTTAATGTGGTTAACTAGATATGATATACTTTGGGAATGCTTTTTATTGCATACATTTGAATTAAGAGATACACCTTGTAGGGAGAAAATGATGAAACAGCACTCTATTGAGGGTTAAAGATGAACGATGGCCTTTAAGACATTTGTTTTGGTTAAACACAAAGTAAGAGGCACTGTCATATTCAGACCCACAGTGTTATTAAAGCATAAGAGATGAGGACTGAATTCAGCCTCACTTAAATCAATGGGAATTTTGCTTGCTATTGCTGCAGCTGAATTTGAATCATTATGGTTAAATAGGCTCTTTTTTAATCATAAAATGCTTTGAGTCATAAAAATATGTATTAATTCTTCTCCTTAATTCTCAGGGGCTTGTGTACCAGGCCACTGTAGATGGTGTAGCCCTTTTGGAAAACAAAGAAAAGCTGAGCGCCTTTTCAGAATAGATTTTAAACATACTCATGTCTTTGTTTTATTTGCTACTATAAACAGTGAGAAGGTATACTGCAGCTGTATCACAGAAGTTTTTGAATTTTCTGAATTTTATGTTTCTTTTGTTCTTGTTGCTTTTTTTATTTTTCTATAGCTTTGTGGGGAATATTTGGAATATCACCTATGGGACAGCTGAAGCAAACAAATAATTTTTCTGAGTGTCTGCCTTTTCATCAGTCAAATTTTAGTGTAATTAGATCTCTTTTGGTAGCTACCCATATCAATAAACAGAGATGCCTGAAGTTGTGAATGGGATGAATCCGTTTGCATATAGTTAACTGCCTCAATGCATTAGCTTTTCTGCATTCGTTCTTGCCTCCCCTCCAATTCTGACATCTTTTTCCTACAGTATTAATATTACATTTCCTTTGTAGTTCTACTCTCTTGGCTCTCTCTTCTCTTGGCTATGCTTTACTTCTCTTAAAACCTTTGCCCTTGACTTTGCTACCTGCCTTACTGGGGAGAAACACTCTTCTGGGACAGACTGTCAGTGATGTATGTAAAGCCCTAATTTATGCCTCCTTTTAAGATAAGCCCCAAATATGTGGATTGGCACTAGATACCAATTAAAAACCTAAAAAAAAATACTGAATCCAGAAGTGACTTGCTGTTAATGACTTAGTTTGCTATTAAGAAATGCCTCCTTCCAAACAATATTTCTACTACCGAAATTATACTGTCATCATGCTGCTGTTAGATTCAAACTTCCCTTTGAGCACTCTTTATCTCGATGAAAACTTACGTTTTAAACATTATTGCTTATATTTATATGTGGCCCTAGGAAGTAATGGACTAGTCTAAGAAGATAATATTTTCTTTTATTTGGTAGTGATGTGTGGGTTTTCTTAACGAATTAAAAAATTGATAAAACTAAAAGATCTAGTTACTTAAATATAGTATCTTTCAATAAGATAACACAGACCTGATTTTTTTTAATTTTGTTCATATAACACACTTATAGAGTCACTTACCGGATCTTGTTTACATCATCCAAAGTCTGATTAGACAGCTGTATCCAGTACCCGTGCTTCTTTTTTTTCTTTTGCTGGGTTTTATTTTTAACGCTGAAACTGCTCCTAAAAAGGCTTTTGAAATTATTTGCCTATTGGAGTGCACTGTGAAATTTACTCCTGTAAATTTCTACTGTGTTTTATTCTCCTTGAGATCAGCTGAACACCAGTTTTTATGAGTTAGAAGATTTTACCTATTAAGATGACCTTGAATTTTACAAAGGATTTAGTTTTGATTCAATAATTCCTTACATTATATATATTTTTAGTGGCATTTAATGCTTAAATTTTACTGCTGTTCTGTACCCGTCATTCATCTGGAATTTTTCCAGGACTTGCAATGCAGAGCACTGTTTGTTCCCATCTGGCTGCTTCTACCTGAAGGTGGTCATGCACTAGGGACTGATTCTGGGAGCACAGACACTTCTGCGCTGTATTTTTGAACGGAAGCCAGACATTTCCCTGCTAAATTCTGAACTTGGAGTTGGCAGTTCCAGGATATGGGGTTTTTATAGTGATGATGACATGATCCAACAAATTAGCTGTCTGATACATACCAGACTTAAAATATTTAGGTTTAATGCAGTATGCTTGGATTTCAGCCTAAACTTTGTGCCCATTTCCAAAACTGGGATCTGCCCTCAAGATTTATCACCCGCTACAGCTATGTTAAGCTTCTATCGCTAAGTTTGTTTGAAAGAACACCCACATTTTTTGTCAACTCCACAGAGTTTCTGCCTGTATAATAGTGACATATATATATATATATGTTTTTCCAGCTTTATTTACCTTTCCCTGTGTCTTTAAGAAAATGTTAACAGAGTAAAGCTTATACTAAATCAGTCTATATCTTGCAGTATGTGAGCAGATGACATAGATGTCCAAGGATGTGATGGGGATCAGCTCACACACTTTTCAGCTGAGCATATGTGTAAAAACAAAAACAAATCTTACTTTTTTTCTTAGAAAGCACTACGTATTTCAGGCAGTTAGGCAGTAACAGATGTTGGAGACTCAGTAGGAAGCTAGATGTATGCTGGGATGTCACTCAACTCCCTTTAACAAGCTGCTGTGTTGGAGAACCAGTCTCCATATAGGCTCTGCTTAGTGTCTCAGAAATAAGATGACACTAAAATAACCAGCTTCCCATGAATACCAAGTCTCTCTTTTAAAAAATATAGTGCTTGGGGGCTGTGAGGAGAGTGAAGGGTGTGTGTGTGTGTGTGTGTGTGTATAAAACTTTGCCTTCAAAGGTATTGCATGAGAGAAAGACTTTGTTGTAATTTCAGTAATTTTAATTTTGGATAGTGGCAGTATTATGTTTGTTATAGAAGTATTTCATCGAGAATTGTTATGAAATGTGATCCCTCTGCACTTCTGATTGACATAGCTTCAGGTAACATGCTGTGCCATGTCAATAAAAATCTACCTAGCATTAAATAACTGCATTTGAAGATGGATATTCTCCATATTTGAGAAGGCAGTACAAGCATATTCATTCACTGTAAGACTAGACAAACATACACCACTGAGTTCCGGTGCAGGAATAAAGCAACAATTACAACAAAGTACCGTACCAATTACAGATACCGGAAATATAATATTAAACTGGGCTGGATGACATGGTATAAGCCAGACCAAAGAAAAGAGGCTGCATATGGCATGAACAAATCTTATTGTCTATACAAAAGATGGTTTCATGGCTGGTATGGTAATGAGTAAGGTCATATCTGGCCACATCAAAGTACCCTGAAGAGTATAATTGACAGATATCTATCTAGCTCTAAGAGACTGAGAATGGTGACGCTGGGGACTCAGAAACATCTGAGTACTGAGGGTCGTACAAGGACTTTAGTCAGTTGAGAGAGATGCAGAACTCTGGAAATCCAAGCAAGGAATTTTCTGATATTCTTTCAGTGACTTCAATTGTTTGGACCTATCTCTGCCACTGGGGAGTCTGGCATAGGTGTTTTTGAACAATTTAGCTTTGATTTGGCTGTGGTATTTTCTTGTTTTTCAAAAACACATCGATTTCTTGAAGACCCTTTTGGATCTTAAGGCTGTTTGGGGGAATATTTACTACAGTCTTGTCCTTGGGACAAGGGAAACAAACTTCTTACCTTAGGCAAAAGATAGAAGAGAGGGCTGACAGTACCTGACCTGGGGCGCTTTGTCACAGGTGTTGGAGGTGTCACCAAAAGGCTGACTGAAGTCAATGACAAGCAAGAGGATGGCTGGGGAACCGCAAGGGATGACAAGATTAGGGGTCTTGTGGTTAACAGTCACAGATCTCTCCCCTTAGTAATCACAAAGGCATTAGCAGTCCTGGTGTGGGACTGCTGTGTGAGAAAAGACACTAAGATCGTGTTGGGATGAGAGAAGTGCTTTTTTCTGCAGACCAATATAATCCCTGATGCAGCCGGATAACTTGCAGAGCACAAATTATTTGTCCTTTCTGTATCCCCTCTCCCCTCCTCCACTTGCCAATATTTTAAGATATTTCCAAAAGTAATGGGGAGTGGGTGTTGGAGAGTTGTATTTGCTTTATAGTCAGCTTTACATATAACAAATGAGCATTCCATTTCTCCTGGGAAATAAGTAAATTGTATTGAAATTGAAACAGTGGCAGAAAAGAAGTAAGTGGTTTGACTTGAACCACAGAGGGAGATTACAAGAGAACAGAGATTAAAATGCAGAAACCCTTACATCATGCCAGAGCTTTGTGCGCTGCACCTCCCTCTCTCGCTGCCTGGAATTGATGCTTCTTTCTTCTGGAGCAAACCAAGCTGCTACTGGAAAAATGGAGCCTGTGAGCAAATCACAAAACATCACTGTAGCATATTTATGAATCCAATGCATTTGGGATTGGGTTCAGGGTATTTTTTTTGGGTATTTTTTGTTGGGTTTTTTGTTGTTTTTGTTTTGGTTTGGTTTTGGGGTTTTTTTTAGGTTTTTTAGGGGAGGTTTTGTTGTTTTTGTTGGGGTTTTTTTGTTTTGTTGGGTTTTTTAAGTTTGTTTTGTTTTGTTTTGTTTGGTCTGTTTTATTTAAAATACATATTGATCATTTAACTTTCACCCTATAAATAGAGTATTTCCCCAGAACTATGTCTGACTTTGCTATATACCAAAAAATCCTCACTCAGTCTCCCTCTGCTCGCTACTATCCTCCAGATTAATTGTAAATGATACACTGGCTGAGTAACAAACTGATGTGGAATGAATCGGTCACACAATTATTGTGCACTTATTCAGAAAATGTTTGTTCTAATTTATTATTGATTGAAATCCAGTGAAATCTTTTTCACTAGCTAATACCTTATTGTGCTCTATCAAGCTTTAGAATGTTCCATGCAATCACATTGATTAAAAAAATAAAAAGGATGTCAAAAGATTCCTGAACAAAATATTCCCATTAGATCTGAGTAGGGGATTTAGCTAATTGCTAGATAGCAGGTTTTTATGGCTTTCAGAAGATAACTATGCATTTCTTAAATGTGGATGCCTTGAAAAGCTCCAACTGAAACCTCATGTTTTGTGAGGTGCTTTATTTATGCAAACAAAAGCCAGAAAAATAATGGTTAAATGTACAGATGTTTTTGTTATTTTGGTATAGTAATATACATGTAGTGTTATCAAACTAAACCTGTAGTCAAAAGTTTAAAAAGCAAAATTAATTCTGTTATGTTTTAATTCTTGTTAACTGCAACATCTTTCCCAATTTTTTTATATTTGACAAACTCACTGAATAATTAAGGATTTGAGTAAATGAGATAGATAGGTTTAATCTAGAATTAAAATTAGAAAAACTGTAAAAAAATTACTAAAACTGACTACCTTTATGCATAAGCTTTGTAGACTTGTAGACTCCCTGCAATGCCTTTTTCATTCAGATCTAAGTGCTCAACATTATTCTCAAAATTACTTTAAAATATAATGATATTGTGTGATAATGACTACTACAGGTGCAAATTACAGAACTCCAAAAAGTAAATGTAATCATCATGTTAGTTTTTGCTTTTTGAAGCCATTGAGTGTTCCATTCATTCTTTTATTCTGAGCAAGTGTAAATAAAGTTCTTTATTTGCTTTCCCTGCAGCATTCAGAATTTTCTGAATTTAGTTTAATCTGCTCCCATCCACTAAGATTCAGTTTCTTGCATATATTTTCATAGTCTTCACATCCCTTTTTCATTGTGAAGCTGAATATCCCCCTGTTTTTCCCCAGTTCCTGCACTGCTATGTTCTTTGCCTAGGAATGATTGAGACTAAAAACAGTACTCCCCCTGAGGATGTAAACTGATTTATTAAAAGAGATAGGAGCAAGAACTAACAGTGAAAAGATGTAAAACACATATTATTACTATTAATATTACTATTACTTTAACATTTTTACTGTTATTTTGTATCTTTGCACTTATGCATACATTTACCTTGAGATTTTTAAATAATGCTTCAGGCTTTATCTTATGTGTTTACAACTAATTTACAGCACAGGAAAGTATACATTGTCATCCATTTTTTTTTCAGAAAAAATCCCAAATGGGCACATCATGGCACATACAGGTAACATGAGCCAGCAGTTAAAACACAAATGGTGAAACATCCAGTAAATAAATGAGCCTAACTATTAAATGATGTGAAGAATGGAAAAACTGGGCCAACTGAGTGAATTCTTCAGTAGCCACAGGGAGGGCCTCTGACTCCAAGCAGTGTCAGGCGTTGAACTGGAAGGCCACAGACCTTCTTGTGTTTCTGGCTGTTTAGAAATAGATCTTGAGGACCAGGTCAGGGGATTCTCGTGCTCCTTCCCATGTCTACTGAAGAGTACCATTCATCTTCTATACCTCCTTGCACCTTTGGTGCACGGGAGCCTTGTTGATTAGTGTGGAAATTGAATCTGACAGTTACATTGCCAAAGGGTTACCCATATTTTTAATATAATATTTGACCACAGTAATTCCTAAAAAATTCAACTGACAGTTCCTCTTTCTACCTTAGAAGTACTTGTGCTTGATTTTTATTTTTTCTCCGTTTTCTAATAAAATGGAACCGGGATATAGCAATCACAGGATTGTGATTAATCCAGAAGAACTGAACTAATATTTGAGTAACCTTTCTAAAACTGTTTTGTGAGGAGTGGGTTTATTTGGGAAGAGCATGATAGAGAGAAATTCTTTTGCAAAAAACCTACACATTAGAAACATACAGAGGTTTTCACACCTTGAAGAGGAAAGTTAGAAACCAGTTGTGTCTCGAATGAAGATGAACTGCTATTTTTTTCTTTCATCTTTTTTATGCAGACGATAATTTCCTGCCCCTTCCTTGCAAGGGACAAAGGTTTGAATAACTGTAGCATCATCTTCTTCCACCCCTGATTTTATTCAGAGTCTTAACTTTAAAGACAGAGGCTGGTTTATTTTGTAGAAATAAGTGGGAATGTTAGAAAAGGCTAAATATCATCATAAACCAAAACATTATGATACCAGAAACCCTTAGGAACAACACTAATGCTTTTAAATGAAGGTTTTATTTGTCTCTGAGCTACAAAAGGAAGTCACTAATGAGATGTCATTTACATTCTAACACCTGTTAAATGGCACTTTTCTCTTTCCCCAAAGAGGGAGATGTTTATGAATGTTTGCAGTTTTCTGAGTGTATCTACAAGAATTATATTTTCATAATAAATGCTGTATATTTTTCCTGTATATACCTTGGTTACACTGGAACAGTACAGGGAAATATCAGGAGCTTTTTTTGTTTTATTAGATTTATATGTAATTTTTATATAAATCTAACAGGGAATGTCTAGCTTACAAAGAAATTTCATTAATCAGGATTTAACACAATTGCGTATTTAGGATGTGATTTGCAGCAGTTACAGTGCAAGAACTGCATGTAATTATACCTCCATTTAAATGAAAATTAAAAGCTTGTGTTGTAGCAGGGTACATGTGTTGAATATATTGCTTTACAGAATAAGCCCTTCAAAGGAGAATACCTGAAAATGAAGTTTCAGTTGGTTCTATCAGGGAACTGCTGCATGCTGTGACTTTTAAAATTGGGACTTGCATTAAAACTGACCAGAGGAAAAGATGGGAAATTACGGGAAAGCAAATGATCTATAACAATACAAGTTTATATGCTTCCATTAGATAAGCATAATGCAAGTTTCTTTCAATCATTTCTAAAGTAGTTTGGTGTATAAAATTAACTCATTCAGTTAATAAAAAAAAGGCAGAATCCACAGAGGCTTGTGCTGGAAATAAGTTCTGCAGAGGAATTTGAAGAAGGAATTAAATTAGTATTAGAATTAGATCAGAATTAAGGAAGTGAATTTTAGCAGACCAACAACTTTAGTAGGTGCTCCTGTGGACTGTGTCTCACACCTATTAAATATGGGATTCACCTGGGGGTTTTTGCTTGCCAGTTCCCATCCCAATGCCTGCAGTTGGCACATCTGCAGCTTGTCTTCCAGACATGTCTCCTCAGGTCCAAGGTGCAGCTGCATGGCACCTTGGAAATGCTGTGCAGGGGAAAGGCAAAGCGCGATGGCTCTGAGCACACCCTCGGCGTGAGGTCCTCTCACAGAATCACGGAATATGCTGAGTTGGAAAGGACCCACAAGGATCATCAAGTCCAACTCTTAAGTGAATGGCCCATACAGGGATTGAATCCACAAAACTGGCATGAAACTGTGTTGTTTCATCAATTTGTTTTCCTGTTCAGCTCAGAGGCAGTATGACCGTGGCACACACCACAGGGTGACAGACAAGGATAACACAACTGAAATGGCTGCTGCTATCATAAACTCAAGACATCCCATCTTGGTGGGATGTAGTACCGTTCTGGAAGCTGATGCCAGAGCCAACAGGAAAACTGGAAATAACATTTGGATCTCTAAATCTCAATTAGGTGCTTTACCTATGAGGTGTTGTTATGATCCAATTAGTGACAGATTCCTCTGCCCGAATTAAGGTGCAAACAAGACCATATGCCAAAGTCAATAATACAGATTTTATCTGGCAGTTGTTGTGAGGTAGGGTAATAGAAAGAAATAGAGAGGGAAGAGGGAAGGAGAGAGAAAAAGAGAGAGAGAAGAAGATACTCACCACCTGTGGATCCAGCAGCATCCCATAGTCCTTCCTCACTCTGGGCTTCTTGGTGGTGGGGGTCTGGCCTCGTTCTTCTGGGGGTACCAGTGGTCCAGGTTCTGGGTATCCACAGGGTGGTTGCAGATGTTGTTCCCGTAACTTGTGATGATATGTGTATGAGCAGTTGCTTCCTTTCCCACAGTTTGCCACAGCGGGAATTTTTGTCTGGATATGTTAACCAGGATGTGCTAATCAGATCTCGCCTCCACCAGGCCTGGAATTATCACCTTCCTGTCGTAATTTCTCCCTTCTGTGCTTATCTCAAGTTCCCTCTGTGGTGGCTTATCTTATGGCAAGTTCCTTCTGTGGCCTTGGCAGTGTTTGAGACAGGCAACTGTGCCTTTAAGTCCTTACAGGTGTAAAAACAGAAGACAGCACTGATATCTGTAGTGAACCATCAAAAACTGTGCTCTTCAACCAGAGAAATATGTGATTCAGCACAGACCCTCTGGGGGAAAGCCAGGGCAGAAGCTACCAGTGGAACTGAGCTGACAGAATATAATGAGCAAACCATGTGTTGGGGGCGAATTAAACCCTGGATTTTCTAAAACAGTTCCTTAAATTACAAGCATAGGCACTTTAGCTTCTTTTCAGTTCCATAGTGCTGAAATTTTAAATGTTGATGGTTCTGTAATGCTGTAAACATTTGCATCAGTAGGTCCCGAGCAGTGGTTTGGGTTTTTCAAAAAGGGTTTAGTATCCATATGTCTATCACAGATGTTTCTTGGGATTCAGCATTCCTTGAGAAAGACCCACATAAGTTGACAGTGTCTCTTTCAACATGCTAGATGTGTGACAAAAGAAAGCAGTGTTTGTAAGTTGAAGTCAAAGTAATGACAAGCCTTTGAATGAAGGTTAGAACAAGTCCTTGTGGGTTAAGTCTACTTAAGCTGCCTTTTGGATTTAACCTGAATGGATCCGATTTTTTTTTTAAAAGAAGAGTGGCTGATCCCCGTTCGAAAGCCAAAGAACATAAGCATTACAGCCCAAGTGCTCTGTAATTTCAGGAAGGGAAGAAATTTTTTTCACGTATGACTTGATCTTTCTGAGAAATTATTCAAAGTTTTAGCTTGTGATCCATCTTCCCTCCTATATTTCCCAGTTCTAACATTATTGCCTCTCCCCCCCTAAACTAAAGCCCATTTTCTGTAATTCATGTTAGTCTCGGATGTTCTGCTCAAAGAGCAGAGAGATGGTTTTGTTTTAAATTTAAAGCAGCTTTAAATTTTCTTGTATGTTAAAGAGACTGGCTTCTTCTTGCTTACCTTATGTCTGGAGACATTATTTTTAAAAGTTTGCAGTCTGGAGAACATGAGCTTAATCAGATTGCTCTGTAATTATTCACCAGCTTTATTCACTCTGGATGATATATACCTTGCATGGTGCTAAAAGAAATAAGTATATTCATTTCCTATCCAGTTCCCACCTTGCATTATAAAAGCCAAATATCCATTCTGTAAATAGAGATGAATCAGCAATCCATATAATATCTATTCATCATACATATTTCACAAGGAGGATATTGTGGTGGCTGGAAAGTTCTTACAAAAATAATATGGAAATCCGGAACTTGATGTGGAGTGTCAGAGAGCTTCTTACTATTATTTACCTTATCAGCTTTTGCTTTCTGAAATCAATGGAAGGGCATCAAGTTCAGCTAATCCATATTTCTGAGTATGAAATTGAATTTATAGTCTGTAGTATGTTGACTACCGCTCGCATTTAAGGCATAATTGATTTTTATTGAAAAGCCAGCAGGCACATCAAAAATTTCCACAAAACCACAAGGATGTTAAATTTTACCCTGTTTAGATAATAGTGTTGCTTTATTTATCCTTTAAAATGAAGCTTTTATATTTGTATCAGAAAATGTTGTGGAAGTGTGACTGATGCCTTGTGAAAACATCAGTCCATAGTTCTGTTGAACTCTACAGTACAGAAATAAGCAACTTTGCTATTCCTAAGGTAAATGTCTATGGTTGGTTTAAGAGTAAAAGAAATAATAAATCTGCTCAAAGAAACCATTTCATGTCTTGTAGCAAAGTTGTTTTTCTTCATTCCAATAAATAGCTCATGTAATTACTTTTTTCTCTTTTCTCCTTTCTATTTTCTCTTTTCTCTTTCTCTTTCTCTTTCTCTTTCTCTTTCTCTTTCTCTTTCTCTTTCTCTTTCTCTTTCTCTTTCTCTTTCTCTTTCTCTTTCTCTTTCTTCTCCTTCTTCTTTTTCCATATTGGTCACTGTTTGCTTCTTCTTCATTCTTTTAAACATAGAAGGGTACTTTTCTATATGCTTTTAATTGGTCATATATAGCAAACTAACTAATCCATGTTAAAAAATTTATTTTCCAAATTTACTTAATTTCATGCAGGTACAAAGGGATTCTTAATCCTAAACTAGATTTTATAATAAACAGATGTTTTGGGTTTTTTCCAAACCAGTTAAGCAATTAAACAGATTTTACTTTCATTCTCTTACTTGGGATATCTGGACTATGTGGGCATGTCCCTCCACATTACCTACTGCATTGCCTCAGTGCATATGTTTTTCATAAGAATTCTTTGAACCAGAGGAAAAAATTCAGGGTTCCTCTGCATAGGAGATACTCTATGGTAAGTAATATAGCTGGGAACTTTGAAAAGCCAGACAATGAGATATATATAGTGTAATTCAGGAGCATTCAAAAAAATTATCAAAAGCACATAAATAAAAAACTTCAAGGTATTATACACCTGCTACTCAGTGTAAAAGTATCAAGAAGAAAGGACCTAACTTTTGCAAAGGCAGGTATTTTCAAATATGTATGCAACAGGTACATCACAAATGCATTCAATAAATAGCAAGATTTATGGCTGCTCCTCTCTCTATCACTTTCAAACTTCACCAGAAACAGTACACAGATATTCATACTTGCTTCCATGTTTCTTCTTATTGTCCATAGCATTTTTTAACATATTTGTGTCTTCTCTGTTATGGGACTCTTATTGGAAGCATCTGTTTTCTTTCTGAAATAAAAATGTAGCATGGGCCAGGTAACACCAGTTTTGGTTCTGAAGGTGTCATTTTTTTTCTTACTGTGTACTTTTCTATTAATTCTTGCATGTGAACACTGGCAACCCACTATTGTTTTAGCATTGATCCCTTTAAAGATAACCACGCTCCTTGTTATTCCTGCTGTAATGGTGTTTTAAGAGCACTATTTAAGGACTGAAATACAGATACAACAGAAGTCATACACAGAACAGAAAGACCACAATGTGCTTAAAATTGAGAGTAAAAGGTGAGGAAAGAGACCAGAGGAGACCAGGCAAAAGCTCAAAGGAAGAAAGCAAAATGGGGGGTTTAGGCACTTTTGCTTATTATGGTGCTAAATGTTGCTTTTCAGGATACTTTCTAAGGGTAGTTTTGGGTGAATATTTGAATGAAAACTCTTAAAGGAATATATGTTATTGAAATTAAACTCCAGATCATAGGCTTAGATAATTTTTGCCTAATTTTAAACTTCCAAATAAAAGGGGGTTTATCTTTTTCAAAGAGAGGTGATTCTTTTCTAAGGTATTGATCATGTCTCATAATTACTGTTCATTATTGTGTCCTTTTTTCTCTATGGCTGTCCTGAAAGATATGGTTTCTAGGGGCCTAAATCCATAAGCAAGATTGCATCCATTTCATTAAGAAAAGACAAAATCTTCATGATCACTATAAATTTTGACTAAACTTTAGAAATCTAGTAATATAGAATTTTTGTCTTTATAAAAGGCAGCAAAAACAGTTTATTGCATGTGTAGTATGAATTCTGTGAGGGATGGAAGATGGGTTTGTCTTTCTATCTCTAATGTTACATCTTCTGTATCTAAGAGTCTCATCTTTCAGTTTCGCATACATATTTAGGAAAAGTATGCAAATTTACATGAAAATTCCCTGGAGTATTGCATGGACAAATCTTGCCCATTAATGGACTCATAATGTCTATTCTCATATGAAAGATATAAAGGATATTGTTCACAAGTACTGAAATGGGAACAATTCTATTAGAAATACATGTAGTACACTGAAACTAAGCAGGGACTGCATTCATGTATGAACACAATGTAAATTTATCGTAACAATTTTGTATAAAAGGGAAATCTATTTGCATTCACATTCTCTGCAGAGGTATGAAAATTACTTATACAGTGAATTTGGGCCCATAATTAGAGGAAATTTCTTGGGTTTAAAGAATTTTCTGGTTTTTAAGGATTAGATGGCTGTTGATAACAAAATTTTATCACATCGGTGAAGATGGGAGTGTATGAGGGTATGGGAGAAAGATAGATAAAGGAGATTTAACGCTGAAACAAATGAGCCTTTCGTTCATCACATCTTTCCCTTATTTATCATCTCCTCCTTAGAACTTTTAATCATTAAAAGAATCATTGTTAAATGTTACCCTGCTCTCCTCACTTGATTTTCCTGCTACTCATAAAAATAATGTCTCAGTTATTTTACTTTCTGGTTAGGCTCACATAGGTTTTGGTACGGATAATAAGTTTTATTTATCAATTAGAATAATTCAGATTTTAATTTATCATGAAAAGAAGGCTGAACTGAAATATTAAATTTAGATTGCTGAAAAACAAAATCATTAGGAATTTCAGGGTTTTTAGCTTGTTTCTACTGCCCCATAATACTGTCAGTCTTAAAAACACCCCGATGCAAACAAACCTCCTTGTTTTATTATTCTTCAGTGGTAAAATACTAGGATTGAACAGATCTTTTTGCACGACTTCGGATATGCTGTTTACTCTTGGGCCTACACTTTGCCTGACAGACTTTTTCCTTTCCCTCAAACAACAGAAAGTACAAACTTCACATGGATTTTCAACTATAAAGGAGGGTCTTTCTGTACAAATAAATTCCAAATATTATATTAGACATAATTTTCTTCAGACCCATTTCAGAAATACCTGAAGTTTGATCTGTGCAGGAACAGCTGAGTAGGCATTCAGAGACTTGAAAGTTCTAAACAGAGGAAACAAAATGAGCAAGTCACCAAAACTGCTAACAAATTTTACTGAGTAAAAGCAAAATTTGTATTTGACGTAGCACCAAATTCAGCTTTAGTAACATACTTTTGTATACATCCATAGCTCCTGTGTTGTCTTAAATATTCTTGACTAACAGA
>VXBU01002809.1:778838-816784 GCA_013400315.1 Bombycilla garrulus | reverse complement strand
CTAACAGAGTTACATAGGAACCCTGACACTGTGTCAGGGCTCAGTGACCATCTCTGCAGCCTCAACAGTCTTCAGTGGAAGTCAAATAAGACTTAGACCTGCATTGACTTTTCAAGGTCAAAATCTTTACCATAAAAAGAACAGTTTGGTCTANAAGATGTATGATAATGTAGAACAGAAGCAACACCTCTGAGAGGAAGAGGCTAAGTTACATGTGATTTACACTGTTTAGAGATTCCTGTAGAATTGGAGTGTAGCCTGTGGATCTATACCTTGCTGTGCACAATCTTTCTAGAGCCAGGATGCCTTGTATTAGGTTGCAGTCTTATAGATTTACTTCTTAGGGCCAAGAGGAGACCTGTGCAAAATAAGGAATATGAAGAAACAGACTTTTCAAGTTAGAAATGTTTCTCACCAGATCAAGCATCAAAACACCCACTAAAATGCACCTCTTAATTCATAAGGAATTAAAAAAAAATACAAGGAAATTATTATGCAAGCAGCAAAAATAAAATTTGAATGCTGGATAACATTTTAATTCTTTTCTCCATTTTAACTGCTTTGCTTAAAACTTAAGATCATGAAAGTACAATACTAAAAAGGTCCTTCAATAAATAGAAACAAATGAGCTTTTCCCTAGCACAGAATTACTTAAAATCAGTCCTTCTTGTGAAGCTAATCCCCCGACAGATAAGACTGTGAATTCCCCCCCTCCCCTTCCTACACACTCACAGATGGGTTGCAACAGAAAGATGACAAATGAGTTGTGTTTGGCTGGATTAATGGGTATTATCATGTTAATGGATGTTTATGGTGCAGTTTGGGAGGTTCACGTGGTTTTCAAAAAGTGTTGGTGTTCTGGGTAGCTGCAGCCTGTGCATGTGTGAGTGTGTGTATGCATTATTAGCCACCTTTTTATGCATATTGTACATTTTTGGTCTCCTTAATGGGTCACAGCTAAACTGAGTGTGGAAGTGCTGGCCTTATGCTCAGATCTTTCACCACGGCATCAAGCGTGACATGCAAAATACAAATGTCTGAGACTTGTCTTTCCACAGTCCCTGTGAATGCAGGCGCCTCATAATCCTGGGTCTACTTTGCTGCAATCAGTTTTAAAATCTGACATATTGATCAGGAGTTTAGCCTGAGTAACTACTGCACATCTATCAACTCCGGCTGCGAATGTCAGGTCAAATTTGTTGGCAAGGTGGTCTCACAGCCAACCAGGGCAATTCCTGCCACCCACCTGAGCTGATGCTCAGGGCCTCATTTGGAAAGGGTGGTATTTATTGCAGCACCAGGGCATCGGAATAAGGTGCTAAGTGGGGCAGACCCCCAGGAAAATGTCCCACCAAAAACCCTGAGGCTGGAAAATCTGCTGTTTAAGCAAAAATATAAAATCACCCAGAGATAAATAAGCTTTCAATCTGGATTTTAAAAATTGGGGTGGGGGTGGCATGGGGGGCATAATATGTTGTGGTTGTGGGGTTTTTAGTTTGGTTTTTTTGTTTGCTTGTGGTGGGGTTTTTTTTTCTGTTCAAAGTTTCTTATTCTGTTAAAAGATGAACCTTTAAACATTCTTTTTTGCTCTCATTTTCTTCTGCCCACAAGGCTTTTTTTCCTCTTACTTTTGGGATATAGGCTTTGACTTGGGCTGATAGGCTTCTCTGATATGAAATATATATATATAAAGGAATACATATGTCAGACAGTTGTGTGTAAACTTCTGCTTAAAACCCTAAATGCTCGTTTGAATGCTAAAATGCATCATTTGCATGCAATATTGACGGAGTTGTTCGCATAAACATACAGTTGTGTTGACACTCAATTTTTCTCTGAAAAGAACAGGTATTTAAAATCTGGAATTTCCGTGGAATACCCTACAAAAAAAATAGTAGAACTTCATCAATTAATACATTTATTGGCTTAGACTGTATAGAAAAATGATAAAGCTCTGAAGTACAATAAGAATTCAGGAAATATACTGGTTCATTTAATTCATATTTCTGAGATTTTTTTCCTAAATTTTGGGAAGTCAGATTTTCCTTTCAGAATACTATAATTTTGGGATGAAGAGAGTGAAAATGATCTTCTGAAATCAGTACCAGAGGGAATTTTAATACACTGAAATAATGCATGCCATTTATTTGGTATTCCTCCACCATCCAGTATAAAATAACTCCTTCATGTCTTTTCTTTCCTTAAAAATTCACCAAGCGTATGTGGACCTCACAGATGCAGCTTTAATTGAAAGTAATGTCAAAAACAGTGTTTTGATCTGTTTCCTTTCTTTTGACATTTTCTGTTTTTGGAATGTGTTGAGTCTGTACGACCATTCTCTGTTCAGAAATTCATCTGGAAATTTACATATTTTAAAGGCTTCTTGCTCTATAATACAGCTGAGCATAATAGTGCAAGCTACACAGAAATTGAGGTGTGAAAGAGAAATTTCCCAATTTCAGTCCTTAACTGAAATATAAAAACAATTCTTCACCATCTGGGATTTACTGTGCAAGTCTTTATTCTGGGTAGGCTTGCTAGAGGGATAAAGTTCGTATGATCCAGCAATGGATAGTCTGTAGCTGGCTTTAAAAAATAATAACAGGAAAAAAAAGGTACATTCATTAATTTACGGCACAGAAATGCGCAGAAATTTTCATACATTCAGAAACATAGTGGAATAGATTACAAGTGAATACATTATGAGTGAACCTCTAAATTTTTGAAATCCAATAAATTACATACTATTCTACAGGATGATAAAGTCTGTCTTTGACCAAGTAAGTGATGTTCCTGATATGGAAAGGTCTAAGTACCACAGGAAGCATTACATATCAAGGATGCTCAGCATTTTACTGGATTATGCCCCAAGAGAAAGAGAGACAAAAGAAAAATAAAGTAAGACAGACATTCATAAAGCTTGTCCTTTTTTTCTTTACTCCCTGTCTGAATAAATAGAATCAGGAAAGGTCTTAGTCTCAGGAAAAGGTTGTACATAATTTTTCTTCAAATTAATTATTAAACTACCTACTGTTAAAAATAAATTGAATCTAAAGTCAGTGTACGTGTGTTCTGTCATTTAAAGGTTGGACTAATTCTGACAGTTTAGTACCAGATGTTGTGGCTGGGAGCACTTTTCAGAGTGGACTATACATTCTGGAATAAAACTGCAACAACAGGTATGTACAGTACAACCAGATTATGTTGATATTGTCCAGTTTTGTTACCCAAATTCATCCCTTGCTAGTTACAAAACTACAAAGGATGGGAAGGAGACAGGCTTACTAGCAGCTAAAATCTCAAAATAGTCAAAATTGTGAAATAAAGCACTTCTAACAACAACTACTTTGTACTGTCCACCTATAAGGATCACATTAACAATTTGAGGAATAGAACTCATATACAAGACTCCACAGAAACAACATGAGCTAGAAGTGTTAAGCATTAAAAAAAAAAAAATAAATTAAAAAAAAAAAGGAATGGCATAAGCCTGTGTACACAAGTATCAATTTTCTATGTGCTTCTATGTGCATGTGCTCTGGTAAATACAGGCACAGGGCTCAGCTCCTCCTGCCTCTGAGTTCAGGTCACCAAGGACATATCTGCAATACCTTGTGCTCGGATCCAAACTCTTAACACCCAGACACTGTAGGTACAAGAATAATCTGTACTGAGGGTGACAGGTTGGGGATCAGGAGTCCAAGGATATAACTTGCTCTCTGGCCCAGCAGCCTAAACTACAATGCAGAAAGAGCCTTGATCTCTCTGATCCTGCTTCTCACTTTGAACATACTGACAGCTATGCTTCCTTACTTCACTGGGCAGGGGTGTTGGGGAAAAGCTATTTCTTACCACTCATCACCCTACTTTCGGCTGACCAAGAATATTTGAAAATCCAGTTGAAATAAGTAATTGTTCAGATCAAAGATCCCTGGGAGGCAGTGAGAAATATTAATGGTGTGATAGTTAATTAGGTGCTTTTCAAAACCGCAACTTTCAATTTTTTATTTTGCAGTAGTATTTTCAGTACTATTAAATTTACAATTTTAAACATGCAAAGAAAAAAAAAACATTTTTGAGTTAATTATTCTGTTTAATACGCATTTTTTCCATCTCTTTTTGTAGGGGGCTGGGGAGGTGGGCATAAACCTCTTTGGTTCAAGCTAAATAATTTCCCCTTTCACTAAGCTGAAAATATCCATATTATTCAGAGTACTGCACAGTGCAAGGAAATCTCTCAGTAAGATGGTGAGTACCAGATAAGGTATTTTAAAAGGCAGTGCAGCACCTTTTGGCTCTTTCTTTGAGACAGCTGCAACACCTGAGTTCATAGATTGCCTTTGTTTTCTGGGCGGAAAAGTTAAACCACTTCAGTACACAGCATTTGTGTGACTCTACTTACTCTCTTTTTTAAAAAAAATTACTTAGAAACACAGTGTTTTACTGCCTGAGAAGTGTGTAAGTGGCTCAGCGCTGTCCAGTGACTCTTTTCTGTTTGTTGTCACGATCTTGCTCCTGCTGCACCACTAAGCTGTGACATTTTCTGTGTGTCCTTGAACAAAATCTCTTCTGGTTTGAACCATTCTGCTGTGCACCCTATCCCACCACTGGTGTGCTACAAGGAGCACTGCAAAGGCTGGAATTCAGCGTGGCCTGCATTGGGAGATAAAGGACCACAGAGGTTGGAATGGATCTGGACTCCATGTGGGTTCTAGGTAGCAGTGGGGCTCTGCAGAAAGACAAGGTCTTGGCACTTGTCCCATGCATCAACATTGGGCCAGGTGTGAAGCTGTGCTCCTAGCAACCAGGGCTACTTGTAATAAATTTGTTTACTTTATTTACAAAGCAGCATACTTCAGACCATCATGCACTAACACTGAGTGGCATTGTGCAAATGTACTGATGAACAAGTTGCATTCTTGCAATGCCTTCTTAGGAATGGTTTTCATGTGTAATCAGATGAGGCATATGTCAGAAAGGTGACAATGGAACCCCATGATGTCTTATATATGTTTTTAATAAAAAAGCAGAGGGTTTCGTTTGGTTGCTGTTATGAGTCTCAGAGTGTGAGGTATTCTTCTGTTTTTCCTGATAAATAGGCCATTAAGAGTCTCTGCTTTGCACAAGCTGCCATGATTTCGAGTGCAGCCGCCCTTAACTTTGGCTTTGCTAGTGGCTCATCTTCCTACAGGTAGAGTTTGCATCCTGAGTCTTAGGACCCCTGCTCCATGTGTGCCTGCATGCACGCCTGGGTGTGCATAAGAGAGAAGCACAGTGCAATGAAAGGCAAAGACACTACTGTGATCTGTGGGGTGAGCAAACCAGGCAGGCTTTAGGGAAAGCACAGATTCCACACCCTCTGCTCTCCACCCCCTCCATTTTTCCAGACAAGTGTTATTTTTCAATATTTTATTGTGCTAGCCATAGAAGAAATCTTGTAATAAAATCATATCGCTGTTTCATCCAAGGCAACTTTGGATGTTATCACAGTGATATACTTTGTCATAGATTTATTGTTAAGTTGTCGCATAATGTAGTTGAATAGAGTTATAACAATTGTACTCTAACAAAGTTTTAATACAACATTGTGAAATTTTAACATGAAGTAGATTTCTACAATGACAGACCATTATTACCCTCAAACTTCCAATGACAAATCGTATGACTGAATGCAAAAAAAATGCAATTTAACAGCATTTGTTATTATCTGTACAGCTTTATTGTTGTCTTTTTGTTGTATTCATAATCTGAAAATAATGTAAAACAGATGTATGCCTGATCATGTAATGACCAATGGCATATTGTATCTTGTTTAGTAGGTGGTTGTCCTCTTGTCTTATTTGGGAATATATAGTTTAACAAGATCCTTACCATCATTTTCTTAACAGGGATAATAAACAGAACAATTCTGCATAAAAGCTCATATCAGCTTCTTTCATGCCTTTTCTTTTCAGAAGGCTGCCTAAGGGTTTAAGCAATTTAGTTGTCTGACCCGCATGCTTTCTCTGCAGTCTGCAGTTCTTTTGTTTAACATTAGTATGTGGGCAAACAGCATTCAGAGCTGTGCAGAGCTTATCAGCCTGTGCTCAGTTGACCAGAACCCCATTCTGTGTATCTAAGAGGGGCCACGTTTAATGCTTCACAGTAGGAGCATCTGCAGCTTCCAAAAATGACTTGTTTATCAGATAAACTCTGTCCTTGCACTGACACATAGTGGCTCTTCAATATCACACTCTCCTGTATGAGAACTGAGCAAAACAGGGTATGCACAATGAATAACAAGTGAAATTTATGCACATGGTAGGGTGACACAGGTACCCTGCAACACCGGCCAGCTTCTTTGCATCAGCTCAGTAACTGCAGACAGAAACTTCCTCATTACATTCCAAAAACATTTTACTTACTCATTCTCTATGTATTTCAAGCACATGTTCTGAAGTCAGCAAATGTTAATTAATTTGTTTGTTTTGCTTGGAATTTAATTAGAAGTAGCATGAAGGGTCTGTCTTGTATGGCACAAGCAGAGAGACTCAGAGCTAAACTGATGTTTGTGATGTGCCCGTAAGAGTGGCAGCTTCTCATGGTCCAGTTGGGACTCTCACTTTTGAGCTTACTGTGTTACCAAAGCATGCCTTCACAGCCCTTTCTCTCCTCTCTCTACATGCTCTCTCCACTACACTGTTTTTTTTTCAGGAGATAGATTAGACACTTGGGCACTAAAAACATAAATATATTCTTTTAAGAATAATTAATTTTGTGCTTATAATAAAGGCCTCACCTAATATTTTAGATACCATAGAAGTTATCCTTTGGTTTAGAAATGAAATGTTTATTAAAACACCATCATTTAAGACAAGGTAGATGCAGCAGCTTAGAGCTGGTATTTGAGGCTCAAGATCCAGTGAGAGTGAAATGCTGTGAGCTCTTTTCAGAGAAGTGCAGCTGGTCTCTCAAATTCACTATCCAACTAAACAAAGGAAATCTTGTAAGATAAGTTGGCTTTGCAAGATTTCTGGACTGCTCTTGAGCCTCTCCTAAACATGTTGGTGGTATTTGACCATTAACAGTAAGGGTGGGTAGATGGAGTAAGAAGGAGCGATTTGTATCTAAACCAATGCCATCTCCCTGCAAATCAGGCAAGCCTGCATTCTGGAATGATACCCTTGACTAATTGTAATGATTTTATTATGTGAAATTGATATTACACTGCAAATGGCAATAGCCCAGAAGGAGCCTGATAAAATTAACATCCTCATCTGTACAATCAAGATTTTAGGTATAAAGATGAGAATACAGTAACTCTAGTAGCTGTTACACTCTTTAATACATACAGTGGTTCAAAGCTGAAACAGTATGCTGGCAACAGAGGCTTACACCAGGCTTTCACCTTTCTTTCCCTCCCCTCCCCCACTCATCAGCACACACTGGCTGGTCAACTAGTCAGAGAAAAATTGTTAATGAGGGTTAAATAGAAGTTATCTATTAAATGTCATTCTAGGATCAAGACATTGGAGCTTTATTTTGAATGATGCCCATATTTTTTCTCTCCTTTATTTTTCCATCTTCTCCCTCCCCCACCTGAAAGAAAACATCCAGTGGATGCCTGGCAGCATCCTCTGATTGCTTGCTGTTTTCCTGACACTAAATCTACTGTGTCATATTCCTTGCATGGGCTGCAGATTTTGGCCTTTTCACCTGCTGTTTTGGTTGGCTTTAGATGCAAAGAGAAGAATATGGAAAGGAGAGGGGGAGGGAGGGAGGGAAGTTGGGAATGCTGGAGAAAAAAAAAAAAAGGCAAATGTTTTTAGCGCCTTCATCTAGACATGTGTCCCCTCACTCTGTGACATGGCTGCTCCAATGTTGCCATGGTGAGGATTTCTAATCATCCCTACACATGACAGGCTCCTATTTGTCTGCACTCCCTTGGGTGTAAATTTCTAGGCTTAAAAAAAAAAATCCATGTGAGCGTATCATCCGCCGTGCAGATGTTTCACTGCTTTAGAATATCAGGCAGCTGCTTGTGCCACCGTCGACAGCTAATTGGAGACTGCATCGCAGGAACAGAGGCGTAATTATGGCATAAATACACATCCTCTGGTGCATCATTGTATCTCTATTAACAGAAAATTTTAAACAGTGTTCAGAGTGTAATTAGTGTAGTTGATAAAGTTGTAAAACATGTAAATAAGGGAAATAGCGGGTACGTGGCCAATCCACTACCCAGCACTAGGGGATGCAGATTATTGCCTATTTAGAAATAATTAGCAAAGCTGCATTAGCAAAGCCTGTGTCCAACAGAAGCAATGCAAACATTTATTCTGGTAACAGCTCTTTCTGTGCTAGCCATGAAAATCTACTAATATTGGTAATTTAGCCCTCATTACAGAGGATAAAGCATGAAAAGAGCTCAGACATGAAATATGACAAGTAATATTAATTTTTATTCCAGAGGAAAGGATGCTTTCTCGGGTTGCATGCTGATTTCTCGGCAGGGTCTCAGTAGTGTGTGAGTGAGCTGGTGGTTGAGGATGCAGCTCTGGAGCTGGCTCCCTGCTGGAGCTATGCCCTGGGGTACCCGTGACAGGAGCTGATGAGGCATGCTGTGGTTAGTGCCCAGCCAAACCTTAGGTCACAGTTCAAAACGAGCACTCAGGCATTAAACTTCTCTCCTTATAGACTCGAGTCTTTAATTTTGTCTTCAGCCTCTCTCCTTGCCACCCCCAAATGATTTTGGCAAATCACCTGCTCGGCCCCCAGCTGTCCTCCCCAAAATGCGTAACACACAGCTGTGCCAGGCGAGCAGAGCTCTGAATCCATGCGTACTTAGTCTTCAGGTTTGTCTTGTGTCCTGGATGAGAAATGATTGCTTCCTCCTCACTGTTTATGCTTTAGATTATGTTTCATGAAGAACATTACCCTGTGACCATAAAAATAAATGCCAAAATTTTGACTTTGCTATACAGATGTATTTTCTAATGAAGAAAAATGTGAAAGTCTGGCTGGCATGGGAGACATAGATCATTTTTTTTAAAACAAGAGGATGAGAAGGGCTGAATGTTCTGGAAATGGGAAAAAAAATTGTTGTGTTTTTTTTTTTTTAACATCTCTGATTTCTTCTTTTTTTTTTTTTCCCTTCCTACTGCATGTAGAAAGAGAATGAATAAAAACTCCAGCTTATAGTATCGGCTAAGTTCTGCTGCATCCTTAATAAGTGTGCACGTGCATGTTTACGAGAGAGAGAGAGGAAAGGGGGAACAGGAGAATTCTGCTTGACAAGTGCCAGTGTTTCAAAAAGAAGTCTAAGAAAGATGTTATCTCTGGCTCAGGCAAATAAATTTCCCCACTTAGCCAGTGTTTCCTGAACATTTTCAGAATTCAGCTCTCACCACAGACTGCATAAAATCCTGCCAAATAAGGGCTGAATTGCATGTAATACAATACTTAAGAAAAAGAGAAAGAAGAGAGGGGAAATGTAGAGATGAAAAGAAGCTGGACAAGCTACTGTCTGAAGTATTAAAATGTAAAATAAGCCTTGGAGCTGTAGCAGGGGGAAAGGCTTTTACAGATCCAAAGAAAACACCGTGTATATTTTGTCACCTAGAGTGACGTGAAAATTGTGAAAATACTGAGCTTGTTGATTGAAGAGGTTTTTTTTCCATGTTTTGGTGGAGGTTCAGTACTCATCCCAATACCCTATTTAGGTAAAAAAACCAAAGCTGGAGAGGCAAGCTCAGTCCGTCTTTTGCCTGTTGTAGAGCAAAAAAGCACACAAAAGCTCAGACAATTCCCACCTCATCTGTACTAATGTAAGCATCCCATCGAGTTCCAGCATACTGAATTTTTATAGCCATAGCATATATTTTTCTGTTTAAGATTTATGTAGTTATATGCAGATGTGCATTCCTCTGCTATACAAGAAGTAGATGGTTTTATGCAAACGTACACTTTATGGGTAAGCTGTTTGGATGTGACCAGGATGCCCTGTAAAATGCTCTGGTGCCACTCTGATCCTGTGGAGTTCATTGAGGTTTTTACCACAGACTTCCCAGGAAGAAGAGCTGGTTCAGCTTCTGCTGCTTTTCATAATTCCAGCACTGTGTGGCTCTGTGTGAATCCTGCAGAATAGCTGTAGGGCTGTATCCTCACAGAGATGATGTTGCAGTGTTCATGTGTAACTGTATGCATATAGGCAGTAATGTGAATATTTGGATATATATGTATGTGTCTGCATGTGATTATCAGTGTTTAATAGTAATAGATTTCATTGGTAATGTGATGGGTCAGGAAAACCTGACAGTCAGCATGTCAACACCTATACATATATAATGGGTATACACACTTACATAAAGACGTAATTTTTAATTTATACCTAAAAATAAAATTAAAAGAGACATTTCCAATTCCCTCCTTCAACTTCACTCCCTTTATTTATCACAATGTATTGTTTGGATGAATTTTTCCAGTGTTTAGTTGGTTGTTTGTTTGTTTTTTTCCTAAGCCCACTGAGCTGCTTTCAAAAGTCTTTTATTGCCCATGCATTAGAAAAAGGAAAGAATTATCACCTACATCAGGGAAAGCCATATCTTTTTCCTCTTCCCTCTTTCTCTTCAAATTACATAACTGCACATTGTTGAATGTTATTGCTGAATGCACAACAGTATTGCCAGCAGATCAGGAGAACAGTCTGGACATTGGGTGCGTAGGGAGAGGCATTTGGAGATGGACAGAGTTAGGCTTTTGTAGGTACAACATGCACAAGAGGGTCCTGAAATGGTTTTAACCAGATTAGTAGTTCTTTCCAAAGCAACAGAACCATTGTTCATTCTTTGCTATAGAAAATAACCTCTCAGGTCATCAGTAACTGGAAGCAATTTCAGACTTGGTTGTTTTTTTTCCCCAGTTTAAATACTTATATGTTATTTGATATTAAGAAAGAAGTTTTAATATTTTGGTGACTTTTGTAATTGATAAGCACTATAATATCAGTTTGAAATAAAAACATATTGACTTATATATTTGGACTAAATCAGATTAAGGTCACATTTAATATCATCCCTAGGGTCCAAATTTACTCCCGAGTAAATTAAAGTAACTCCATTAAAGTCAATGTGAGTTTCTATCTATCACACTAGACTAGTAAGAAAAATGAATGTAAACTTGTATGGCACTTCTTTTGCACTGAGCAGTGTGTGCACTGTGACTGAAAGTCATCTCTTTCCATTTCATTTTTGTAGGAATGTGTCCTACAGCAAATATGTGAGTTCTGACAGAAAAATAACAGGGGTACCTATCTCGATGCACTCCTTGCTTTCTGTACAGTAGGGGAGAGCTGAAGAGGTTAAATTAGGGGTGCTAAGTAACAGGGGCTGTTTAAGAACTGGTTTGTACTGAATTAAAGTCGATTAATTAATTGGGTCAGGAGTAAACTAAAATCAGAGCTGGGTTTGGAGGCTGAAGGAATTGGAACCTTGTAGATGCTGGGTGATTTCCCCTGAGAGTTACAACTATGTCACAGGTGTGAAGGCTACAGCAGCATCAACCCAAAGCCCACTGAGTCTGGAGATAAGTGATTTAAAGTGGAAACACACTATCAGAGGAGAAGGTGTGTGGGAAAAGCTATGAAAATAAAAGTGGTTGTGCCATTGTAGATCTCCTAACCATTCACCTTTTGTTTTCTGCTTATTTATACTATTTCTGTGTTATTGGTGGGTAAGTTTTGAAATTACATGCTCTAACCATGTTGTATCTTAAAAGTAAAGGGGATAATGAGTTGAAACTTATGATTAATTTTCCTTTGAAGTTGTTTGACTTCTTCTCTCAGTCCTTTCCCTGCATATATTTTCAAGAGGGTAAAGCACATCAGGGGAGGGAACGCGCAGCAGGAGCGGCTGCGGCTCACAGCAGCTAAGTTGCCATTAGCAAGCAGCATAGCCTGGTAAGAACAGATCTGCAGAGTGAAATTGTTGATGCTGAAGACATGACTTTCTGTAGTGTGCGCCCTGCAAATTTTTTAATACGTGCTACTTCTCATCTGCTCTTGTGAGCCCAGCATCCAGCAGGAGTAGGAGCAGAGAGAGGTGTGCGCTGTCAGTTTACTTAGAAAGCTGGACGGGCTTTGTTAGATTTCTCCATGATGCAAGCTGAACTGCAGTAAGTGGA
The DNA here is from genome assembly GCA_013400315.1 of Bombycilla garrulus. NCBI lineage: Eukaryota > Metazoa > Chordata > Aves > Passeriformes > Bombycillidae > Bombycilla > Bombycilla garrulus. Next base: position 804,625 of record VXBU01002809.1, on the reverse strand, counting down.
GAAGTTAGGAGATTCACTTCAGAAGCACATTCCTGCTCTGAACCAAAGTATTGGTATGAATGTCCCCTATGCCTGGAGGCCTCTGCTACTGTCAGCTCTAGTACATTCACTGTGCTTCAGCAAATGTAATGCTTTCCAGCCTCTGGATAATCGCTGTTTCTAGGACTATGATTCCTCTGTCAACAGCTTGTGCTTGGGTACCCTGGTAAGAGTAGGTGAACCACTGCAAAAGCTTTTGGAAGGAATTCAAACCATTCATGATCCTGAATAGATATTTCTGTCTTGGTTCAACTTTGCTATCCTGATAAGAAAAAATGGGATAAATCAGTGAAAAGGGTAGAAATAAAAATCACATTTTCCTGAAATATTCTTGCAAAGAGTACACTTCTATATCACTGTAAGTATTTAAGTCTGCTCAACAACTGCTGAGAAAAACCAAGATTTTTAAGAAACTAGTCCTGAATTCCTTCGCTATAGACAAGGCAGCTTTGTTTGGTATGGATAAGAGGCACACCACCAGGGAAAAAGAGTGCACTGGATTGTAGTAGCAAGGTCAATGGTTCAGTCACACAGGGGCTCTAGAGCATTTGAGACTGTTATTGTACTGGTATGTTCCTCCCACATTGACAGGTTTGCTTGCTAGCATAGGCAACATCAATATTAATTTTGTAAATGTTTATCTCATGTAATGTATATGATTAAAACTTGTTTGGATGTTCTGTGCTGATTAAACCGAGACCTTTCTATGCCAACAGCCCTGTGGCATTGAGTTACTGTGAGAAAAACAACGTATGACAACATTAGGGGAACACAGCTGAGCATACATACTTTGTCTGGTGCACTGGGTTTTCTCGAATTCTCTATATTTTTGTTGCCACTGATAGAGCCACATATAAAACCAGATTTGAATTATCAAATGTCAATAGTATATTTTCACTTACTGAGTCTGTAAGTGGCATGCCATTTATGGCATCCTTGGAATGTCTATTTCTTTAACTTACGCATTCTGTGAGGTGGTAGATGTTTCTTCCTTGTCTGGTAGCATTAAAATTGCACTTTTAGACTCATGTGACAAATGCTGTGAAATGCTCACTTTTAGTAAAGTTTCACTTTATGTTGAAAATAGCGGATGGAATTCACAGGTTCCTCAAAATACTAGCTCTTAGGTGTCTTGGTTAATGAATACTGCAGTTCTTGGACCAGGCTCACTCTCTGTAAAAGTGTTCATTGAAATTGATGAGAACTGACCTTGATTTCATGGCATAGTCATTACCCTCTGGTAATCTAGAGATGTGAAAGGAATTGGGAGGAAGGAAATGTTTCCCACTTTTATACATGTCACACGGCTGCAGCATACATGAATCAGTAGCCAGGAAAAACATTTTACCGCTTGCCTGCTGAAGTGATATAAATTAATTTGTTTCACCCTTTTTCCAAACAAGTCGTGAAGAGGCATGACTGTCAGTTACAATGAAGACCAGTTGTTCTCAGATGCTCTTAGTGTATGCAAATGTTTTATTCTTCAAATAAACCATCACCGTAAACTAATCCTTTTCATTTTTGACCTCTTCTTTAGAGAGGAATGAGTTACTTCAGTTTGAAGAAGACTATGCAATAGACACTGCATGAGAGTGAAGGGGAATTTTTTGAGTTCCTACTCCTTAGTCTGGCTTGTGGTCTGGGTCTTAATTTATTTATCTGCAGGACTTGCACTTCTCAGATATTCAGTGTTTGTCAAGCATATTGAGATCTTTAAGCTTAAAAACAAAGTATGACTGCAAATTCATTATCATTACTATTACTATTACTATTGCTATTATTATTATTCAGGTTTCACAAAGTTAAGTGTGCCAATTTTGGAGGGTTTTATTAGCTTTTATGGATCATGTTTTTACAGGTAAATTCCTGCTTTTGGTTTCTGTTTCACTCTTTAGTTACAAATACTACCTACTCTCCTGAGTTAGCTATGACCTTTAAAAAAATAACCAATGAACTTATTCACCTCAACAGTTGCTGTACATGTCTAGTTTTTATTTACCCCAGTCTGTTCTCTATAAACACACTCTGTGAGTGTGAGTATTTTCAGCATCTGCACATTTTTATTTAGCTATGTGGAGAAACTACCCTGCATTGTGGGTCCATGGGTAAAGAAAGTAAAACAACAGGACACGGTAATACCTCTAACACTTGTAAGTGTGAGCACTGTGTGGGTAGGTATGAGTGCACTCTTTAATTTAAACACCCCAAGTCTTTTATTTTTACTGGCTGTGAGAGCTCCTGTGAGTCTGTGTATCTACCACTGTGTGTTGTAACTTGGGCAGCCACTGAAGCTGACTCTGGGATTACAGCTGGTGTTTTAAGGCCCATTGTAACAGAAAGTGTAAGATCAGCAGAGTAAAATAACTATATCTCTTCAAATGGCTTTTCATGTTTACTGTTGAGGTTGTTTTCCTTGGAGAGTTCATATTAAACTTCGCCTGTAAAAAATTCCGACTTGGCTAATATTATTGCAGCTCTGCTTTCAGAAAAGCTGTGCTGCGATTGCTCATGAAGCCAGGCTTGTAGCACCAGGCGTTCTTTTCCTGGTTCTGCATCTGTTCATGGTTTCATGTACTATCCACAGTAAAAGCCTCTTATCAGCCACCAAAGGGCCTGGTATTAATTTGGCCATTACAACAGGTAGTCACACAATATAGCAGAACTAATGTAAGGGAACTTTTCACAGAAGCTGAAATTTTACTGTGTGTTAGAACAGGTGATTTAGGTTAGCTTGTGCCTGTTAGGACGGGTTTTACTGTAACAGTAATCTAACCTCGATACAATTCCTTTCATCTACAGGATCCCAGAGTGCTATGCAAACCTAGCAAATTGGTATGAAAAACTGTATGGTGAACACTTCATACATGCCTGGAGTGAAATGCAGCAGCTGTTCAGCACCATACAGTAATATTCCCAAACTCTTTAGAGAAGCAGTGATGAATGCTGAAAAAATCAAAGACAGATTTTTTCAAAACTGGGTGTGTTAAAGTTATCTGCTAAAATACCTTCTTGGCAGCTAAATCCCAGTAGGTGGGCCTGGCTTTCACAGGTGAAGAGTGCTGGCATCTACCCTGAAATCTGTAAGAGCTGCAGGAAGATCAGTATTTCAGAAATAAACCGGGATCCTAGCATCCTGAAAATCTGATCTCTACACTGCTAATAACCTTTAACATGACATAATATTCTTCATAAGATAGTTCAGATAACACATTCTGAAAATTTTAACCTTTTTGTGAAGTTAACATGCTCTTTCATGCCTTTATGGAATTCTTGTTAACACTGAAAGCAGGTTTGCCCCAGAACATACAGGAGCTACAAAAATCCCCTTGGAACATGGTTTCACAGGGCTCCCACTTAAGGGGAAGGATGATAATGTGGAAGAAAAGCATATTTTTCTTCCCAGATCAAGTCACATTATGGAATAATAGCACCACTTTCTTTGGTAGTTTGGTTTTATATTAAAAAAAGTGAAATGGCATAAAGAAATAAAAGTCCATGTTTGTTGCCTATCTTCACCAGGGCTGGTGATTCCTCTGACACCAGGGGTACTCAGTGCATCCAACTTGCAGAATAGATGGGGTTGTTCTCTGCTCTTTCTGTGGGGTTTTAAATTGATTATCTCCAGTGTCCCAAAAAAAGGACCATACCCATAGCCATAGATATAGGTTATTTTCTCTCTACTGTTGACATCCCAGTTTGAATCCTAGAGGGAAAGAAGTTTTTCACTTTATCAGTTAGGCGGGGGAAGAAATTTAATGTGAGATCTGCTTTGTCTAAACGAAGTACTTCTACCAGTGTCCCCTTTCATTACAACATTTTTCTAAGTCTAACCTGCTTTTTCAAGACTCCCTAAAAGTGCCTAAAAGCTAAGTATTTTGGAAATAGCGTGTTAAACTTTGCTTTCCACTTAAAGCATTTTTGTGTAGTTAAATATTTCATCATTCTTTGAAAAACCCTCTGTCATTTCTGTTTCAGCAGAAGAAATCATTTCATCCTTAAAAAAAATGCTGTCATTTCTGTTTCGGCAGAAGAAATTCATTCATCAGTTCACCCTGAGCTCAGGGGTAATTCTGTCTGCCCCAACTAAAGGGAGAGCTGAACTCCCTCAGCCCCGCTCCTAGAAGCAGATCTTGGCAGGAACCCACTGTTTTAGGTCTCAAGGAGTCTGAGCTCCTCACCTGTGAATGGGAGGCCATGCATGGAAGAGCACAGCTCTGGTGTGCAGGGGGAGAGAGGGAATGTGCTGGACTGCCGGGAGCTATTCATCCCAAAGTTTAGCTGTCTCTGCCTGACTAATGATAACTAAGGGACGGAGTCTAATCTGAAATGTGCACTGGTGTGTGTCTTGAAAAATACACTACAAGGAAAGAGTGCATTTATCAACATATTCTTTACTGTTCAGCCTACATTTGGTCCACGTCCAGCTTACTTTGTGAAAATATCTAACTAATAATGATCTGAATATAATTAGTCTGGAATTAGTGAAATAGTTACAAAGCAAGGGACCAGTTAATGGTCTGGTTTACTGATTTATCTTTCTACAAAATCAATTTTGAGCTCTTCTTATTAAAAAAAATGTTCACTTGTAATCAGTAATAACTATTGCCAGCGTACAGTAGTTGAGTGACTATTTTGCAGGCAAAAATAAGCTGTAAATACAAGAAATATTATAGCACTTTGATGTAAATAAAATTTTCCCTTAATAATTGATTAGTGAATGATGAGAGAAATACACCTTACACATTAAATATTATGACTGACATAGCAGTTGACTTTACTTGTGTCAATATATCATATATCACTTAATTTATCAGTCAGTTAGTATCTTCAGAAAGAACTTTCTGTGTGCCACAATAATTAATAATCCTCTTTGAAGCATTTTAACACAATATTCAATAGCAAGGGAAACTATCAAAGTACCATTATGTGTATTTCTATATGCGTGTCTCAGTTTAGCTTTATGTAAAAGTCCAGATGTCTGACATTCATAGCACTGTAAAACATTTTATTAGGGACATACATTGGCAAACATTTTTTCACCCAGAAATTTCTCCATAATTCTTGGAGAATATAAACACACGGTCTTTATTCTCAAGCCTGGGAGAGTGTCATCCTGACCTCTGTTTACTGCTATTAAACATGGAAGGTTAACTTTGAAGAATTCATTTGAGGAAGTGAGTTATTATTCCTTTGCTTGACCTTACCCTGTGGTGTATACATCATGAGGTTCCATAAGATCATCATGCACAAGAAAATTGGTCTAGGAAAAGAAAAATTTAAAAACAATCTAAAAAATATTTAAAAAATAATCAGGATGAGGCACTAATATATATTACCTGTCTGTTAAATAAGCATCTATATATGCTGTAAAAATATGTATTTAAAACTTGTCATTAAATGTGTAGTAATCCCTAATACAAGTATCTTGAGACAAATCTTGTTGTTGAAGTTAACATTATGTGAGCTATTGCTTTTATTTATTACTGGGAAAACATTATTTTGAAAAGCATATAAAAAAATAGTTTTCAAGCTGTTTCCTTAATGAACTGGAAATAGTAACCCTGTCAAATGTAATACAAAGATAGTGTTATAAGTCTATGGCATCTATTTATTACTGGAGAACAAAAGCCTTCATCCATTTCCTTTGGAGAATGACATTTTTGTAATTCGCTGCCCATTTCATTTGTTCTAAAAGGACTTCTTAGGTTGACAAATATCCCACAGAAATGGCTTCTGATGCTTGATAGGATAATGTGCAGCCCCTTAGGACAAGGGCAAAGGCAGCAAACTTATCATCCTTTAGTTTAGCTTAGTATGGGTCAGTAACAGCGCCAGGGGTGACAGAAGATGTTAGAGTGTGGGAAGCAAGAACTAAGAGCTGTAGGAGGGTAGTTTTTATAGTTTATCCTTTCTTTCACCATGACGCTGCAGAGACAGCTTGAATCACATTGTTGATTTGGTTCACTGCACGCCACACTAACTGCTCCAGTAGGAGGGAAGAAAACACTTACAGGTCATTTTCCCCAATAGTGTGTGACATTTCAGCACTTATCCTATAGGAGGAGGAAACACATATTTAATATTTTAGCTTGAAGTTCGTATTTTAAAAATGCATTATCACACTTGGAGGTCTGGTATGATAAATTTGAAGATTATTGTAGTATTAACAATGTGAGGATTTTGGAGGAGAAAGTGTGCTGCATGTTTAATTGTCCTCTACATTTTGTTTCAATTTTTTTTATTTTTCCCTGGCAAGATAGGGTAAGAATGAACATTTGACTCCTGTGGAGTGCACATTTAAAAACAACAAACTAAACTTAAAAATCATGATGATGGCTTTCATTCATCAAGAGCTGAAATCCATTTTGGAAGTGTCATTTTAGAAATGTGTTTAACAGAGTTAGGTCTTCCTCAGTGGTGGATGATTGTTTCTCAGTCATAGATCTTGTAAACTTTGTGCTGATCTAGCGAGACATTCCACGCAATGATTTTCTGCTAAAACCAATTGGAGTGACTGAATATAATGAGCAAAATCATGTCCTCTTTCTAAAACTTGCAGCTAGTTTTACACTAACTAGCCTGCTTACCCCTGCAAATATTTTTCTGCTGTCACATTCCTTAGTTTCTATTCAGCACATTGAAATAATAAAAATCATACTTTTATTCCCTGATTAAAAGAAGAGCCTTCACAAACTATATCCAAATGCAATTATATTAATAAGAAAAATATTATACTCCTGTAAATCAATTCTGATTGCATTGGATGAGGTTGAACAAAGTGCCATGAACCCAAATGGCTTGAGTTCAAACCAGATTTTTGTGCTCTGGTTTGCAGACATTAGACGAAAGCCAGTCTCAGCCAGTTTACTCACCAGGTCAAATGTACTTAGCTAAAATGTAAAAACAAAAAAACCAAAAAAAACCAAAGAATGACTATAACTAACCCTAATAAAAATCTTATAAACATTTTACACACAGACACCTTTGGAGCTTTTCTACAAAAAAAGCTCTCTTTGGAGCTTTTCTTTTTTTTTGTAGTTTTTTCAATTGCCTCTCTAGATCTTTTCAGAGATATCTTGAACCGTGGCAGGATGCAGACTCCTGTCAAAATATCTGGAGCTTGTCCTGGAGGGGTAGGACTTGAGGTGGTCTCTTATTAAATATAATTTAGGTTTATGAGTGTCAGGAGTACCTCTGATAGTGAGATGTAGGTTTCTAACTAACTTCTGAAGATTTATATTATCTCTCATATTTTTTTAGTGGCATTGTGCTGAAGGGAAGAAGTTTTGATAACTCAGGCATTCGAGTGGGGGGAACCTGGTCTTTAATTTTTTTTACAGAACTTCTGCGATTGTGGAGCGAAATTGAGGTAACACTGCAACCCATACAGCCAAGGTTCAGACTATGGATTTGTGAATATTTTATACAATTGTAATAAACCTTTCATAAGAGCAGCAAACCCTTTTTATATTTCCACTGCAAGAAATATATTTCTTCAAAAGGTCTGCCAATAACCATTCTGTAAGCGCTACCCTCAAGTACAGCTTGCAAACGCTCCTTGCCTGCACCAGACACACCCACTACATATTAATTACAGAAGCTGTCTTTGCTGCAATAGCCTTTCTGGTTGGATCAGACCTGTTTTACAAAGAAAGTGGAATAATTTGTTGGTGTAATGTATGATCTGAATTAATGTATTTTTAAGAATCAAATTATCCTGATGTGAGAGCCTCTAAAGGGACTGATACAGTGGAGAAGGACTGGAAGTTTTGACATGGTTTAATGAGCTGTATGCTAACTCCACCTGAGTAATTAACAGGCTTGACAGTCCTTTTGAACAGTGATATTCTCTGTAAGGATGTTTAATGCTCTAAGTATCAGCAGTGCAAAAGCCAAGACAGAGGCAGATCTGACTAGGGATTTTTTTGTCAAAGGAGTTTTGACTACATATTTTTCTCTCTTTATGAATGATTAAGGCAAATACTTTCAGAAGCAGTATCTAATTTTTCAATAGCCCTGTTTTTGAGCGTGCAGTTACATGCTGCTTTCTCACAAGTTGTAGAGATATCATCTTGCCATTCCTTAAATATGAAAATATGGATGCAAAGTGGCCCCATCTAACACAACCATGTGCAAACAGTCTTATGTGAGTAAAAGATAAATGATTCTGTGGCAAGCAGTTTCAATACATTCTTTGCTGTAATTGTTAATATGTGCTAACATGCATATCATCTTATAAATCATTCTTTCAGAATCAAAAGAAATTGTTTTGTACCCAGAAACTATGAGATGATAATATGATTAAATGCAGAAGCCTAAGCACTATTTAATTTTTTTCTCAACCAAAGCAATACCCTGAAATGGCAGAGCACAAATAATGTAGGGAAATTACTAACATATTCCAAACTTGGACAGACTATTAACAACCAACCAATGTCAAAGACCAAATCCCTCAAAACTGCTCGTCTTCTAGGTAGTGTAGTCTTCACCAGTTCTTTTCCATGCCAATGAAAGGCGGGGTGAGGAAAGGTGAAGCATCTCAGCTGAATTAGATATAGACGTAAACATTAAAACATGCCTTTTATTTTTTTCCTAGATTTTGTCTTTTTTTTTCTCTTTTCCCTTTATTTTTGTAATTTTAAATTCTTCAATAGTTGTATCATATAACATGTAAATCTGTACACATTGAGGACTGTATGTTTTCTGCTTAACAGATTTTACTCCTTACTATGCCTGTCACTGGTTTAAGCAATCTGTGTGTAATTGATTTCTTCAGTAAAACAGATAACATTTGCTTAAAGCTCCTCTGATGGCTTTACAGCCTCTACATTAGCAACAGCACTTCCATTTCCACTGGCATTCTGGTAAAATATAATTATTATATATCCATCACAGACAAGAAAGCAAAAAATGTAGCAGAGAGAGTCAGTGCTGCATTTTCCCTGAGTTCAGCACTGCCCAAGCATCAGATTGTTCAGCTCTTACTGTGGTCACACTAAATGACTGCTAATGCTGTCGCTTTCCCTGGCCCCATGCCATATAGTTTTCTATTAAATGATTTAATATCAGAACCAATGATATTTGTGACTCAGAAATGAATAGGGCTTTAATTGCCTTGCAGGTAAACTGACTTATTTTTAACTTCAGCAGAAACTTTTCTCTAGCCATAAATAAATAAGGAAAACAGGATTTATTTTGTACAGTATAAAATAATGACTTTTACATGTTCTACTTCAGATAATTAAAGCAAAAGAAAATATAAAACCATCCCTCAGGACAAAATGTTTTTGCCTGGAAAGGATATAAGAAAGGGAAAATAAGACAGATGCATGGAGGAACTTAATTGTAGCATACAGAGAACACTCCAGGGACTGCAATGTGGCCTCTCTCCTCTTTTCTCCAGTGTTCTGTGGATTGCAATTAAGCATCAGAGTACTGGACAGTGGATGTTTCCCACTGAGAAAGGAAAGGCTGCACACTTGAATTTTTAAGTGGTTTTATTATTATTTCCAAGGCAATCACTACCATTTTCTAAAACAATTAACTTTCTCGATTTAGCACATATGAAGAAATAATATTTCCCGTTTCCAAGGATAACCAGACATGTTTGAGAGATTTAAGTGACAAGAGAGGACAGGTTGTAACAGACAGTGCACAAACTGCATTCTCATTGCTTGCAATGTACTAGATCTGAAAAAAGGAAAAAGTGGATTTTTCTCCCTATCCCTTGAAAATCAGAAGTGAGACAAAGCCTTCCTGTCTGATCCTCCTTCTGACCCTAAGCAAAAAACATATGAGTGATGAGTGAAGGTCATTCTCATCAGGCACAGAATAAATAGCTCTTGAAAAGTAATACTATTACATCTGAGCTGAATCAAGGAAAGGACAGAAATGCATGCTCAACTTGGGCACACTCCTCATGGGTATAAATGGTTTTCTGGATTGATGCCAGAATGTTCAACACCTTACAAGATCTGTCCTCAGGTGAATATCCAGAAGTGATCAGCTGAAAATGAATTCTGCTGTATAGCCCACTACCAGCAACTTGGCATGTTGCTGCTTCTGGGTGCCCCCAGCCAAGGTCTCTCCTGTCACCCTGGATGTATGCACACAGGGCAGTGCTCCAGGCAGGTAGGAGGTAGCTGTTCTCTGTGTGTATATGCTATGCCAAAAATACATATATGCAACTCAGGGAATATCCTGGAAGAATACCTTTCTTCTTTTTCTTTTTCTTTTTTTTTTTTTCAATTTGAGCTTTTTCATCTTGTTTATATTTTAAATGAGAGAAAACTATGTGCTGAAAGCCCAAAAATTTATTATTAACTAAGTCCAAGATGTTAAGGGAGAGTGAGGGTTCCAGGTAAGCTGAATAAATCAGATATGCAGAGTGTTAAACAAAAAATTAGTGTGTTTCATACTGATGTGGCAAAACCAGAATTAAAATTTAGTTCCCAGCTGAGATCTGACTCTCGTGTGTGTCTTGTAGATGCACTTTAAAGAAGAGCTTCATTCCATTTTCACAGAATAAATATGTCTGATAAAAACACTGAGAAAAGTCACTGAGTTGGGAACTGAAAGATGGAGCTAGTTCTGCATATAATATTTTAGGTTTTGTTTCTTGCTTAATTATTTATCTGTTCATTCACAAAACTATAGACAAAGATCTATGCTTGTTAAAACATTAATACTTACATTTTAAATAGTAAATTGTTCTTGTCTTTCACTGAAAGATGGCTGATGTGGTTTGGTGTGATATAATTTTACATCCCAAATAGCTTCTTAGGGAAATGCTATAGGCTGGTTTGAAATGACAGTACTGGGGGTGTTTTTTTTCCCCTTCAGCTTGCAGAAGGTGTTAAAACAGTGATCCTCAGCTGTGAGGATCTCAAAACCTCTTGCTTAGAATTAAGATTCATGGCAGTTTAGTGAGAGCAGAAAAGATCTCTGTGTGTGAGGCAGCTGATATTTTTCTCCCACCATAAATCTTGATTTCAAAACTCTGATTTCAGAAGTAGGAAAACTGAAGCCCAAAGAGCTTAAGGGGAAAACTTAAAAGCACTTATTTGGCCTAGATTCAACAGTGTTAAACTAGCTTAGATACTTGCGCACCTGAATACCACCAACTCTCAAAGACTTTCATATTACAAGCTCTGAAAAATTAGAATATGCAGATTTGATCATATTGCCCCTTTGGCAAGGGGGATTCAGGCTTCAAGTATGTGAGGGGGAGAAGATGGCCAAGATCTGATCTGAACGCATCTATGTAACTAAAGATGCATTTAAAAAGTGATTTAATTATATCAGTTAAAAAACTTGACACATTCGCTCCTAATTCGTCTTGCTTCTATTGATTTAGCTAGAAGCTGTAGTTTAGTGTGCAACCTGCTGGTTGGTCTGGAGCTTGCCTGACTTTTCCCTGATTTTCAACAGATTGCAGAAATGGTGCCTCCTGGACCACTGTAGACATTGCACAAGGGGCCAGGCAAGGCTTCCCTCTGCCTCCTTCTCCTTCTGCCTGAAATATAGAAGGTGCTGGGCTTGCCATCCCTTTATGGTTGCTTCAGCAGTCCTGAGACAGCAGCAGGCAATGTAGTGATTTTCTTCCTCTCCAGCAAAGGAAAGAAAATAGAGAGCGTTTATTACAGATCTCATAAATCAGATGTCACTGTTGCTACTGCCAAAGTGTGACCAATATGTATACTTACAAAAATAAAGGGTATATCTACTGCTTAGAGGTTACCAAGCCACACTGCAGAGCAATACAGTTACTTTGGGTGGCATGTGGTCCTTGTTTTGGTTTGGCCCTGGCACGTCAATTCACACAACGTGCACTTACCTACCACTCATTCATCTGCCTTAGCACTATCCAGGACCAGCATCCCCAAGTCAACAAAATGCTGCAGCTGGGAGCCCTCTGGGATAAAAACATAGACAGGCCCTGTCTAATCCCTGTCACAGGTTTCTCATCCTTGCTCTGCATGTTTTAAAGAGTGTGAGTAGAAAGTGTGAATACCAGTGATCAATTTTTGAGGATGCTTTGTAGTCTACATTGCCCACCATAAACTGAGAGCCCTGTTCAGAGTGAGGACAAAACTGCAGTATCATATCCAAAAATAACCTGGCACTATGATCGCAGACACACTTTTTACACTACTTAAACTAGTTTTATTCTCTTTATTGAAAGACTCCCTAGGCTGCAACATTCAATGTGTACTTTAATCCACAGAGGCAATTTTGTAATGGATAGCTGCTAACACCTTTTTTACTCTCATTCATAAATGGCTTGCACAAATCATAGCTGAGGAAAGACATTCTGTGTATGTTAACTTGCACCTGATTCTCACTGCTAAAGAAACACCTTTAATAGCATTTGTGGAGCAAAGCTGTTTCACTGCCTCTGGCTCCCTGCACCAGCAAAGGCTGTCACTTTCCTTCTCAAAGATGGAGAAAGAGGCCAAAATAAACATGACAGCTTGTTTAAAGGAGGCTTCGAATATATTTTAGGTCCTATTCTCCATTTTGATGGAGTTTTCTTGATTTAAAAAAATTGCTAATATTCCAAGGCTTCAATATTTAATTGCTGAATTCTTTCATGAGCCTAGGATTGCTCCAAAAACAGATATTTAACCTCTTCCTCCTAACTGAGTGATCCAAGAACCTTCTTTTCTCAGGACTAGTTTTATTGGTTGGTGCAAAAGTCAAAAATGTCAATATTGATGTTCAAGCTCAGCTCTTCTAGTGGGTATGTAGAGAGTGAGCACTTGCTTGTGCAAAACCAGTGCAGTAAATAAAGGTTTCGGAAGTCTGAACACAGTGTGGCTCATCTCCCTCTTGGAACTGCAGCTGAGAATTTCCATGAGATACCTCAATTAGTAATGAATCTTTTAGCCTTCTCTACTAATTTTTAGGACAATCTCAGGTATCTCTTCTCTCTTTCATCTCCTTTCTTCTTTTCAGAAATTAAAAGAGAAAATGGAGGGATAATTGTTGTTCTCATATGTAACTGATAGAAAAAATATGTAGCAGAATCATAAGGAAGAAATATTATTTTTCAGGTTTTTTTAGAAGAGAAAAATGTCTGGTACCTTTATCCTATTTCATTTCTAAATGTAGCGAAGAACTTTTTATTTGTTATGTATTTCCCTGGGCAAGGTCTGAGACATGCCTGTAATACTGGAAAGAGTTCTTAATGCTTTCTTGTCCTCCCTCATATCATAAGCCTTATTACTATCATTCACTTTTCAATTTCTCTTACCTGTTCCATCATGTTTTTACAAATCAGGGAGTGACATGTAATGTGGAGGAGTTTTTGGTGTCTAGTCAAATTTGGCACATAGCCTTCATAAGAAAAGAATATTAATATTCAATAACAGTGACACAAGTTTGAAGTTTGGCAGTTCATCCACTTTTGAATTATTCCCATAGGAAGAGAAAAAAAAAAACAACAACTAGGTTTTTTTTCCTATGTTGTTCAGAGAAGTTGAGGGAATGAGGATTAGTTTTTATTCTTGTCATAAATCCAAAATGGCTGCAAGAATTTTGCTCAAACTTTTTAAAAAATCACTTTGGGAACAAGTCGAAGTATGCTTTTTAATAGTAACCATGTAATTTACTGTAAAGAGGCTGACAACTGAATTGAGAAGTGGAATTAAATTTAAAAATGTGTTTGAGTGTGCTATCCTTCTCTGCAATGGCAGGAAATTTTTTCATAGCTTGTGTCCAATCTTTCACATAAAAAGGCAACTAGTGTCGAACCTGCTATTTTCTTGATGAATGAAAACAGTTTTCTGCTGTTGAACTGATAATAGGCTTTTATTATACTAACATGAAGACATCTTCACCAAATCTATCAAGAATCCAGTATGTAAGTAGAGTATACAGGCTATCTACTGGCACTTTTCCCAGGAAACTGATTTATCTTTTCATCAACAAATAGCTACTGCTACTGCTTAATCGGGCAATATTTGTGAGATGTCATTTTAATGGGGGCATATTTGGTCAATGTCAAGTGACTTAAGTGATGTTTTAAGTAAGCAATTCCACATTGAGATTCCCACTGATCACTAAAATAGTGAGGTATTTCAGCTTTGGTATTTCAAGATGGAAACTAATATTAAAGTGTAACATGGATTCGGCCATGCACTGGTGCTCCAGTACTTATTTGCCTATACAGTTTCTACCTTCTGTAATAACTGTCTCATGTCCCATAACTGTAAAACAAAGATTAAATCACCAAGGCTGATTAGAACTCATCTCTAAATCTACATTAAAATTGATGAGAAACTTTACTAGGCAACTGTACCAGCCCAAACTGACCACTCTGATCACACAGACAGGACTTCCAAGTAAAGGCTTTTACTACTGCTCTTTGGACAGAAGGAAGGACATATAAATTGCTTCATTCTAATTCACTCACCTGGGACAAGCAAAAGAGGAAAAAAACCTTATGATAAGGACTTGTAAGACAGCACTCTCTTGCACAGAGGGACAATTCAGGCTATTGCAACTCCTCAAAGCCCTGTTCAACAGTACCACTTTAAGTCTTTCCACAACAGTCTTTGTATCCCATGACACATTACAGTTCTAGCTGATACCGAAAGACCAGTTAAGATTGCTGTAAGAATCTTTCATTAATTTCTCTAAGACTTTGATTTCACAAAGAATCAAGATCTTTATCATAAGCAGCTCCTTAAAAGCCAGGCTCATAAACTTAAACATGCAACAAAAAAAATTCTGGAAGCTCTTTATGCAAGGATTTAGGATTAGACACACAAAACTGTGACACTTAGACATGGCTTTTTAAAAGAATATGTAGATGTATGTTATTATTTGATAAAGAATATACATAATTAAAATATACTGGTTGTTTTCTGTTTTTTAAGGTTTCTCTTAAGGCAGCAGTATTCTACAAAGGTGCCACCAACAATAAATGTTATTAAATAATTCTATAAAATTTATGACATACATTATCTCAGTAGAATATTTCATGCTTTGTGTTTTCTGTGCTTCTTATACTCGAAGGTGCACTTGTTAAGATAAATGAAGCCTAATTTTCTAAGGTTAATGTCACTACTGTATTTTCCATTGTGACAATAGAACTAGTAACACAAACAAAAATGTTGAACATCAAATCATGAGGCAGAATCCTAATGCTGTGAACTCACACAGTAACGTGATAGAAATGTGATGCCACAGAAACTGTGAACATATTAAAATAAAACCAAATCTTAACCTGATCATATTATGTTAAGATTTTCTGAGCAGACCCTGTGAAAGTAAAAAGGCCTCCCATGACTCTAAAACTGATTTTCCTTTTAAGGCCCTTTGTTATTGTTATCATGTACAAGAAAACCTCTTGACCATATATGATAATCAAATCCATAGTATTCTAATTAAATGTTTTGCGTAGGAGTATGTACATTTTGCATATGCATATTGAATGATCTGGAGTATAAACAAATATGGCTTTTTTTAATGTAACTTTCCTGGATGAAAAGATTTGGTTTCATAGCCTAAAGCTATGAAACAGGGTCCTTTTGTGCTGTTGTTTAAGAACGAAGCTTGTCTATTGCTGCATTTTCTTGATTTCTGTTGATTTTATTTTTTTATTTAAATCCTGAGGAGAGTGGAATAATTTTGGTTTTTCTGATGTTTAACCACCAACCAACCAGTTTCACTTTGATTCCCAGGAAAATCGTAGACCAAGTTCTCTTTGAAGTCTTTTCTAGGCCCATAAATGAGAAGGTGATGACTGAGAAAAGTCTACATGGATTAACAAAGGATAAAATTATTCTGGCCTCCCTGATTGCCTTCTAAAATGAAATATCTAGGACTGTGGATGACAAAAAAAGTGATGGGTGCCATCTGTCTTCACTTTACCAAAGCTTTCACCATAGTATTCCACTGCTTCCTTGCATCCAAACTGGGACATTCTGGTCTTGAATAAACTGTAAGGTGCATGAAAAGCAGTCTGTACTGACAGGATACCAGTGCACATGTGGAATTCCTTGGGGTCTGTCCCAGGACTAGTCCTTTTTCAAGTCTTTATCAATGACCTGGAGACATAATGACACAGACTGTGCACTGTCATCAAGTCTGCAGATGGAAGAAAACTGGGGCAAGAGCCGGCCTGCATAGTGGAAGGGTGCCTTTGAATTGGGTCTTTAATTCAACAGACACATCTGGGATGGTAACACTGCCTGCAGCTCTGTGGGCTGAGGGCTGGCATGCTGAAGGGAGGTTTTAAGTGAAGGAAGATTTGTGTGCATATGTGGAATTTCTCTAGTCATGAGGATGATTGAGCAGTGAGATTCCTTCTCCAGGCTGCCTGGAGAAGTGGGATCTCTGCCTTTGAAGCTTTTCAAGATCCAAAGGAAAGAACGTATTGACCATCTTGTTGACTATGTTTTCAGGAATGGGGTAGACTGAGTGACCTCTCAAGGTCTCTTCCAGAATGTATTGCTCAATGCTTCTAAGGATGGAAATTATGAATTTATCGTCTTTAGTCCTGATGTTTTGGGTGTTGGTTTTAATTTTTTACATTTATGTTGTTCCTCTAATAAGCTGAGATGGAAATAGTGTCCTCTAGCAGTAAATATCTAGGTGGGACAAGCTTTGTATCTTGGATGACTCTAGGCATACAATCCTAATTACTGTGAACTACATATGAAAAAATAATCATATCTGGGAAGTAAAACAAGATTCCAACTCCATGCTTAGGACCTCACCTCTTACATATCTACACCACTCACATCTGTGTCATATTTATATGCCCACTACTAGCCTGATCAAAAATGTGAGGTGTGAGTTCATACATCTGACTTCCAGGCCAGGTTGACAGGAAACACTGGCTTTTCTTTTTAGCCTTTCCTTACCATACAGAAGCAATTGAGATTATCTTTTTATTAACATCTATCAAATTCTCTGCTATCACATGGAACTAGCATATTGATTTCTTATCTCCCACCTTTCTATGGAAAATTATTATTTTTGTTCTTGGCTCATTTAAGTAGAAGGAAAAAAAACATCTTTTTCTCACTGACTGTGTAGGGGAACTTAGGCATGCTCTTACTAATGAGGTTTGGTATACTGGGTGCTTTAAAGTTAGGTTCAAGTTAAGTGCCTAACCTGAGTGAACTTGATCCTATCCTCAGTCATTAATGGATTATAATGATATTCATTTTACAAAAAAGCCCACTTAGAATGGGTGTTAGCAAATTCTGTTTGAAATTTTCAAAAGCAGCAAAAGTTACTTGGATGATTGCTCTCATTCATTTAAATGAACTCATAGGAAGCTGTCAGAAAATATTCTTCAGGACAGAGGGCATTGTTCTTCCATTTCTACAGTGCCTTGGCAGAGCAGTCCTAATCTGTGACCAGGCCTTCTGTATGTTCCCTGCAATTTGTGTAGTACTAAAATTCATAGTAAAAATAAGATGATAGATTTGTTCAATAGTGAAGGAAAAATTTTCTCATATCAACTAGCCAGGCAGAGAGAAAAAAAGAGAGAAGCAGTGACAAGTTTTAGGTCATTAACTTAGTTTTATATTCAGATCATTTAACATTATATTTTCTGTAGTTTACAATCTGAAAAGATGAACAGGTTAATTTTCTGTCTGAGGTGGTATGCTCATCTTCCATATACTTGTAACATACCTTTAAGTAGAATATGACTTGGAAAGCTAACTTAAAGAAGAAAGACATTAAAATACATGACACAGAAGTCAGGCAATTGTCAACATTGTCAAACCAAGCATTCCTCTGCATGTCTAAGAATATTCTCTCTCATTTAATAATTTATTTAAACAACAGCACTTTAAAACATTTCCTTTATTAGTGCACAGGTTGGACAATGGCCATCGAAATAAAGTGACTTTTTTCTTTTCCCATGGTTCTTTGATATTTTTTCCCTTGTACCTTATGCTCACTATTCTCCTGTCCAAGACAATGGAAGTCAGCTTAAATCTTTCTACCAGATTCTAGGGCATCAGATCCCTTCCCAAGCAAGGCAGGTGGCAGCCCAGAAGATAGGAAAAAATACATATGCCAGCTGTAAGTCCAGGGAAGAGAGAGGTGAACTCCCTTGTTATTTCTGGGATTTTCTCGGCATAACAGTAAGTGGTTCTTAGCATAACATAGTACTCTGGAGCCAGTGTGTCGTTATCACAAATTCGTTTGGCATTCATTGGCAATGGCTGGGATCATCAATCTGATTAGTGCTCATATAGGTGTCAATGGCATTCCATTACAATTTATTATTCGTTAATGAACACCTATATTAGGCTCATACTGCACTTTGTTGAAAACCTGCTTAAAAGAGTTAGCTGCGAAATTTAGTGCCAGCCAAGCTCTGGGTCTCAAATCAAACCTCAGCTTCCTACAAGGCTTCTCTCAGAAAGTGAAATTTTATTGCCTGCAAGATCACTGCTACGAGAGACAGAGGACTCATTGCTTTTGGCCGGGGACAATGAAAAACTTGCTCAAACAATGCTCTACCACTTCTGGGCTCCTTCTACCTCCATCCTCTGCCTATCTGCTGGGCCAGAGGCAACCAGCTCTGGGCAGAACTTTGGCTTGTTATGAGAGTCAGCTGAGGGAGCTGATTTCCAAGAGCAAGGACCAGAAGGAGCTTGGTTTTGTGCCAGAGGTTCTCCCAGGTATGACTGAGGATCCAGCTGCTGTTGCTCACCCAGCATCTCATCCAACTCTTGCCAATGCCCTTGCTGTCATAGGAGTCGGGCTATCACTGGCAGAGCCAGGAGATACTTCCTCCAGAGGGGAAAGTGGCTCCTAATCAAGGAGTTATGACCTTAGTCATATCAGCTTTTTCCTCACAGAATTGCAAAGGTCTCACCAGTCAGCTGGTCAGTGTGACTTTGCATTTGACACCGGGACTACAGGGGCTTTCTTATCTCCAGGGAACTTCCCTACCTCCTCCTTTGGTATCCCTTTCTACATTCCAGTTATATTTGGCACTCTTCATTCATTTCTACATGTTGTTAACTATTAAATGTGCTTTAGCATAATGACTTGCATACAAGTCCTCCTTTGCCCTTGGACTACTACTGCCTTATATATCTCCACAAAACAATAAAACATCGTAAAAATGTATTTTTAAAAAAACTTTTTCTATGCGCCTTTGTTACTAACTTCCTTTCAGTTTGATGGGTTTTGTCCCTTTAGAGTTTTCCATAACTGTCAGTTCACCACCTGCTCCAAACTTTCCA
This sequence comes from Bombycilla garrulus, assembly GCA_013400315.1. Taxonomy (NCBI): domain Eukaryota; kingdom Metazoa; phylum Chordata; class Aves; order Passeriformes; family Bombycillidae; genus Bombycilla; species Bombycilla garrulus. Next base: position 785,360 of record VXBU01002809.1, on the reverse strand, counting down.
GTTTCCTCCAAGATTCTCAGTTTTATGTTTAATTTAACATTTTATTAGTTAAAATGTTGCGTTCAACTTCTTTTACCACAGTTGTTGGAGTATTTAATTTTGTGGCTCAACACACAATTTTTTTTCTTACTTCCTCTCTATTAAAAATACTGTTTCTTAATCCTTTTTGGGTTATCAGTCTAAACATGTCGATTATACCTTTTTCCACCCTGCAGTAAAATGCAAACTGCTCCTCACTGCCTTTGAGGACCTTCACAATTCTTACTCCTGAGTCATTATCTTGTATTTCCTATCCTCTTTGCCATACCACCATCATTCCCCTTTATTTGCATTTCCACCACTGCTGTTCTTTGTGCCTTCTTACACCATGGAATAATATCTTAGAACCAACCCACAAGGCTGTGACTCTAACTCCAGATTCTGATATCTTTTGTAATACTTTCCAAAAGGCTTTGGGATCAATACTGAGAGAAGAGTAATTTGAATTTTCCTGGGAATTAGTAGGGGAGGGTGCAGCATTATTGTCTTTTTATTTGGCTCACGCAAATATCCCCTCATAATGAGATCTTTTTGTTGAGAGGATCATGTAACCATCACACCTCTGAACAGCACCTACCACATTGTTGGTGCCAATGGAATACAATAACAACAATAATAATAACCCCTACCCAGAAAACCTCATTAAGGACCTCAGGTATCCCTTGAGTTACATATTGATCCATGTAAAGGATTGCTGTGTCATGCACTTACATGAAAGGCCAGATTTAAATCCCCCAAAAAGCCACAGAAGAGCTCACATTACAGCTCCACAAAGAAGCTTGATTAAATGTGAATTTAGTTCAAGGTCTGAAGTGTACATATTAAAACTCCTGAGAATCTTTTAATCAAAACTTGGACCCTTTTGCACGGTTAAATCTCTGATTTTTGTTAGGTGATATTGACACGGATTGTTTGCTGATGCATTGTGATTTAATGCCATGTGACCGTAATCCCTGCATGCAAATGATTAATTACAAAGTGTATTTGATGTTTTAAAGGATTTATCACATTTCCCCCCATTTCTGCTTCTGTTTAGATTGCAGTCTAAAAGCCCGTTGCTTTTAATTTTTTTTAATTTCATTTGAATTATGTCAGAAGATGTAGTAATTCACAAGCTACTTAGCTTTTGGATTAAAACAGGTAATTGTTGTTTATAAAATATTATGGCTCCAAGTCCATAGCAACTTTAACATTTCTGTATTTGCTTCAAGGCATGAGGAGACAGTGACACAGCTCATTTCCTCTGCTGAGCCCTCTTTGCTGCCTTGTACAACACTTATTTCAAAGCACGCCACAGCTTAGAACTGTCGTGATCCCCATTAATATAAAATCATTGACCTCTGCTCCTGCTGGTGCGACTAAATTACATTCTGCTGCTCAGCAGCAGCCGCATATGGGGCCAGCTCTTTTAGTCATGGCCAGGTGCCTTGATGTCAGTGCGGCCCCTCCTACGCTCAGGGTTTTCCTTTAATGAGGATTATGCACCTTCAAAGACTGAGGAAACCCACTCCCAGAATGGCAGCGTTTCTAATGGCATCTGCTCTTACCACACAATAACTCCATGTTGTAGGAAACTGTGGAGAGGTGCTCTGTTTTCCCCCTTACAGTGAGGAACTGTGAGAGCTCATGATTTTGTAGCTGTGTAACCTCGACCAACAAACCCAGGACACTGTGAACAGAAATATCACATTTTTATGAAGCCCTGTAATGTTGTGTTAAAACAGTATCCTATATCGTGTCAAAAACCTGGGTGGGATTCCTTCCCCCTCTCCTTGCTTTTTAGTTCAAAACTAAAGTGCACGTAGCACAGTTTTATAGTCTGCACATTATTGTGTACTCTAACAAAAAAGAGAAAAAAAGAAAAAAAAAACTAAAAAAAAGATTTTATACGATTGATTAGGTTTGATACAGCTTCTGAATGTGGTCAGCTTTTCTCACTGTGTGGTCTTTCTTGATCTTTTTTCCCCTGACCCTTTTCACCCACCCCCACCCCCTCGAGACACAGTGCTTTGTGAGCCATGGTGCATTTTTGCCTGTAAGCAATGTACTCTACAAATGGATCTGAGCAAGTTTTCCACACCAATCTTCCTAAACATAGTGTTCTTCAATGAGGAAATATTTTATGTCCCAGTCTTGCAATGAGTTACATCCTGTTAAACTTTGGCACCAGAGAGACTAAATCCTGATGATGTCTAGAATAACTCTTAAACTACCAGAAAAATTGCCAGTGCACTAATTTTGTGTTCAGTCTCACCAAGCAATATTCATCACATTAAGCTTGAGATGGTGTCAAAGTGAATTAGAAATGATCATCTCCTTCTTGCTAGTCAAATTCTTACAGATCTCATCATGTAAGAATAACAGAGGAATTTTGCACAAAAAGTTTTAAATGGGAAAATCATAAAATGTTCTATGGAATGTGTACAGATAAATCTTTATTTTATTTTAGGGTATCTCTGTATCAAGGACTTAATATCATTGTGCTCTTTGGTAGGTATCACTATTTTTTCATATTTTAGGCTACTTCAGATTTTATGTTGTTTTAATCTTGCAATTAACATAAATCTGACACTATTTGTTATTTTTGGAAATCTGATGGATTTGTGTATTCCCTGTTCAAAGCAATCGCATAAAATAACCATAAGTGTTGACTATAATAACCACATGATGTATGTTCTTTGTTGCATTCTCCCTTGTGCTCCTAGTGAAAGTTAATGTTGACCAAATATGACCTGGAAAGGAAAGCTGAAGGTTTAGAAATTTCTTTTTAGTGGCTAACCATAGCCAAATCACAGATAAATCTTTGTAATGGAAAGGAACAATTCCTCTTTTTTTTCTTTGTGTGCATGGGTGAGAGGGGGAGGAGGAGGTTTTTAATTGTGTTTTGTTCTTTATGAAAGGTAACATCTGGATTAACAACTTGCTTCTGAAAGCTGATACCCAAACATAGTGCTTTCTTTACTGAGAGATGTCCTAACCCCAGTCACACGACTGCTAATTTGGCTTTTCTCTTAATCTCTGCAGAACTTGCTGAACAGAAGCAAAACTATGTGCATGCTAATGGCTCACTTTCTACATACTCCCCTCTCTCCCTCAGAGTGTCTGGTGTGCAGAGCCGAGCTGGAACAAAGATACACTAATTATTCTCCATTAATTTGTCTGCTTGAATGGTCCTAAATACCAGAGTGATTAATTAGCGCGAAACAGCCAGGGCAGGATGTCACACCCTTCTCTGCGTTTAAGTGTCGGCAAGGTTGTGCTCAAGTGTTGACAACAGCATATCTTTAATTTCTCCAAGAAGAAAAGTTTAGTCGGTACAATTAATTTGAGCTTGGCTAGCTTGCAGGAATAAATATAATGTGGAATAATATTACTGCTGATTAGACAATTTTTTGCATCCTTAGGATACGGTGAAACTTTTTGGCACCTCAGTTATTGAATATTGTTTTTCTATAATTGTTTCAAATTGGTTTAATTACTTTTGTGCATTTTGCAGTTAAAAAGTGGATCACAAACCATGTAGAAATTATCTTTAATGACTTACTATATGTAAATGGTTTGATACAGTGGATGAATTGAAGAAAGATAACCAATTTCAACTCAGTTTCTGAATCTTCTTTATTCAGTGATTTTTCATGGTGACTTGTCCAAAAATATATGTCAACACCATTTAAAAAACCACTGATTACCTGGTTTGCAGAATCTCACATAAATAACCTGATAATGAAATAAAGCTGGTTCAGTAGTATTTACCTGAGATCAGCACTTGCATTGTTCTATTTTTTTCCTATAGAGACATTAAAATATTTAGCAATACACTCATCTAAAATTATCTCCATAACAATGCTAAGATTTATATATACACTTTTCTGGACTCTGATAATTGGGTGTGTTTAGAAAGCATGGAACATAAAAATACATCATCATTTGTGGTAGCTCTGGTAATTGTAAAAGTTACTGCATTTGCATTTTCTTGTGTTTTGCTTTAATTTTTTTAACCACTTTTTAGAGCATATTTTTTTTCCTTGGGGTAGAGGGCATAAATGCAAAAGAAGTCCTAGACATTAGACGATGCCTGTGACCTTTTAGCAGCTACCCTGAGATAAACCCCTAAAGGGGCCATACCAGAAGCCACAGAGAGAGCTTCATCTCTCCTTACATTGTCAGTCACTATTGTTCTCCTTGTCAATTAATTCCCCATAATAAATGTTTGGCCGTGTTGTGGCCGATACAAACTGCTTCAAAGTGTGTTACTTTACACAGAAACTGACTCTTTCTCTTGCTCATTCATTGCTGTGTTTCAGCCATCAATGTATGTTTTACTTCATAAGTGAAATCTTTATTCAGCTATGAGAGTGGACTGAGGTTTTTTTGTTACAATGATAGTTTGGGGAAGGGTTAAAGTAGATGTTGAATATTTGTTTAAATTGAAAGAGCTTAAGTGTACTAAAGTTTGCAGAAAAATAGAAATGCTATGATGTAGATTGAAACATCCAACTATGTTTAAGTTAGGCATTGAGACCATTATGGCACCTACATTCAAGAAAATCAGAGACAATTCTGACAAAAACTGCCAGTTGCTGGGTCCCCTAAGGTCAATAAAAATAAGTAGACAAAGTAGACAATGTGAAGCAGAAGTCTTGGTTGTTGAGTAAGATAAAAAACCTTATTCTAAAAAAGAAGAAAAGGACAGGTAATTAAGCAATACCATCCTTTTGATTCTTCTCTGTGTCTTTTATTTTTCTGTTTTCTGGGTTGCTTAAGTAGGAATATTTTTGCATTACAATTTTTGATTGCTCAATTTCCTCTCCAATCAGTAAATGATGCTGAGAAACTCTTATCCCCAATTCATTGTGTTAATTTTTCCATCCTAAAAATAATCTCCTACATTTTAGCTTCTAGGTCCTTACTGACATTTAGTTACTTGTTAAGCTTCTCTTCCTTCTTCCCAGTAATCTCATTTCCCCATTTCTTCTCTCTTAACAATCACTTGTCCACAAAAGGCAACACACTGTATGCATAGTATCTGTGGCTGCATATAAGACACCTTTGTAATGAGAACAGCTCATTGGAAATTGACATTGGGAATCAGCAGAATTTCAAACTCTTAGGTGGTTGGTTTGATAAGAGAAATGTAACCCAACTATTAAGATACATTCCCCATTCTTATAAGTATTAAAATTTAAGGTCTGTCCCAACAGCCTTGTCGTAGGCAGTGTTCCTCACACTCTCCTACTCAATCAAAATAACAGCATCCATCAAGCTGTTGTGAAAATGAATAAGCTGCTTTGTGGGAGAATTATTTCAGTGTACTATTACAAGGCCAATGTGATCCAACTTGGATCTTGAAACTTGTTAACTCTGCAGCCTGTACCATTGCTCTCAATGGCTCTAAACTAAGAAGTTAAGTCTTCTAAATGATGTTACAAAACTTCAAGTGACTACAAAATAAGAGGTGAGATGAGCAATAAAACCCTTGCTCATTATTGTCTGTTGGCTCTAAATTATTTTATAAGGCAGAGTAGAAAGCAGTTCTCAATAATTTCCTTAGGATGAACTTTAGTCAATAAAATTAATTAATTAACTATTAATTACTTGCTTTCTGCCTTCAGATCACATATTAATTATTTGCTTGTTGACTTTATTTTCAAAAGCTCTAATTCTGTAATATTTTTCCAATGAACTAAAAGTAAGAAAAATATCAAAGTATATCTCTGCAGAGTTTTAATTTAAAGAATTCTGTTGTATTTTTGGTGTGCTGGTAATCTTATTTTAAAGTGAAAAATTTACTCCTGTCATTTTGAAAGGTCAGTACTGATGTCAGTTTATCAGCTATGTTAGTGCTGGTCAAATGAGTCCTCCCTGCATGGTGAGAGTAGATCCAACTGTTAACTGAACTGTGCTAGCTGTTCCACATCTTCCATGCTTGTGTGACATTCTCATTTATACCTCACTTCCACTGCATGGCAACCAAGAAAAAGGTCCATTCTATGCAGAGAAATGTTAGACCAGCTTCAGAGGTGCCCAACATAGAGATGGTGAAGAATTCCACTAATATTGCCTTTGTAATTAAAATTTTGTGAGTTGACTCACTCTTTATTCCATAGCAATTGATCACAATTATTTGATTAAGACTGTGATAAATCAGAGGCAAAATGCAGCCATTGTTCCAGAGGATATCTGAAGTGCATCCTAACATTTGGCTGATTAAAAAATCTCAGACCTGTGTCTGCAGGATGGACATGACAGGTTAGTCCTTCAGATTACAGATCAGCCACCAACCAGGAACACGTAAATACAAAGCAGAATTCCATTGCAAATTGGCATAGCTTCCTTGTCTGAAGAGAAATTGCATTGATTAACAATACCTGTTGAGTCCACACATGAATGAGATCTCTGTTTATCACAGCAGGAAGATTTTTCGTGCATGTACTTCAGCTGAGTGAGCTCTGGGGGCTAGACAAAAAAAAAAAAAAAAAAAAA